>CM071586.1:4773853-5101946 GCA_036426205.1 Ascaphus truei
AGAGGAGGAGTTATAGGATAAGTTAGAGGAGGAGTTATAGGATAAGTTAGAGGAGGAGTTATAGGATAAGTTGGAGGAGGAGTTATTGTATAAGTTAGAGGAGGAGTTATAGGATAAGTTATAGGATAAGTTAGAGGAGGAGTTATAGAATAAGTTAGAGGAGGAGTTATAGGATAAGTTAGAGGATAAGTTAGAGGAGGAGTTATAGGATAAGTTAGAGGAGGAGTTATAGGATAAGTTATAGGATAAGTTAGAGGAGGAGTTATAGGATAAGTTAGAGGAGGAGTTATTGTATAAGTTAGAGGAGGAGTTATAGGATAAGTTAGAGGAGGAGTTATAGGATAAGTTAGAGGAGGAGTTATAGGATAAGTTATAGGATGTTACAGGAGGAGTTATAGGATAAATTAGAGGAGGATTTATAGAGAGCAGTAAAAGTATAAGATAGAGGAGTTATAGGGAGCAGTTATACAGATGTAGCCATACTTCGTGTCCTCGGCACGATGGACACAGAAAAAGCGCTTGGGACAGTACGATTGCGGAGGTATTAACGCTGTAGAGGGACCGTGATCCTGAATGGGACGCTACTAAGTAGTAATCCTTCGCTTTATCGGTCAAGCCAAACAGTGTGGGGGAGCTGTGCAGATTCACAGAGCAGGTCAGAACTAGAGGTAAGAAGCAGAGAGAGAGGTGGGGGAGCTGCGCAGTCACAGAGCAGCGCAGAACTAGAGGTAAGAAGCAGAGAGAGAGAGGTGGGGGAGCTGCGCAGAGTCACAGAGCAGCGCAGAACTAGAGGTAAGAAGCAGAGAGAGAGGTGGGGGAGCTGCGCAGTCACGAGAGCGCAGAACTAGAGGTAAAGAAGCAGAGAGAGAGAGGTGGGGGAGCTGGCACAGATCAAGAGCAGCGCAGACTCGAGGTAAGAAGCAAGAGAGAGGTGGGGGAGCTGCGCAGTCACAGAGCAAGACAAGAACTGAGGTAGAAGCGAGAGAGAGGTGGGGGCGCTGCGCAGTCACAGAGCAGCGCAGAACTAGAGGTAAGAAGCAGAGAGAGAGGGTGGGGGAGCTGCGCAGTCACAGAAGCAGCGCGAACTAGAGGTAAGAAGCAGAGAGAGAGGTGGGGGAGCTGCGCAGTCACAGAGCAGCGCAGAACTAGAGGTAAGAAGCAGAGAGAGAGGTGGGGGAGCTGCGCAGAATCACAGAGCAGCGCAGAACTAGAGGTAAGAAGCAGAGAGAGAGGTGGGGGAGCTGCGCAGAATCAGAGAGCAGCGCAGAACTAGAGGTTTGAGAATGAGGGAGAGAGAGAGAGGGGTTTGAGAATGAGGGAGAGTTAGAAGGAGAGAGAGGTGTGGTGTGAGGGAGAGGGAGGTGGGGGAATGAGGGAGAAGGAGAGTGTGGTGGGGTTGTGGGGGAGAGAGGGAGAGGTGTAGGTTTATAGTCTGGTTCCAATTTATTTTAATATATACTAATAAATGGATTTTAAATCAATCATATTTCTATACTTATAGGCCAGTATATTTGCTTCTCACTGCACAATAGCCACTTACTAAGGTTACTCTCCATACAGACACTGAGTGCATTATAAAGTGACTTATCTGGATGATAGTGTCTATGCTTCATTCAGTGTCTTTACTCCTTACTACTGTTCAGTTATATTGCCCTTTTGCACCTGTCTGTATTCATGAGCGTCGGTCATCTTAGGTAGAGCGGGTTCATCCACCCCTTTGTTTGTAGGTGTGGGGAGACAGAGAAAGGTGGGGGTGTGGGAGAGAGAGAGGTGGGTGCGTTGGAGAGAGAGATAAGGAGCGTGTGGGAAAGAGGTGGGGGCGTGAGGAAGAGCGAAAGAGGTTTAAGTGGGGGAGGAGAGTGAGAGAGGGAGGGGGTAAAGATGAGGTATGAGAGATAGAGGGGCAGGGGGCATGGAACTATAGTCCTGAGCCCCAGGAAAGCTGTCTGCAGATCTTCTTATAGGAAGGGTTTGAGGAAGAGTTATAGGGAGGGAATTATTGGGAATATAATCCCACACCAAACACAATTAAACATTGAAAGAAAGGAATCTGTGACCAAACATATTACTATTTATGATGCAGTGGAATTCTTCCAGGGACAGAAAGAAGAAGAGGTGTCAGTGCTGTTGTCTGTAGTATCTCCCCAAGAGGGTGAGTAAGTGCATTTAGAGAGGGTCATGGAATCATGTTAGAAAGTTAGCAATATACTTCACTGAGATGACAAAGATTTGGACAGAATGAGATTTTTAATGCAGTGGAATACTTCCAGACACAGAAAGAAGAGTTGTGAGTGCAGTGGTCTCTAGTATATTGCCATGGGGGTGAGTAAGTGCATTTTGAAAGGGTAGTGGAATCATATTATAAAGCTGGTAATATACTTAAATGAGGTGACAAATATTTGGACAGAAACGAGACCCTAGAAGGTTTAAGTACTCTTTTATTAAAAGCATATTGAACTCGGGAAGGTAGAAAACAGGAAGTCCCCAGGTTGCCCTTCTGATGATGTCACTTGTGTTACAGGAAGTTCCACGTGTCAAAGACATCAATGAGATTTCCCATAACTTTTAGCTCTTCTCAGGAATGGGAAAAAAACAATGGAACTGGATGAATGAGCAGCAGAGATACTTCTAACACTGGGGCCACTCTGCCACTCTGGACATGCTACCAAAGACACTCAGTCTGACACAAGAATGTAATGTTATATTCCTGCTCTTTTCATACACCCTTTCCTGCTTTCACCACATGGTCCCTGTCACATGTATCATGTTCTTAATAGTGGTGTACAGTAGTAACCAGATCCTCTAAATGTTTGCAGATAAATAGGTGCTACTGTATTTCCTCTACTCATACTGGAAGGAGGTACTTCCAAGTAATTCCTACAGTCTCCTAACCTACGGAATGCATCATACCACACAACAAACTCTCTGTTTCATAGGTACCCCTGGTATTATAGGACTTAAAAACATGTAACGTGCCCGCTAAAGAAGAGGGTAGAGTATGAGTTGCCTTTAATAAAAGAACGTTCCAATAGTAGCAATGAGTGAGAAAGGAATTAGGGAGTGAGGGTGATGGTTTGGGTTTGGTTCCACCAAGTTATTGAGATGTTTCTGTTGAAACTGAATGATCAACACAAGATTTATTTACTAGCTGCTACAGTACTTAGTACTTTGAAGACAAGGAGCACAGTTTGAAGTGACATTTTAAACCAAGCCCATCCCTCACCTGTGTGGTTGGAGATCTCTCCTTGGGGACAGGGGACACACTGGAAGCAGCAGGCAGGCTTCCCTCTTATAGCTGCCTTCCTGAAACCCGGGGAGCAGCTCTGACTGCAGACAGAGAGCGGGACCTGGAGAGAGAGGGAGGACGGTGACACAGAGACTGACTTTATATTCACCTGTACATACAGAAAGAGGAGAGGCTTAACTATATATCACCTGTACAGTTCCGGCTGATCTGAGTCTAAGTCGGCTAGATCCGCGGCTTTCAGATTATCCCGGTTAGGTGTGGTTTTTTGTCGTTTTCGCCCGGAGTGAACTGCGTTATTTTCGCGCTCGTGATATTAGCATTTTATTCTCGCTGTCTGCAATACTGCAATGCCGTGTAAAAACTCAGGGGGGCGTTTGCGAGCTGTTGTCTTGGAAGTCTAATACCTTCACGGTTCAACCTACGTTATTACACAGTCTGTGTGTGCGCGCGCAGTAATTGTAAATTTGCATATTTAAAGTATACATGCATTTGCAGTGCTGTGCTGCTGTACAGTATGTCTCATTTGAAAATTGTTGAAACGCATAGGCGTGTACAGTACTGTAACAGTGTCACATTTCGGCATATACAGCGCTCTCCCCTCGCTCAGGATAATTAACTGCACTGCAGGGTATTTCAACTTCTTATCTTCTGTGCAATGCAGTACATCTCTCCCACACCATTACTTTGAACATGTGTCTGGTTTCAATCACATTCCTGCTTGACAGCAAGAATTTACTGCGCATGCGCTTGTAACTTCGCCCACCACTGCTTGCTTGCCTGAGTGAGTGACCAAAAAAAATTAAAAAAAAATTTATTATTGTAATTTTTTTATTTGTATTTTCTCCACAAGCCTGCAAAAACCATCTTACTGTATTACGATATTCAATCTGTGCTGTAGCTTTAGACTGCGACCCTATGCATTTGATTGCACATGGTTTATTTGTGTGCTTTTTACGTACTGTATTTGGGGGTGTATTATTATGATGAACTGCCTTTTGAAATTAAAGTATGTCTTCAGCTTTGAACTTCATGCAGCCCATATCAAATACGCGTAACTTCTGTCGGGTTTTTGGAAAACGGGCTGCACTTGAACACTCATGGCGACGGCTCTCTGGAGAATACTGTAACAGAAACTGGTCTTTGTCTTTATTTAATATGAAAAGCCTAAATTGATACATTTTTGCAACCTCTTCCTTCAGTCTCAAGGCCAAGTTACAATAGCACACTGTGGTATCTTTTTTAAACGAAACACCTGCAAGTCGACACATTACTGAAGCGCATGCGCATTACAATTCATGAATATCTGCCATCGGGCGGACACGCGAAGAACTGCAACCTATTAAATCCGAACAATTCTCAATAAACGCATCAACCGCGCGTCAACCGCGCATGACCCGCGCATGACCCGTGGCTGAGAACGCAAAATGAATGCGGCATGCTCCAGGTGAAGTGCGTCGCATTCCAGGAAAAAGCCAGGGAAAATCCGGCGATGTGTTAGACTCAGATGAGCAGCAGCAGTATATACAGAGACTGAGCTATCTGTCACCTGTATATACAGAGAGAGACTGAGCTATCACTTGTATATACAGAGAGAGAGGAGAGAACAGGTGTTTACTCTGAGATGTTTCACCTGTAGAAATGATCCCCCCACTACTGTAGGTGTGGCATTAATTTAGTCTCATTACTATTTAGTGCAGAGTTGTGCACGTACCTGTGTATCCCCCGCTGGCCACTGGATGGCGTTGGTGTTCACCATGAATGTGTGTCCCGGTCTGGCAATAGCATCGTAACTCCCGACCTGTATGTGCTGGATGGTTCCCTGTGAACTCATTTGCCAGTTGACGATGTCGTACAGAGCTGGGATGTCTCCGTTAGAGTCGAAATACACGTCTTTGCCTTCTTTAGTCCGGAAATGGACGGACTTCATAGCGTGCAGGACCTAAGAGGAAGTTAATAGGATTAGAGGAGCCTCCCTGTGATGGGATAAAAGGTCATCTTATAAATATTATTCCTATAAGTTAATAATGTTTCCAAAGCGTGTGATTCTCTAATGTAATATATGGGCATCATCTGTATAGGATTACACTGCTAGAGAAACCCTGTTATCCCATCAGAGGAAAGCCCTGTTAAACGTTTCACCTAATAGGTATCTCATTTGTGAGACATCCTATTATCCCATATTGACAAATACAGCTGATGTTACTAACATATATATATGCCCTGCATCTTATCCCATTAGCGTGAGCAGATGCTGATCCTATTAATATCTCAAAGTAAGATCGAATACTACAAACATCAAAGAGCAGATGGGTGAAGATACCTCCCATGGTTGAAAAGTCAACATTTCAGAGCATCTCCCATTTAAGTTGGGGCAGTCCTTTTTCCTATGAGTTAGGATGTCCTGCAGAGCCCAGGTCAATGTGTAAACTGCAATGTAGACACTGAACGTCACGCCCAGAACATTGAAACTGCTGAAGGTACTTCCAAGCGACTCCTGACCAGTACAGAGTCTTGTGCCATTGGGCAACAGGGTCCCCGGGCTCTTCCACTTGCAGCCAAAGTTCTGCTCCCAAAACTCCATCATAAAGTTGTCATCTGGATTATTTTGGGGGTGGCCAGCATTGAGGAACTCTCTGAACCCAGGAATATGCCCACTGTGTAGGGCAAATCCAATGGTGCCCCGTAGGACACCCCAGTATCGCTCCTTGGAGAGCAGGGCTGAAGATGACCATGATTCACTTGCCACCCAGATCTTCCCCGTGACGTTGCGCCGCAAGAGCTCTTCTACCACCGGGAGAAAACTTAAGTCACTGGAGAAGACAACTACAACATTGGCATTTGATTCTGCGATGACTCTTGAGAGGTGGAGGGCGTTGCGGTCGGGCCGGCTTAGCAATATGGACTCAATGAATGCCACACAGGCCCCAGCTCTCAGTATCTCCATCTTGGTGGCCAAGATACCCTCCTGACCATAGTCATTGTCCAGAGCCAACAGCCCAACCCATGTCCAGTTGAAGTAGGACACCAGTTGTGCCAGCCCTTGGGACTGGAAGACGTCGCTTGGGACAGTCCTGAAAAAGGAAGGGAACTGTGTACGGTCGCTCAGGAGGGAGCTGGTTGCGAAGTAGCTGATCTGAAAATAGATGGAGAGGAGAAGAAGGTGTAGAAGAAGGTGTAGTACGGAACCGGGCATCTATAGGCTTGTACAGTAATACAATATTACACAAGGAAGCGCAAAAGGACTGTTGATAAGTGCTCCTCAGTGCTGCCTTAACAAACGGTCTCAAAAACCATATACAGAAGTGATTTTGAAATATAAAGCACAATTGAGTGAACAATACCATGGCACAGGATTACATAGCCTGACATGTCTAGGGCTGTTACAGAGCATACAGACCCTTACACCTCTAGGGCTAGCACAGTATATTCAGAGCTGGAAGCTGGACAAGGAAATTCACAGTCTGGCATCTCTAGAACTGATTCAGCGTATACAGAGCCTGGCACCTCCACGGCTGATACAGGGGGGAACAGAGCCTGGCACCTCTAGGGCTGGTACAGGAAATATAGCCTGGAATCTCCAGAACTGGTAAAGTGGATACAGGGGATCTTACAGGGGATACATAGATTGGCACCTCTAGGTCTGATATAGGGGATAAAGTGCCTGGTGTCTCTAAGGCTGGTAAAGGGGATACAGAGTCAATTTAACACAACATAATAATATAATCTCATATATACAAATTTACACTTCTATAAAATGTCATATAAACTCTAGGACTAGTACATGATACACACACAGACTGTATATATGTCATGTAACCTCTAGGATTAGCACAGCATGCAGACATACACGCAGACTGTAAATATAATGTCATATAACCTTTAGGACTAGTATAGGATGCAGATACACACACATACTGTACATATGTTGTGCAACCTCTAGGGCTAGTATTTATTTACATGTAACTTCTAGGACTAGTACAGGACACACACATATTGTTCTAAGATCAATTATATATACATATATCTATACATATATAAATATATATATGTAATATATATATATATATATACCCTATTTCCTCAATTCTAAGACGCACCTTTTTTCTGATTTTCACGTGTTAAATCGCAATGCGTCTTAGAATCGATGTAGTATAAACAAATTGTTTTATTATAAGTGTCTACAGTACTAACCCCATCTTTTCACTTACCATGGTTCAGGAGAGGTCCCATGTCAGCGGAGGATGAAGCGGGCGGCGGGAGTGTGCCCGGTTTGTGGCGGGAGTACGGCAGGTCAGGTCCCAAGTCTGCAGGTAAATGAAGATAAGAAGATGGCGGGCGGGCGGGCGGGCGGGCGGGCGGGGGGGGGGGCGGCAGGAGATCATAATAGCAGGAGAGCTGAGCAGGAGCAGAGCGGCATAGGGGAACGGCTTGGGAGGTGCACACTTTAACCGGAAGTCAGACACTGGTCAACATTCGGTGTTACAGTTTGCACCTCCCCAGCCTTTCCCCTGTGCCGCTCTGCTCAGCTCTCCTGCTATTATGATCTCCTTCCGCCACCACACCACACGCCCACCCACTGTCTTCTTATCTTCATTCACCTGCAGACTTGGGACCTGTCCCACCGCACTCTCGCCCGCTGTGCATCTTCAACCATCTGCAGACGTGGGATCTCTCCTGCCGCCGCTGCCCGCTTCATTCTCTGCTGACATGGGAACTCTCCTGAAACATGTTAAGTGAAAAAGTAATTTTTCTTGATTATAAGGGCCAAATCGATGGTGCGTCTTACAATCGATGGTTTCTTACAATCGAGGAAATACGGTATATATATATATATATTTGATCTTAGTACAATATGTGTGCGTCCTGTACTAGGATCCTGTCTTACAATCCAATATATGATCTTAGTACACTGGCGACACGTTTAATCCTTAGTTGGCTAGTTCCGCAAGCCGGGAGATTTCCCGGCTTGCTAGCCAAATCCCCTCGGCGTGCCGCGCGTCACGGATGCGCGGTCACACTTCATCGGGTGCCTGCGCCCCATGCACGCGTGCACATCGTGTCCCGCGATGTGGGGGACGACGGTGGGGGGTTCCGGGGGACCCGGCGGACCCGGAGAGGGGAGGGGGAAGCCCCGATCGGAGGACCGCTCCTCCGAGGCTTCGGTGCGCGCACGGGACACCCCGGCGCGCGCCCGGTTACTGTCGCGGCCGAGACCGGGCAAATGTAAGAATAAACTCGGCCGCGACAGTACAATGCATAAAATGCAAACTCTAGGACTAGCCAGTCCTTTATGAGGCTTCACTTCCCTGATCATGGTTGTTTAATTATTGAAGTTGTTTCTCTGTGATCAAGCTCACTGCCACATTGTGTTCTGCTGTCTCTCCATTGCCTGACCCCACTACGCTACCTGCTGCCCGCTGTCTGCTGCCTGCTACCTTCCACCTGTCTGCAGCCTGCTGCCTGATGAATGCTGCATGTCTGCTGCCTGCTACCTGCTGCCTACTGCTTGATGCCTGCTGTCTGCTGCCTGCTGCCTGCCTATGGCCTGCTACCTTCAACTTGCTGCCTCCCTGCTGTCTGCTGCCTGCTGCCTGCCTATGGCCTGCTACCTTCAACTTGCTGCCTCCCTGCTGTCTGATGCCTGCTTGCTGTCTACTGCCTGCTGCCTGCTGTCTACTGCCTGCTGCCTGCTGCCTGATGCTTCCTGCCTGATGCCAGCTACTTGTTGCCAGCTACTGCCATGCCTGCCGCCTACTGCTGCCTGCTAACCACCTGCTTTCTGCCTGTTGCCTGCTACCTGCCTGCTACCTGCTGCTTGCTGCCTGCCTCTGACAATTGTCTGTTCACTGACCACTGCTATGTGCCTGTTGACTGCCTCCGACCTTGCCTGTCTATCTACTCCTGTCAGCAAGATCCAGCAACTTGGCTCCAGCCCTGCAGTTGCTATCTGTGACACCCTCCCTCCTCACTCCCTCATGCACCCCCTGCCACCCCTCTCCCCCTGCCTCCTCTGCACCCTGGGCTCCCTCCTCTCTCTCCTGTACCTCCTGCCTCCTCTCCTACCACCCCTCCCCCCTGTTCTTCTGCACCCCTGCCTCCCCCTCTGTCCTCCTGCACCATCTGCTCTTCTCTCTCTACTCCAGAATCTCCTGCACCCCAGCCTCCTCTCTCTGTCCTACTCTACCCCAGGTTCTCTCTCCTCCTGCACCCCCTATCTCCTCTCGCTGTCTGGCTGCAGCCCTTTCTGCGATTCCTGCACTACCTCCCCCCCACAAAGACACGCACACACAGCTCTGTCATTGCTAGCCGTGTACACTGTAATGATGGTAATGGGGTGAGATGTGCGGGCATAGGGGTAGTGTTGGTAAATGTAGGTTTATAGGGTGAGAGGTTGGTGTTTAGGATTTGTGGTTGTATAATAATGGTTAGTATATACAGTTGGGGGTTGAAAAGGGAGATATGGGTTGTAAGAGATGTGTGCAGAGTTATGCAATGGAGACAGTTTTTAAGGTGAAATTAATATAATGGTTTATTACCTGACGAAGCGCCAAACCAGGCGTGAAACGCATTAGAGTGCTCTACCTTCTGTATGCCATGCTGTCTTTTTCATTAAATTGTTCTTAAACTAAGCTCCAGTATTGTAGCTCTCCTTGTTACCTGTTCCTGCTTGCTGCTGTGCTCTGTTTTTTCCTCTTCACATTGGATCTCCTAAGACTGAGGATAGCTTTTTGAGAGATGTCCAGCTCCTCAGCGAGACTGTGACGTTCTTGTTTAGAGACTTCCAGTTCTGTATGGTGATTGCTGATCTCTTGGTGGGAGGCATCCACCTCTATGCGGAGAGTATGAACCTCGTTCTGCGATATGTCCACCTCTGTACTGGCACTGTTTATCTCCTGGTGTGAGGAATTCAGTTTTATGCGGTGAGTGTGAACCTCATTCTGAGAGACTTACACCTCTCTATGGCAATGGCAAACCTCGTGCTGAGAGAGACTAATCTCTTTCAGTGCCGCCTCATACTTCTGTTTCAGATTAGCAATCATTCTATCAGATTGGCTCTGCTTTTCATCCATGGCAGTAATAGTAGCATTTGCTGTCTTCAGCTCAGTCATCTGGTTCTCTAAGTCACTACGAAAGCGACGCTCAGTGTTCATCACTGTCCGACAGTCAAAGGCGATTGAGAACAGATCACTCTGTAGCTTGGCATTAGCTTCTATCTCCTGTTTCAATCGTTTACGGAGCAGATCACAGTTATGCCTGGCAGCCTGCAGCACATCTTCAGGGCTGGTCAAGGGATCATCACTCACTGGTTCTGGCTCCGCTTCCCTGGTACGGTTGGCTGATTGTTCCTCACTGTTAGCACCGGACAGACACTTCTTTGGGTTACATGACTTCTGCCTTGGGCCCTCTGGATATTCTGTCATCCGCGTGCTGAATTCGCCATTTTATCTAGGGTGCAGGATATCTCGGACCCCCTTTTTCTCCGCGGCATCTCTGGACGTGTCTGTTCCTTCCACGAAAAGTGAAGCACAGCTTTTCTTTTTCTTTTTCCGCCTTTTTGTTTTGGACGACTCTGTCCCATCAGGGATACTGGGGTGTCACGATGACATCAACTTTTATCAACACGTTTATATTTCTGGGTACTTGATTGAACAGAACAAGTTTCAAAATAAATTGTGATTTATTTCCTTAATAAACAAACACACGACATCTGCAGAATACACTTAAAACAACACTCACTGGGATAAGGGAATGAAAGAAATTGTCCTTGGAATGAAAGAAATTGTCCTTTGCTTGCCAGTGCAAGAAATTCAGCCTTGGTTTTAAAAGCCTTGTGGTTATGTGGTTGTTAACCCCTTCACTCCTGGACTGGTTGCTGCTGTACTGGAACAAAGTCTTGCATCTTTACATCATGGATTAAAATTCAAAAATTACACTGGGAATAAATGGGAAGCCACATTTATAGACTGCCCAAAGCTATCTTTAACATGTGGATCCAATCCCCTCGTGGGAACAAAAAAAACCACGAATAGCCAAGTGACCCACAGTTCATAAGACCGGTCAAAAGGTCTGTCCGGTGGGTAGGGCGCATGGGTCAGGTTGACGCCCATGCCACTTAGCATACCTGGGCTACACCCATAACTTGGGGCCACTAAGTCTGATTTTTGACCCGGAGGGGTCACTAGCCTGACATCTGCTGTGCATCAGTATGCCAGTTTTGTATACATTATGGGTCTCTGGGTGTTGTCATAATTGACACTCTTTTAGACAGGGGGACTCTGAATCTGTGGGAGCCTTTTGAGGCTCCATCATAAAAATAATTACAGCCCTTTGAGGCTCAGTCATAAAAATACCGAAGCTCATTCACCCATATCACAGCTGGATGTCAAAGTAATTCCTGCTTGGACTTACAAAAAAATACCTCCTGCCTTACATTTAAGATCTGCTATCATGTGGTGGTTAGAGGGTATGGCAAGCAATGCATCTTGTCTTTTACCCTCGCAGACAGGGAATGGCCTGCACATGGGGAATAAAAATGGCGGGGACAGGGCAACAACAGTAATGCATGGCAAATCAGGTATTAACCCTTTCCTCCCTGTCACATGGGGGTCTCAATCTTTATTTGAAACTTCAGCAGCTTCACTGTATCCGCTAGACTTTTCTTGCAGTTGCGTTAGCTGGCAGGAATATTCGGGTTCATAGAGACCTGTTTGTTCGGTGCGTACCGAGTTTAGGCACCTCAACCATTCTTGAAGTGTTTTGTGGGTGTGACTCAGTTCGGGTTCCCCATAAAAGATATCTTCTTAAGACCGGAAAGGACACTCTTCCGTGGGGTACGGTTCATTACAGGAACACCACATATTGTCCTCCATTTTGGTGCTATCAGGTGTATTTTTCTTCCTGACCTCGGGAGGTGCTTTTTTCACAGGTGGGCAGACTTTGCTTACAGAGTTTGTAGCTCTCACAGGCGTCTCTGTAGACTTTTTATTTTTCTTCTTCACTTTGGAAGGTTCTGAAACATCAGCAGTACTGTGCTCACATTCTTTCTCATAATAATAATAATAATAATAATAATAATAATAGCATGTTCTTGAATAGCACTGCTAGTTTTATGTAGCGCTTTACAGAGACATTTTGCTGGCACAGGTCCCTGCCCCGTGAAGCTTACAATCTATGTTTTTGGTGCCTGAGGCACAGGGAGATAAAGTGACTTGCCCAAGGTCACAATGTGCCAATACCGGGAATTGAACGAGGTTCCCTGCTTCAAACTCAGTGCCAGTCAGTGTCGTTACTCACTGAGCCACTCCTTCCCCCAGCAATACTTGATGTGCACTTGCCAAGTAAAACTTCTGTATCTTCCTTGTGACCACTGCGCATTGCTTTCCCCTGCAGTTCCTTGGCACGTTGAAAAAAATATTCCCTTTGCTGCTGCCCTTTTTCTGGGGTCAATTAGGGATCATCCTCATCATCCGAATAAGGCCTGAAGGGACACTGCTCCGTGTGGCTGGGCACTTTATACCAGGAACACATTTTCTTCCCCATTCTTGCAGAGTCTGTATTTGACTTCAGCTTGGCGACCATTTTAATATCCCATTGAGGTTTTTTTTGCAGTTGTAGTTTTCCTGCCTGGATGTGTAGCCCTTTAAATCTGGTCACTTCTGCGTGTGATTCTTTGTTTTGTTGCTCAGGCTGTTGCAGGAACATATGCAGGCAAAAGCACAAAAGATTCACAGATAGTCTCCGGACCCCTTTGAAATTCAAGGGCCACCTCTCATCCCATCTTCTAACACCATATGTAAGAGATGTGTGCAGAGGTATGTAATGGAGACCATTTTTAAGTTAAAATTAATATAAGGCTTTATTGCCTGTTCCTTTAAACAATACAGCAAATCAAAATATACTTAAAACAACAAACACCTATCCCTGTGTAAGGGCTGACATACTTCCCCAGTCCCTCTCTGCAAGGCTGGGGGAGGGGGGGGGGGAAAGCCCCTAACCCACTTATCACCCCAAAGTCTCGGCGGTACCTTAACAAAGGCTGCCCTTCGGGTTAGTTGTGTCCAGATAGTTGTCTGTGCTTGAGGGTCCAGGTATAGAAGTCTGGTCCCCTTGTGTCTTGCTCTCAGAACACAGCCCTCCTTTTCCTTACTGTATGTCAGCTCCATTGTGAGCTAAGGAATCTCTTCTGTTTCCAACAGGTGGCTTTTCTTAGTGCTCTAATGTGACCAGGTGGAGTCCCTGCTGGATTTAGAGGCAGTTTCTCTCAAACAGTGATAAATTCCTGTTATATGAGTATATAGAGGTATAGAGTTATGGCAGCGCATAAAAGATTGGAATAATGATAGCTATAGGGTGAGAGATGACAGATGAGTACATAGTATTGGGTTTGGAGTTGGTTATATTGTTGGAGGTCAGGATATAGGTGGATGTATAGTAGGATGAGAGGTCAGTACTGCATACAGTAGGGCCCCACTCAGATGGCGGGTTCCGTTCCAGGCTGCCGCTAGAAACCGGAAATCGGTGAAAAGCGGAACATAGCATTTGCTAGGTCCACCGGCAATTTCCCGTCACTCCTACCTCCTACGGCATCCCAGAGTGCCCCCTTCTGTGCATGTGCGGCCTCTGCGGCCCGCCTTCTGACCATGCGCGGACTTGGCGGTCCTCCTTCAGGGCATGCGTGGACTTGGCGGCCCCCCTTCTCAGTACCGCAATATTGGCGGATCGCCGAGAAGCGGGGTCCTACTGTATAGGGTTAGTATTCTGGAACCAAAGGGAATATGCTTATATAGTATGGCCAGACAGCTTAACTAGTTCCTTTTACAAGCACCACAAGTTCTTTGTCTTTTCTTCACTTTATTGGAAAGCAGCAGATATACAAAGTTAGTTGCAGATGGTGGTGTAGTGAGAGAGGGCTTCTCTACAGTGAGGGTGCTTATAGTGGGGAAAAAGTAAAAAACGTTACTCTTACCAAGAGGCGGAAGGCATGAGCAGTGCTTACTTAGCCTGTTGAGGTAGAAAAGAAAGATTAAGGGAAGTATGTCACAGGAAGAGAGACTGGGCTGAGTAAACTGTGAATACAGACAGGGGACAGTGGGAAAGTCCACTTTGCCAGGGGAATTACAGGGGTTGTCACGGCAACCAACTCCAGCAAGCTAGAAGATGAGAACATAACTAAATGTATCCATTTCCACCTGCACTGGGAATTATAACTGCAGGGAAAACAACATTATTTAAAGGGCTAGCAGGCAGAGCTGCAAGGAAAAGGGGGGGAGGAACAGGGGGCAACAGAAATAGACATTCCTGTTCCAGGACAGTTAGTTTTGGTATATTGATGATTTTAAGGTGAACGGTGGGTGTATAGGGATAGGGTTTGTATAATTATTATTATTATAGGATGAGGTGTGTGTACAGGATGAGAGATTGGTATATAGAGTACCTGGAAATGTCTCAAGTCCACTGGAGTCCAAGATTGCATGTTTCCTATAACACATGGTATGGAAAGGTGACAAGTCATGTGTGCCTCCCTGGGAAGCTATCATAGAACCCAGGGAAGATGTATGTATCACGCCTGTGTCTTAATGTATCACACCATGTATGTATGATACATGTATGTATCACACCATGTCTAATTAACGTAACCTGTGTGTATAATAAAGTCTGTGGCTCCCCCTTTTTACCACCTGCTTACACCACAATCCATCCTGGACACGCCAGCACCCTGAGGTATGAGTCTCTAACCACCTGCACCCATCTGTTCCAACGCACTTAGATGTGACCCTCTCTCGAGGCCGGGCAAAGAAGGGTTACAAAAGTAAGAAAGAATTAGAGAAAAGTGTGAGGGACAAAAAGAGGAGAGAGAGAGAAGATGAAGAAAGAGAGAGAGTGAGAGAAGAGGATTGACGTGTAGGAGAGAGGAAGAGAAAATGAAGAAAAGATGGGGAAAAAAGGAAGAAACAACAGGAGAGAACTAAAGAGAGAGAGAGAGAGAGAGAGAGAGAGAGAGAGAGAGAGAGAGAGAAATCAGGGGGTAGATGGGCAGAGTGTTTGTGATGTGGGTCCCTGTGTCCCCTCTCTCTGCCCCTCATTACAGGGGAGGAGAGGAGATGGAGACAGCGAGGTGACACAGAGAAAGAGGAGACAGAGAGAGAGGGGACAGTGACAGTGAGAGAGGGGGCAGTGACAGAGAGTGAGAGGGGACAGTGACAGAGAAAGAGGGGACTGTGCCAGAGAGGGAACAGTGACTGTGAAATGAACGAGAAAGAGGGGAGAGAGAGGTAACACTGACAGAGGGGAACGAGAGGGGACAGGGAGAGAGAGAGGTTTGGAAAGCTCTATAAACAAGAGACCTGTGAGGTTTGGAGAGCTTTGTACACTTGAAGTAGTGGCACTCATACACTCTCTTACCTGCGGGTATCTGTACAGTCCCAACATTTGGGCCATTAGGATGGAACGTGTGGACCCAGAGTCTCCAATGACACCTGCTAGAGGTGGCCCGTTGTGACACCGGTAATTGGGAATGCTTCCTTGTCCTCCTGACATTATCCAGAATATCCCCTCTGCTACCCGTCTCATGGCAGCGCAGGAGTCAAATATCTGGAATCCCAGAGTGATGTTGAGGAGGAGATCAGGGTTTGCATTAATCTCTTCTATAGCAAATATCATTGCTCGCATGTCCTGATATTTCTGGAATTCAAACCTAGAGGAAATGTCCCAGACAGTGTGTCAGTGGCCCACACACACATACACACACACATAAACACACACAAACACATACACACACATACACACACTGTCAGTCTAGCATTCAATGAAAACTTACGTCTGACATTTAAGATCTGCAGGTTTGTTTGTGAAGAGGTTTTTGCTGTAGCTTCTGCCAACGTGAATCAGAAAAGTTCCCCCTATGATAATGTCTCCAGACCCACTCAGATATCCATTCATATTTCCAGCAGACAGATAGCAGCCTCGCCCTGACTCCCAGCACATACAAACTTCCACAGCTAATGTGTATAAAACCCACATTATAACCAGGAACAATCTTCCCATTCTGTATAAACAGCAGATCTGTCTGTGTCTGTGATTCATCTGTAACTCCCAGGGAGAGGGGCTCCCTCAGTCTGTCAGTGTCACACACACAGGAGAGGGGCTCCCTCAGTCTGTCAGTGTCACACACACACACACAGGAGAGGGGCTCCCTCAGTCTGTCAGTGTCACACACACACAGGAGAGAGGGGCTCCCTCAGTCTGTCAGTGTCACACACACACAGGAGAGAGGCTCCCTCAGTCTGTCAGTGTCACACACACAGGGAGAGGGGCTCCCTCAGTCTGTCAGTGTCACACACAGGGAGAGGGGCTCCCTCAGTCTGTCAGTGTCACACACACAGTGTTCCTTTGGGAGGGTTCAGAAAAAGGGCACATTTCTATTAGAGTTACTGAATAGGCCCCTATATCGGTAGTAGTTGTAAGTCTGCTAGCCAAAAGTTGAGGGGGTTACATCTGACTAAATATGGGTTCTCTAAATTGCTATTGCAAAGGAGAGAAATATATTGATTCCTCATTGATAGGGCCCATCATACTGAGACTGCTGTCATTTGTCCTTGTGGGAATGGTTGAGCATGAAAATAAAGAGATGTATATTTGGAATAAGCCCTGATTCCCTCGGGGGCTGTCATTTCCGTGATAAGGTAATTATTAGAGAGATGGTGTAATTAATATATGCATTCCCATGACATCTACACAACTTATAAAAACTGAGTTAGGGAGTCCATCTCCTGTCTGTGTGACACTGACAGACTGAGGGGGACACTGTGTGTAGGACACTGACAGACTGAGGAGACACTGTGTGTGTGACACTGACAGACTGAGGGGACACTGTGTGTGTGTGTCACTAACAGACTGAGGGAGCCCCTCTCCCTGTGTGTGTGACACTGAAAGGTTGAGGGCGCCTCTCTCCTGTGTGTGTGTGACACTGACAGGCTGAGGGAGCCTCTCTCCTGTGTGTGTGACACTGACAGGCTGAGGGAGCCCCTTTCCTTGTGTGTGATAGTGACAGACTGAGGGAGCCCCTCTCCTTGTGTGTGTGACACTTACAATACAGACTGAGGGAGCCCTTCTCCCTGTGTGTGTGACACTGACAGACTGAGGGAGCCCCTCTCCTGTGTGTGTGACACTGACAGACTGAGGGAGCCCCTCTCCTGTGTGTGTGACACTGACAGACTGCGGGAGACCCTCTCCCTGTGTGTTTGAGACTGGCAGACTGAGGGAGCCCCTCTCCCTGTATGTGTGTGTGACATTGACAGATTGAGGGAGCCCCTCTCCCTGTGTGTGTGTGTGTGTGTGACACTAACAGACTGAGGGAGCCCCTCTCCCTGTGTGTGTGACACTGACAAGCTGAGGGAGCCACTCTCCCTGTTTGTGTGACACTGACAGACTGAGGGAGCCTCTCTCCTGTGTGTGTGTGACACTGACAGACTGAGGGAGCCCTTCTCCTGTGTGTGTGTGTGTGTGTGTGTGTGACACTGACAGACTGAGGGAGCCCCTCTCCTGTGTGTGTGACACTGACAGACAGAGAGCCCCTCTCCTGTGTGTGTGACACTGACAGACTGAGGGAGCCCCTCTCCCTGTGAGTTAAAGATGAATCACAGACACAGACAGATCTGCTGTTTATACAGAATGGGAAGATTGCTCCTGGTTATAATGTGGGTTTTATACACATTAGCTGTGGAAGTTTGTATGTGCTGGGAGTCAGGACGAGGCTGCCATCTGTCAAATGTAAACATTAATCAATATTTGAGCGGTTCTGGAGACATTATTATAGGGGGAACGTATTCTATTCACCTGGGCATAAACAACAGCAAAAATCTCTTCACAAGCAAACCTGGAAATCTTAATTGTCAGACGTAAGTTTTAATTGAATGTTGCTATCTTTGTTGCTAACAGATGGGACACTGTGTGTGTGTGTGTGACAGTGACAGAAAACCCATTCTTTACTTTGTGTGTGTGACACTGACAGACTGAGGGAGGCCCTCCCCTGTGTGTGTGACACTGAGAGACTGAGAGTGCCCCTCTCCCCTGTGTGTGTGACACTGAGAGACTGAGAGTGCCCCTCTCCCTGTGTGTGACACTGACAGAATGAAGGAGTTCCTTTCCCTGTGTGTGTAACACTGACAGACTGAGGGAGCCCCTCTCTCCTGTGTGTGACACTGACAGAATGAAGGAGTTCCTTTCCCTGTGTGTGTGACACTGACAGACTGAGGGAGCCCCTCTCCCTGTGTGTGACACTGACAGACTGAGGGAGCCTCTCTCCCTGTGTGTGTGACACTGACAGAATGAAGGAGTTCCTTTCCCTGTGTGTGTGACACTGACAGAATGAAGGATCCCTTCTCACTGTGTGTGTGACACTGACAGACTGAGGGAGCCTCTCTCCTGTGTGTGTGACACTGACAGACTGAGGGAGCCTCTCCCTGCGTGTGTGACTATGACAGACTGAGGGAGCCCCTTTCTCCTGTGTGTGTGACTGACAGACTGAGTTGACATTGCATGTATGTGTGGGACTCCGAGGCTGAGGAGACACTCCTTGTGCATGTGTGACACTAAAACACTGTCTGTGATATTTGTCCTCTGGCTCTAGGTTGGATCCCCAGAATTATCAGAGCATGCGAGCGATGATATTTGCTATAGATGAAATTAACTCAAACCCTGACCTCCTCCCCAACATCACTCTCGGCTTCCACATATTTGACACCTGTGTTAGCACGAGACGGGCAGCAGAGGGGATATTCTGGATTCTTTCGGGAGGACAAGGAAGCATTCCCAATTACATGTGTCACAGCGGACCTCCTCTAGCAGGTGTCATTGGAGACTCTGGGTCCACCCGCTCCATCATAATGGCCCAAATGTTGGGGCTGTACAGATACCCACAGGTAAGAGAGTGTATGTGTGTCACTTCTTCATGCTCTCCAAACTTCACCTACTCCAGGAGGTAGGGGTGCAGAAGGACAGAGAGAGGAGGTAGGGGGAGAGAGTAGGCAGAGCGTACATGAGAGAGTGGGGAGAGCAGGTGTCACGGCATGCAACTGCAGGACTGAAGCCCAGTTGCTGGAACAGGCTGAAAGGGTCGAAAAAACAGGCAAGGTCAAAGGCAGGCTGCAGATGGTAGGTGGTAGGCAACAGGTGGTAGGCAGGCAACAGGGAACAGGTAGGCAGCAGGGAGCAGGCAGGCAGCAGGGAGAAGGCATGCAACATGCAGGCAGCAGGCAGACAGCAGGAAGGACGCAGGCAGGCAGCAGGCAGCAGGCAGGCAGCAACATGGAGCAACAGGCAGCAACAGTCATTAAGCAGGCAACAACTGGCATCAGGCAAGCAACAACAGGCAGCAGGCATGCAGGAAGGCAGCAAGAAGCAGACAGGAAGCAGGCAGCAGACAGGCAGCAGGCAGCAGGTAGCGTGGTAAGGTCCGTAGTAGGGTCAGGCAATGGAGAGATAGCAGACCACAATGTGGCATCGAGATTGATCACAGAGAAACAACCGCAATAATCGGGCAACCCTGATCAGGAACGTAAGGTCTCATAAAGGTTTGGCTAGTCATAGAGTGTGTGTTTGTGTGTGTGTGTCTCATAAAGGCCTGGCTAGTCCTAAAGATTGCATTGTGTGTGTATATGTGTGTGAATATATATATATATATATATTTGAAGAAAAGAAGAGAGAGAGCACACGCCCCATCGCGTAAAACAGTAAATTTAATGATGGAAGAAGGGGAGGGGGGGAAGAAATACACTCACAAGGGTAAGTTTAAAATAAGCGTTTGTGAATATAATCGTCCGGAATCCATGGCCTGAATCACACTCAGGGGTATAGGCAAACAGCGGAACATTGAGGAACCCCAGGGTACATGGTATCATCACAAAAGTCCAATAAGATCAGATATGCTGTTGCTGGCAGCCGCAGAATGTTCCGCACTCGATTCAATCTGGTAGTGCGCATGAGCGGCGACATCCTGACGTAGTGTCACTGCGTGCAGTGTAACAGCGCTCCCTTACGTGTTTCGTCACTCTATGGCGACTTTCTTGGACCACACCCTGTTAGCTAATCACTTATATTAATCATACAAAGAAAACAAATCCAAAAAAAGCACATATATATATATATGTGCTTTTATTTATATATATATATATATATATATATATATACAGTGTTCGACAAATCCATTCAACTACAGGCCCGTGGTGACTGTATTTGACCCCGTGGCGACCTCCTCATGGCCGCCCAAGCATGGCGTGACTGGGGCTGGGACTAGGTGGCGAGTAAATTTTTTGGTTCGGCGAGTAGATTTTTGGGTGATTTGTCAACCACTGTGTATATATATATATGAACAGCAATATTTACCAGATGTTGGTCCGGAAAACAGAGACAGCACACAGCCAGTGAGGTACAAAAAAACTGTATTCATAAGAAGTACATGGCACTGCATCCAACGTTTCGGTCATCAGAGTGTGACCTTCCTCCCCGTCTCTCTCTCTCTCCCCCGTCTCTCTCTCTCCCCGTCTCTCTCCCCTGTTTCTCTCTCCCCCGTCTCTCTCTTTCTCACCCCCGTCTCTTTCTCTTCCCGCTCTCTCTCCCCCGTCTCTCTCTCTCTCCCCGTCTCTCTCTCTCTCCCCGTCTCTCTTTCTCCCCGTCTCTCTCTCCCCCCGTCTCTCTCTCTCTCTCTCCCCCTCTCTCTCGCCCCCTCTCTCTCCCCCGTCTCTGCTCTCTCTCCCGTACTCTCTCATCTCTCCCCGTCTCTCTCCCCGTCTCTCTCTCCCCCCGTCTCTCTCTCCCCCCCTCTTCCCCCCCCCTCCATGAGAGAGAACCTGTTGCTAAAAATGTTGAATCCCACCACTGCCTAGAGGCTACATGACATTATATATACAGTCTGCATGTGTGTGTGCTACCTGCACATCTATTAGAGGTTATAGCACATTATATATACAGTCTGTCTGTATATCTACATACTTTACAAATCCTAGAGGTTACATGACATATATACAGTCTGTGTGTGCATCCTGTACTAGTGTATTGTATTGTATGTCTTTATTTATATAGCGCCATAAATGTACATAGCGCTTCACAGTAGTAATACATGTTGTAATCATATAAATAACAAATAATATAAATAACAGGTCATGGGAATAAGTGCTTCAGACATAAGAGTAACATTAAGGAAGAGGAGTCCCTGCCCCGAGGAGCTTACAATCTAATTGGTAGGTAGGAGAACGTATAGAGACATTAGGAGGGAATTCTAGTAAGTGCGTCTGCAGGGGGCCAAGCTTTATGTATCATGTGTTCAGAATATCCACAGTGCTATTCGTATGCTTCTTTAATCAAATGTGTCTTAAGGTGGGTCTTAAAGGTGGATAGAGAGGGTGCCAGTCGGGTATTGAGGGGAAGGGCATTCCAGAGCTGCGGGGCAGTCAGTGAGAAAGGTTTAAGGCGGGAGAGGGCTTTCGATGCAAAGGGGGTAGAAAGAAGCCATCCTTGAGAAGACCGCAAGAGTCGGGATGGTACATAGCGAGAAATTAGGGCTGAGATTTAAGGAGGGGCAGAGTGTTAGAGGTTATATGACTTTTTATGGAAGTACAACATTGTATATATGAGATTATATTATTAAATTGTGTTACATTGACTCTGTATTCCCTTTACCATCCTTAGAGCTGCCAGATTCTGTATCCGCTGCATCAGTCCTAGAGGTGCTAGAATGTATATTCCCTGTGCTAACCCTAGAAGTTCCAGGCTCTAAAGATAATGTGCTAGCCCCAGAAGTACAAGGTTCTGTATCCCCTGTATCCGCCCTAGAAGTGCCAGGCTCTGTATCCCTTGTACCAGACCTTGTCGTGCAAGACAATGTATTGCTGTACCAGCCCTAGATGTGCCAGGCTCTGTAAACCCTGTGCCAGCCTATAGATGCCTGGTTCCATATGCCACCTTCATCTCCTCTCCTTTCAGATCAGCTACTTTGCAACCAGCTCCCTCCTGAGCGACCGTACACAGTTCCCTTCCTTTTTCAGGACTGTCCCCAGTGACGTTTTCCAGTCCCAAGGGCTGGCACAGCTGGTGTCCTACTTCAACTGGACATGGGTTGGGCTGTTGGCTGTGGACAATGACTATGGGCAGCAGGGCATCTTGGCCACCAAGTTAGATATACTGAGAGCTGGGGCCTGCGTGGCCTTTATCGAGTTCATATTGATAAGCCGAACCGATCGCAATGCCCACCACCTCTCGAGGGTCATCGCAGAGTCAAATGCCAACGTTGTGGTTGTCTTCTCTGGTGAATTATTTTTTCTCCCGGTGCTAGAAGAGCTCTTGAGGCTCAACGTCACGGGGAAGAACTGGGTCGCAAGTGAATCATGGTCAACCTCAGCCCTGTTATCGAAAGAGCGATTCTGGGGTATCCTGCGGGGCACCATTGGCTTTGCAATACATAGCGGGCCGATTCCCGGGTTCAGAGAGTTTCTCAATGCTGGCCAACCACAAAAAACTCCAGATGATAGCTTCATGATTGAGTTTTGGGAGCAAAACTTTGGTTGTAAATGGGAGAGACCAGGGACAAAATTGTCCAATGGCACCAGACACTGCACGGCTCAGGAGACTCTTGGGAGTACCTACAGCGGTTTTAATGTTCTGGGAGGGACCTACAATGCCTACATTGCGGTTTACGCATTCGCCTGGGCTCTGCAAGATGTCCTAACTCGTAGGCTACAGGGCTGCTCCAAATCAAGCGGGAGATGCAGTGACACTTTGGCTTTCCAACCATGGGAGGTATCTTCATTCACCTCCTCTTTGATGTCTATAGCATTTAATCGTACTTTGAGATATTAATAGGGTCAGCAGCTCTTCTCTCTAGTTTAGCGGGGTGTCCCTCTGGTGGGATAAGAGGGTGTCTCTAGCAGTTAATTCCTAAAAGTTAACAAGGTCAGCCGTTCTCATTCACACTGACTCTGCTAACTTATAAGAATCCTGTACAGACAATGCCCATATTACATAAGAGAATCCGACACTTCGGAAATACTATTAACTTACAGGAATCATATTTGTAAGACACTCTTTAATTGCCATCCCAGGGAGGCTCCTCTGATTAACTTCCTCTTAGGTTCTGCACTCTATGAAATCCGTCCGGTTCCGGACTAAAGAAGAGAAAGAAATGTATTTCGACTCTAACGGGGACGTTCCAGCTCTGTATGACATCGTCAACTGGCAAATGAGTTCACAGGGAACCATACAGCACGTAAAGGTCGGGAGTTATGATGCTAGTGCCAGGCCGGGACACAAATTCATGGTGAACTCCACCGCCATCCACTGGGCAGCGGGGGACACACAGGTATGTACTGAACTCTGCACTAAATAGTAATGAGCCTCATTCAATTACCCATCTGATGGGGGGGGGGAGCACATTTCTACGGTGTCAGAAAAAGGTCAGTGCCTGCACCTGTCCTCTCCTCTCTCTGTATATTTATGTTATCGCTAACTCAGTCTCGCCTCTCTCTCTCTGTATATACTGTACAGGTGAGAGATAGCTCAGTCTCTGTATATTCAATCCTATCTATGAATATAGGTGAATATAAGGTCAGTCTCTGTGTCTCTGTGTCTCCGTCCCCCCTCTCTCTCCAGGTCCCTCACTCCGTCTGCAGTCAGAGCTGCTCCCCGGGTTTCAGGAAGGCAGCTATAAGAGGGAAGCCTGCCTGCTGCTTCCAGTGTGTCCCCTGTCCTCAAGGAGAGATCTCCAACCACACAGGTGAGGGATGAGTTTGGTTTTCAATGTCACTTCAAACTGTGGTCCATGTTTTCAAAGTAACATCAAGTAGATCAATCTTGTATTGATCATTTAGTTTCAACAGAAACATCTCAATATCTCATTAACCACAAGAATATTTTCTGGGCACATTTATTTCCCCAACCAAACACCCACTCTCACTCCCTAATTCCTTTCTCACTCATTGCTTCAAATGGAAATCCCTTTCATTTATTTATAAAATGTTTTACGAGGAAGTAATACATTGAGAGTTACCTCTCGTTTTCAAGTATGTCCTGGCATAGAGTTAAGACAAATAATACATGGTTACAAATACAGTTACATAATTGAACAGGGTATATATTATATACAAGACATAGCATGCACAGTTATAGATAATACATATTATAGGCATATGGAACAGTTACAGACAAGATTAAAATGTGAGACAGCTTTAGTTTTGAAAGAACTTAAACTGTTGGAGGCTGTGAGAGTCTCTGGTAGATTGTTCCAGTTTTGGGGTGCACGGTAAGAGAAGGAGGAGCGGCCGGATACTTTGCTGAACTTAGGGACCATGAACAGTCTTTTGGAGTCAGATCTCAGATGATAAGTGCTGCATGTGGTAGGGGTGAGGAGCTTGTTTAGATAGATGGGTAGCTTGCCCAGGAAGTATTTGAAGGCCAGACAGGAACGATGAACTTTGAGCCTAGACTCAAGTGATGAGCAATCTAGTTCTTTGAGCATTTTGCAGTGATGTGTGTTGTAGTTGCATTGGAGAACAAAACAGCATATTAAATTGTAGAGGGTGTCAAGTTTGCTAATGTGGGTTTGGGGTGCCTAGCAATATACTATGTCCCCATAGTCGATTATTGGCATTAGCATCTGCTGTGCAATACGCTTTCTGACCAGCAGGCTTAGGGAGGATTTGTTCCTGAAAAGTACACCTAGTTTGGCATAGGTTTTGGATGTCAGGGTATCAATGTGCACCCTGAATGTTAAATTGGAGTCAAACCATATACCCAAGTATTTAAAACTAGTAACAGGGTTAGGGTGGTGTTAACATTTGTGTTTGTTCACATCTGGAGCTCAGTCATTGGAAGCTTTAAAATTTAGCCTTGGTCCAAAATACCATTGTTACAGTCTTGTCAGTGTTTAAAAACAGTTTGTTTTGGGAAATCCAATTTTCAAGTCTCACAAAATCAGAATGAAGTATGTGTTCAAGGTCGGAGAGGCTAGGGCTGTGTGTATATAAGATTGTTTCACCTGCATACAGGTGTATTGAAGCTCTCTTACAAGCTGTAGGAAGATCATTGATGAACACTGATAAGAGTAGGGGCCCTAGAACAGAGCCTTGCGGGACACCACAGGTGATATCCAAGGGGTTGGAGTTAGAGCTTGAGACGGACACATGTTGGGATCTACCTTATTGGTAGGAATGAAACCAGTTTAAAGCATGTTTCCCTATTCCAGAGCACTGGTGTTTGTTTAGCAAGATAACATGGTCAACAGTATCAAAGGCCTTTGCAAAATCTAGGAATATTTCACCAGTGAGTTGTCCCCATTCCATTCCACACTGGATTTCATTGCTAACTTTTAGCAGGGTAGTTACGGTGGAGTGTTTGGAGCGAAAGCCAGATTTAATTGGCCAGTGAAATTTGCCTTGGTATACTGTAGTAATCGCTTCATTGGGAGTGGACATATTTTTCCATGACTTTGGATAGGATTGGGAGAAGAGAGATTGGCCTGTAGTTTGAGACAGTGTTTTTGTCCCCACTTTTGAAGATTGAGACAACTCTGGCAGTTTTCCAGGTCTTAGGGATATGGCCTGCAGAAAGAATAGAGTTGACTATGAAAGCAATTGATTTGGCAATGGCTGGGGCACCAAGTCTTAGGAACTTAGATTTCAGTAAGTCAGGTCCACATTGGCTGCTTAGTTTTAATTTGAGGAGCGCACGTGTAATCTCTTCGGATATTGGGACAAATTGAAAATTTTGGGCAGTGTTGGGAGGGGGTGGGGCTATGTGGGTACTCATAGAATGAGATTCAAGTTTGTTGTTTGGGTTGCGTTTCGCTAATAAGTTAGTAGCACGCCTGACGAAGTAATCATTGAATGCATTTGCAATGTCAGTGGGGTTTGTCAGAATAGTATCCTCCTTAGTGATATTACTTGGTTGTTGATGGTTAGAAGGCTGGAATATGTTGTTGATATCCTTCCAGAAGTTAGCTGGGTTTGATGTATTCTGGACAAGATTGTCAGAGTAATATTGTGCTTTTGCATGTCTTATTTGCCTTGTGCACATGTTCCGCAGGCATCTTTAGTGATTGAGATCCTTGGTAGTGCCAGTTACTTTGCAGCTTTTCCACAAGGCATCCCTGTACTGGTAGAGTGCTATAAGGTCAGTGGTAACCCACGGTAGGTGGGCCCTCCGTACTCTTATTCTGCATAGTGAAGCATGGGTATCACAGAGTTTTATGAACTCGGATTGGAAATAGTCGAGCGTAGAATCAGGGTCGGGAATTAAATCGATTCTGCAGGAAGGGCAGTTTTTAAGGTCAGCCAGAAACTATTGTTGGTTAAAGATTCTAAATGTTCTAGTGAGGAGAACTTTAGGGCTTGATTGGGGTGGTTTCATTTTCCTTACACAGTACACTATTTCCAGTGGTGGTTGTGGGGAGCGCAGATGTCACCATATGTAAAAAATACAAAAAATATATAGTGCAGTAGTTCTTTAGATAAAGGACATCTTGAAAACAACAGAAATGGGGACTCCCACTTTCCCAATGGATAGACAGCAGTATAAACACAATTGGTTTACAGCTCAGGTTGTCAGCATAGCGTTCCTCGGTTAGAAACAGAAGATCACACTTAGTGCAACATTGTATGTTCATAAAACATGATATATTGACAGAAAAATATTGCACTTACATTTGTACAATATGGCATGGACACATAAAAACTATAGGTGGCTCGATCCCTCTGATCTCTCCGGTCACTCGCACGCCGTCACGTCACTTCCGGTTTATTGGGGGTACTGTGGCATCCCCGCATTCACGGTTCCCGAAAGCAGGTCCACCCGCACCCGGAAGTGACGCGGACAACTGCCGGGAGTGACGTGACGGCGTGCGAGCGGCCGGAGAGATCAGAGGGATCGATCCACCTATAATTTTTATGTGTCCATGCCATATTGTACAAATGTAAGTGCAATATTTTTCTGTCAATATATCATGTTTTATGAACATACAATGTTGCACTAAGTGTGATCTTCTGTTTCTAACTGACAACTTGATCTGAAAACCAATTGTGTTTACACTGCTGTCTATCCATTGGGAAAGTGTGAGTCTCCATTTCTGTTGTTTTCAAGATGTCCTTTATCTAAAGAACTACTGCACTACAGTATATATTTTTTACATATGGTGACATCTGGGCTCCCCACAACCACCACTGGAAATCTTCCAAAAGAGAATCGGACCGTCTCATCAAAGGTTTGTAGCTGCAATTATAGCACTATTATATATATATTATATATATATATATATATATATATATTTTTTTTTAAACACATTTGCACATGATTATATTATTTAATCACTATTTAGAATGTATCACTATTTAAGTACAATATATTTATATTTTTATTTTTCACTTCATAGAGGAGCGCCTTAATCACATATTTGTTGTACAGTACACTATTGCATGGTCACTGAAAATGTCCGGAAGGATGCCAGAGGAATGGATGTTGCTGGGATTTGAGGAGAGAATCCAGTCTAGCAAAGAATAGTTGTGAGATTTCAGGTTTGTCCGTGTGGGTTGGGAAATGAGTTGCGTTAGGTTAAGTGACTTGAGTTATATCTGGATTTTGTGGTTTTTAGGGTCAAGCCAATTGAAGTTGAAATCCCTAAGAACTAGCAGCTCACTCTTCTCATTCAGAGAGGAAATGGAGCCAAGAAACTGGGTGACTACAGTCAGGGACTGTAGAGGGGCTTTAGGGGGGCGGTAGATGCCAGCAATAAGAACGGGCTTAGAAAAGGGGAGGCAGATTTTGCCAGCTAGGATTTAAAAGGAAGGTGGGCTTGGGGGGCAATTTAACAGTGCACATTGTAAGGTGTCTGCAATATAAAATTGCACACCTCCTCCTCTCATTAAAGCCAGCTCATATTCTACCCTCTTCTTTAGCGGGCACACTACATTTTTTTAGGTCCTGTTTGACCAGCTTTACCTATTAAACAGAGAGTTTGTTGTATCTGGTATGCTGCATTCTGTAGGTTAGGGGACTCTGTAGGAATGACATGGAAGTACCTCCATCCAGCACAATCTAGGAAGGACAAAAATCATAAGCAAAAAGGCAACCTGGGGATTTCCTATTTCCCACCTTCCATAATTTAATATGATTTTAATAAAGTGGTACAGCTCAACCCCGTTATAGCGTGATCCATTACAACGCGAATCCGCTTATAACGCGATGCAAGCGTGGCTCCCAATTTTCGTATTTATGAATACTTTACAACTCGATTATTGGTATCTTAAATACTTTATTGTACAATGCATGCAATTGTACATTATTTCTAACGCGATTCGCTTATAGCGCGATGTGATTCTTTGGATCCCAAGCACAGCGTTATAAGGGGGTTGAGCTGTACTTAGACATTCTAGTGTCTCCTTTTTGTCCATTTGTTCAATGGTTACTTTTTTTTGTTGTGTGAGTTTTTTGGTGCATTATCTTTATATTGCCAATAAGACCGTCCATATACTTTAGCTCTTCCCCTAACTGCTCCCTTTAACTCCTCCCTTTAACTCCTCCCCAACTTCTCCTATAGCCGCTCACTATATCTCCTCCTCTAACTGCTCCTATAACCTCTCTCTATAACAGCTCCATTCACTTCTCGTCTAACTGCTTCCTATAACTTCCTATGACTCCCTTTTTCCCCTTATGAGATATCATTGGATGATATTTCTCTGGGGCTTTTTGTTTGACTTACTCTGGATCAATATACATTAATTACAGATATAGGATAAAGTATCTGTCATCTAAATGTATGCATGGATAGAGCTTGATGGACGTATGTCTTATTTCAACCTCATCTGGTATGTAACTATGTAACTATGTAACTCCTCTCCTAATTATTCTTATCTATTCTTACCATATTCATAACAATTCCCTACAACTCCTCTTCTAATTACTCCTATAATCTATAAATATAAGAGGCATAGGTACTGTATGTTTCTATACAAAGGTTCTGCTGTTACAGAGTTGCTAAGAAACAACTGGAATGCCTCTTCCAGTAGAGAAACAAGGAGGGGAGGAGACAGAGAGAAAGACAGCAAGGAGGGGATAGGTGACAGAGAGAGATGTACAGGCATACCCCGCTTTAAGGACACTCACTTTAAGTACACTCGCGAGTAAGTACATATCGCCCAATAGTCAAACAGCAGCTAACGCATGCGCCTGTCAGCACGTCCTGAACAGCAATACCGGCTTCCTATCTGAACCGAAGCTGTGCACAAGCGGGGAGACTATAGAGCCTGTTACAAATGCATTATTTACATCAGTTATGCATGTATATGATGATTGCAGTACAGTACATGCATCGGTAAATGGGGAAAAGGTAGTGCTTCACTTTAAGTACATTTTCGCTTTACATACATGCTCCGGTCCCATTGCGTACGTTAATGCGGGGTATGCCTGTATGTATGTATGTATATATTTATTTATATAGCGCCAATAATGTACATACAGTAGCACATAACAGAAATAATAGATGTGAAAATCATATAAAAAACAAATATTACAAATAACACATAATGTGAAGAAGTGCTTCAGACATAAAAGTGAAATTTTTATGACAAGGAGTCCCTGCCCCGAAGAGTTTACAATCTTATTGGTAAGTAGGCTGAATGTACATAGACAGTAGGAAGGTGTTCTGGTTAGTGCGTCTGCAAGGGACCAAGGTTTATCTATGAGGTGTAAAGTATCAGCCACGGCGATAGCAAGGAGAGGAGGAGACAGAGAGACAGCAAGGAGAGGTGCAGACAAAGAGAGATAGTAAGGAAAGGAGGAGACAGAAGAGAAGAGTAGGCGAGGAGAGAGTGTAGTGTGCACAGAGAGGAGACGATAAAGTAAGACAGTGCAAAAAGGGGAAGGAGAGAGTGCAAAGAGAGGGAGGAGAGAGTGCAAATAGAGGGAGGAGAGAGTGCAAAGAGAGGGAGGAGAGAGTGCAAAGAGGAACAGGGCATGATGGAGTCACAATATGGTGGGGAAGAGAGGGGCAAGAGACAGCAATGCATTACCAGGAAGGATGAAAACAAAGAGTAATGTTTAAAAACCTTTAAGATCTGCTTGATTGAAGTATGTTACGTAGGGTACAGCTAGTTCCATATAACTCTTCCCCTAACTGCTCCTTAACCAAGATATATGTTTTGGTCCCTTTCAGACTCCATTGACTGCCTTCGATGCCCGTGGGACCAGTTGCCCAGTGTCCAACAGGACATATGCCTCCAAAAGACCGTTGAGTTTCTTTCCTATGAAGAGCCCCTGGGTGCAGCTTTGGTAGCCACTAGTGTCACTTCATCCACGATCCCAGTTGCCCTATTGGGGATTTTCAGCCACTACAAGTCCACTCCCATTATCCGAGCCAACAACTACTCTCTAAGTTGTCTTCTTCTGTTGTCCCTGTCCCTCTGCTTCCTCTGCTCTTTGACTTTCATAGGTTACCCTCAACCTAAGAAGTGTCTTCTTCGCCAGGTGGCATTCGGCATGGTCTTTGCCCTCTGTGTCTCCTGTGTCCTTGCCAAAACCATCACTGTTGTCATTGCTTTCAAGGCCACAAAGCCAGGAAGCAACCTTAGGAAGTGGACAGGGACAAAGGTGTCCTATTTTGTCATCGGACTGAGTGTCCTTATTCAGCTATGTGTGTGCCTCACGTGGCTGTCAAGCTCCCCTCCCTTCCCAGAATACAACGTACAAACCCAACCAGGGATCATTATTGTTGAGTGTAATGAGGGCTCTACCACTGCATTCTGGTGCATGCTGGGATATCTCAGCCTCCTTGCCACCATCAGCTTCATCCTTGCCTTCCTGGCCAGGCAGCTCCCTGACAGCTTTAATGAGGCCAAGTTCATCACCTTCAGCATGCTGGCCTTCCTAAGCGTCTGGCTGTCCTATATCCCGGCCTCCCTCAGTGCCCGTGGTAAGTATACCGTGGCCATGGAGATCTTCGCCATTCTGTCTTCCACCTGGGCCCTGCTGGTCTGTATCTTTGTTCCCAAGATCTTCATCATCCTCTGTAGGCCAGAACTGAACACGAGAGACAATTTAATGGGGAGAGGGAGAAATATAAAAAAACTAAGAAGATTCAACCATTGATGGTCAACTCTTAATGATTTTATTGAATACTTGAGCTCTCGCTCTGTCTTTCTGTCTCCACCTTTCTCTTCATACTGTAGCTTCATTTTTTTCTCTCTCTTTTCCTTTATATCTTTGAGCTGTCAAACTGTCTCTCACTCGCTCGCCTTCCCTCTCTCTCTTAAGCTCAGATACACAGATTTCTGCTACCTTCGGCCGTTATCAGAGTCAGTAATGGAGGTTAACGCATATGCACAATGCTAATTATCTATATTATAATTCTAAGTTGGATTCCTGTTTTCCGTTTGTTTGTATGTCAGAAGCATCGAAATCTCAGAAACGACACCACATACCACCACGAAACTTTCACTACATTCTGCTGCGGATTTGTAGGTCAACACAACTATTTTGAGCTTCCAATGTCACTCACCCTCCAAATTCACCCTCCAAATTATGGACATTCTAAGTTTCAAATGAAAACAAAAGAAAAGAAACAGCGCAAAACCTCATAATGTAGTATTAAAAATATTTGTAATATTAATGAGCAGCAGGTGAGTATCTCACGTACATCAATTCAAAGATATATAAGCATGGCATGTTATGGACATGTTACCAAACTGCTACCGCAACAGCACACGACCATCCGATCGATCGAGGGAGTGGATCCACTCCCTCGATCGATCAGGATCCACTCGATCGATCGGGATCCACTCCCTCGATCGATCGGATGGACGCCCATTTTGCGCCAAAAATGCATACCCTGATTCAGTAAGGGTGAAAACTTGGCAAAAGGCAAAAAAAAAAGCCAAGTTTTTTGGCGGGTTTTTTTTTCCGCCATCGGTGCGTCGAAAAGGCACTTTGCGCCGCAACTAGCTATTATTTCAACCCCGCTCAATTCTAATACTGGCGAGTAGCTTTGCGCCACTCTAGAATGGCGTTTTTCACGGCAATCCGGCTCGCCCCAAAAAGTAAGCAAGTTGCTGGTGAGAGGCTGCGGATGAGCGGCGGATCGGCACTTAGAAAACATTCATGCCTTTTTCTTGCCTGGGATTGATGCCGGAGGTCTCCGGAGCTGATACCATTAATACCAGCACTGTAGCCCCCCGGCATGCATCCGAGGCAGGAAAAATGCATTTAAAGGCCACTTCATAACCTTAGCGGCTATCCGCTAAGGCAATGAAGGGGTTAACCAGCCGTGCCAGGTTTATTGTGGATAGCGGGGCTGGGTGAAGGTGGTATTTGGCCCATGGGGGTTTAGGGCTTGCGGGGGGGTTGCGGGTGCACTTGACCCCTTCATGACCTTAGCGGTTAATACCGCTACGATCATGAAGGGGTTAAGCCCTCCCACTACCCACCCGCAAGCCCTAAACAAGCACCGTTGGGGCTAATACCCACTTCACCCACCCCCGCTACCCACAATAAAATAAATACACACACAGAGCCCCACACTAAATAAATAAATATATATATTACAGCAACAACCCCTATACCCCCCTAACATACACATATACAGTATGCACATCAATGATACTATAGACCGGCGGGGACCCTCGGGTGTTCCCCGCAGGCCTGCAGTACCAATTCAGTGCACCCCTAAAAAAATTACAACACATAAATACACCACCATTAACACATACAGTATAGTAATGTGCAAAATTAATATTATCCACATATGGATAATAGTGAATTTACCCATTTAAAATACATAAAGAACAATAAATACATATAGCACTCACCCATGTCTGGCTGCCAAGATAAAGGCCATCCTCATCTTCATCACCGTCCATGCCCCCTTCGATGCTGCAAAACATAAACAAGAATAAAAATAGCCAATGTAATGTCCCCTAACCCCTTAATCACCATAGCGGTTATTAACCGCTACATTCATTAAGGGGTTAACCCACCCTCACCCACCACTCGGGAGGCCTACATACCCTCCCCCACTACCCCCCCACCCTGTGAGGCCTAACCACCATCTCTCACCCAATACCCAGCTGGAAGGCCTACCCACAAACCCTTGGGGCCAATACCACCTTACCCCACCCAAAGTACCCACAATAAAAACAATACACAGCCCCACAATAAACATCATTATATTTATTAAATACATAATTCACCCCCTGTGCCCCCCCCCCATAAATACATGATTTATTATTTTACATACAGGGTTAATACCCCAGGCCCACGGGAGTCCCCGGTGGGCCTGATGGGTCACCTCACAGACCTACAGTAGCCCAGCACCATGTTTCAAACAGGGTCTGGAGGCCTGTTGGTGGTCCCCATACAGTACAATAATGTGCAAAATAACTATTATCCAGATAGGGATAATAGATTATTTGCCCATTATTAAACACATTAACTAGCATAATAAAATAAAGTTCTACTGACCTCATCAATAAGAAACCCCCTCGCCAGCAAAATCCGTGTCCTCCGTTGCCAACAAAATACATAGCCAATACATTGCAATTACATTCTGAGATCAATTAACCCCTTAATCACCTTATTGGATAATAACCGCAAAGTTAATTAAGGGGTTAAGCCACCCTGGCCCGATAACCTCCCTTCACCCATTCATTTGTACAGTGGCTCCATCATGCAACTATACACATATAGTAATAATATTGTGCAGGAGCAGGGGGTCCCCTGAGATGAACCACATTGATTTGTGGGTCAGGGACCCCTTGCTTCCCGAGTAACAGGCCCCGGTTTGGGGCATTGGTTCCAGTGTCGCCGCCATTTTTATAGCGGGCACGTCGCGTATGGGACGCTATAAAGATGGTGGCGACACTGCCACCCGATGACACATACCGGGGCCTGTAACTCGGGAAGCAGGGGGTCCCTGATCCACAAATCAATGCGATTCAGCTCAGGGGACCCCCTGCTCACAGTACACTATTATTAAAAATATATTCATGCTGCTTCGTTACCATAGCACATAGCCGCAAAGGTAAGGAATTATTCTTTATTGATATGGGTGTTTTACTCATAGCGTAGATGTGCAGAGGGTCTCCGGAGCTGAACTGCTTTGGTTTTAGGTCCGGGGACCCCCTGCTTCCCGAGATACAGGCCCCTTTAGGGGGTGCCGGTATCCCTCTGCTTTGTTTACATTCTCGGCAGGCAGACTGTCTCGCCACCGGTTACTCGCCATCTGGTCAAATGGTGGTGGCGCATTGATTCGCCAGGGATTCGGCCCTTCCTGCATACAGCGAGGGCAACACGCCAAAAACATGGCGAATTTGAACCCCTGGCGAATGCAATTTTCCGCTGCTTAGTGCATAGACCCGTATGTGTGACACTGTTTGTGTGTGTGTGTGTGTGACACTGTGTGTGCGTGTGACATTGTGTGTGTGTGTGTGTGTGACATTGTTTGTGTGTGTGTGTGTGTGTGTGACATTGTTTGTGTGTGTGTGTGTGTGACATTGTTTGTGTGTGTGTGTGTGTGTGTGTGTGTGACACTGTGTGTGTGACACTGTGTGTGTGACACTGTGTGTGTGACACTGTGTGTGTGTGTTTGTGTGTGACACTGTGTGTGTGTGTGTGTGTGACACTGTGTGTGTCACTGTGTGTGTCACAGAGGGTGTGTTTGACACTGTGAGAGAGAGGAAGAGAGGTGGGAGAAGGAGAGAGAGGAGAGAATGGAGAGGGAGAGGCAGAGGAGAGGGAGGGAGGGAGAGGCAGAGGAGAGAGTTAGGGGGAGAGGAAAGAGGAGGGAGAGAGGGAGAGGAAAGAGAAGGAGGGAGAGGAGAGGGAGAGAGATCGATCGGTCCGTGGGGGGGTTATGTGAGATGCAGGGGGGGAGGTGAAGGGAGATGCAGCGGGGGGGTGGTCTGGGAGCTGCAGGGGGGGTGGTGTTTAAACCAAAATCATTACAAAATAATCAAAAGTATGAGTTAATTATTTATTATCCCTACTGCTTTACACGTCTATTTTGTGATTTACCCCTGTCGAACATGTGTCATCCAGATAGGGGTTCCCCGAAATTTTACGAAATACTTAAAGGGTTCCTCCAAATAAAAAAGGTTGGGAATCACTGGTCATGTCAGATGTGCAAGGGAGCAGTGCCAGCTGGGGAAGGGGGGGGGGGGGAGATGTGCCGTGGCCGGTGGAGGGGGGGAGATGTGCCAGCGGGGAGCGGGTGGAGGAGGGAGATGTGCCAGCGGGGGAGAGGAGAGATGTGTCCAGCTAGCAGGGGGAGACTGGTGGGGGAAGGGGGGGCGGGGACATGTATTCAATATTACATTCCCCGGGCGAAGCCGGGAGAAAATCTAGTATGTCAATAAGAGCACTTCTCACTAAGTTATGGAGTATTGAAGATGCATGTTACCAGTTAATGAGGTGTTAACTTAGGTTAGTGCCTCATTACTTCAATAATGGACATCTTTGTATTTTGGCCTTTAACTGTTTATGCTGCTCACAAGCTAATATTTGATGTTGTTAAAGCTTTGTGTGAAATAAAAGCCTTCATTTATTATCCAAAAGCAGCCTCCTGTTTCACCTTGGCAAACATCTCATACAGCATCCAAAGAAACAATTACTGAATGTTTGTTTATAAGCGAATATGCATCTCTGACACCTATAACTCTTCCTATTACCCCATATGCGGATGCAGCGGCCGTTATCCAACCATTTATAGTGTTTCATTACACGCTGTAGTGTGTCATGGTCCGAGATCGTCCTCTGCAGACTTAATGGCCCATAACCTGCTGTGTTAATCCTACCAGGGTCTGCCTGTCTGTAAGAGACGCGCAGTAAGAGATAGGCTGAATCTGTCACTCTACCTGCGCGCCTCCTAACAGCCGATCACAGGGTTTTATTTACATTTTAACACTACAGTATTGTAGCAGGGGGTCCCCAGAGATTTCAGGTCTGGGGACCACCTACTTCTCGAGTTACAGGCCCCGTTATAGGGTGCCGGTATAACCGCCACGTTAAAATCCTGTGGGTCATATGACTGTGGGATCTAAACAAAGCAGAGGGATACCGGCACCCCATAACGGGGCCTGTAACTCAGGAAGTAGGGTGTCCCCGAGGCTGAAATCAACTTTGTTCAGCTCATGAGACCCCTTACTCCCGCACACTTGTATCAAACCCCCCCCCCCCCCAAGAAAAAAGCAATACCTTAGCGAATAGCTGCTAAAGTAATGTAGCTGCTTACATTTTATTTGTATTCATAGTGTGCGTGAGCAGGGGGTCCCCTGAGCTAAACAAAGTTGATTTCAGCCTTGGGATCCCCTACTTCCCGCGATTCAGGCCTCGGTATGGGGTGCCAGTATTCTGCAATGTTAAAGGCCTCTGGTCACATGACACAAAGGATTTTAACATGGCGGGGATACCGGCACCTCATAGCGGGGCCTGTATCTCAGGAAGCAGGGGGCCCCCGAGACTTAAAACAATGCGGTTCAGCTCAGGCGACACCGTGCTTACACACACTATGTATAAAAATAAAATGTAAGCAGCTTCATTACCTTAGCTGCAAGCCACAAAAGCAGGTTTATTGTGGGCAGAGGGGGTGAGTGAAGGGGGTGCTTGGCCTTCACAAACCCTCTCTGCCCCCAATAAACATTACAATATGTACTACCCACCAATACACAACCCACCAACCCCCTGTGCCCCCACATAAAAACATTTTTTTTTCTGCACAGGATTGATAACAGAGGCTGGCGGGGGTCCTCGGGTGGTCCCCGTGGGTGTCTAGGGATCCTCGGGTGGTTCCTACGGTTGTCCTGGGGCCTCCAGGTTGTCCCTGTGGGTGTCCAAGGGCCCCACAGGGTTCCTCGGATGGTCCCTGTGGGTGTCTGGGGGTCTGCGGGAGGTTCCCACAGGTGTCCGGGTGCCTCAAGTTGGTCCCTGTATTTGTCCCCTGGTGGTCCCCGTGGGTTTCTGGGGGTCCTCGCGGTTGTCCATGGGCCTCCAAGTCATCCCCGAGAGTGTCCAGTGGCCACATATGGGTTCCTGGGTGGCCCCTGCAGGTGTCCGTGAGCCTCCAGGTGGTCCTCATGGGTGTCTGGGGGTACTCGCAGGTGTCCGTGGGCCATCATGTTGTCTCCTGGGGGGACCAGGGGTCATCAGGTGGTCCCCGCGAGTGGCTGTGGGCCTTCGAATGGTCCTCAGGGGGGTGTCCGTGGACCTCATGGTAGTGTCCGTGGGGTTCCAGGGGCCCCACAAGGGGTCCCCCGGTGGTCCCCGTGGGTGTCTGTGTGTCCTTGTGTGTGTGTCCATGGGCCACATATGGGTTCCTGGGTGGTCCCCGCGGGTGTCTGGTGACCCTCGGGTGGTTCTCACGGGTGTCTGGGTGCCCCATAGGGGGTGTCCGTGGGCCTCCAGGTGGTCCCCATGGGTGTCTGGGGGTCAACAAGGGGTCCCCTGGTGGTCCCCACTGGTGTCTGGGGGTAGTCACGGGTGTTGGTGGGCCTCCAGGTGGTCCCCATGGATGTCCAGGGGCCCAATATGGTTACCTGTGTGGTCCCTGCTTGTGTCTGGTGGGCCTTGGGTGGTCCCCACGGTGGTCCTTGGGACTCCAGGTGGTCCCCATGGGTGTCTGGGGGCCCTCAGGGGGTTCCCACAGGTCTGAGAGCCTTCGCGTAGTACCCATGGGAGTCCGAGTGCCCCATGGGGGCGGGGGGGGTCCACGACGGTGTCCAGGGGCTCCACAAGTGGTCCCCCAGTGGTCCCTGCTTGTGTCTGGAGATCCACGAGGGTGTCTGTGGTCCTCCAGGTGGTCCCTGCAGGTGTCCAGGGGCCCCATATGGGTGTCTGGGGGAGTCCAGGACTCCTCAGATGGTCCTGGTGGGTGTCCGGGCTCCTTGAATGGTCGCTGTGGGTGTCTGTGGCCCTCAGGTGGTCCCCGCAGTTCTACGCTGGCCTGCGGGACAAATGCTGTTGTAAAATAAATAAAGATGGCATACGTTTCAATAAATACACCCCCCCACCAAACACATGCAGTACAGTAATGGGCAAAATAACTATTATCCAGATCTGATAATAGTTCTTTTGACCATTATTAAAGAAACCATTAGTGAGCCAGCATAAATAGAGTAAATAAAACCTGTTCTACTTACCCCTGCCATCATGAAGTATCCTTGTCAGCATACTGTAGGTCCATGTCCTCCGGTGCCAGAAAGAATACATGAAATAAAACAATCTAATGGTCCCTAACCCCTTAATCACCATAGCAGTTAATAACCGCTATAGTAATTAAGGGGTTAATCCCGATCCCCCGCTACCCACCCTGGAGGCCTAACCACCCAACCCGGACCCACTATATCCACCCTGTACCAATTTATTGACATAGTGGTACATCATACCCATATAATATGGGCATGATAAGCCATTATAGCACTCAATGGTAACCCTAATCAAAAGCATGAAGGCCAAAATTCAAGGAAAATCAAACACAAGCACCTAAACAGCACAATTCAATAAATAAAAATACTAGCAAAACAATTAAATAAATACAAGCAGTAACCAACTAAACAATGAATTAATTTCAACCACTAGCCAACAAATTAATAAATTATTAAAACCACTATCAAACTCATCACTTAAAAGCAGGAGCCAACACAAGAAATCATTAATTAAATTCGCTAATCAATAGAAAAAAACAAAACAAGCCAGCAAAATGACAAAAATTGACATCTACAGAATAAAATGAAATAGAAAAAATAACCCTCAATACAAAACAGGCATTTGCAAAATAAATGCATTAGCTAATACTATATTCATCTGTACTCTAAAGGGGTATAGATTAATACATTATCAGTCAATGGGCAATGACAATTTTGATCTTCTATCACCTTCTTCTTTCTTCATCTGTAATTATTTTTTGCTTTTCTTTATCTTCTTTCTTCATCTGTTAATCCAAAACCCAATGGTTGATCCACAACCCAATGTTGACTCATTGGCTTCTTCAGCTCAAATGAGACGTCATCGCCTGTCGCCCCTTTTTCTGGTCAGATGGTACAGGTCCAATCAGATTGGATGCTGTATCATGTGCTGGCCTCTTTTTTTTTTTTTTTTTAGAAGGATGTGACGTCATCTTTTAAAGTGACTTCACATCCTTGTGAACTCAGGTAACCTATCACATGGTACAGCAACCAATGGGATTGAAGACAATCCCATTGGTTGTTGTACCATGTGGTAGGCTACATCAGTTAAAAAGGATGTGACGTCATCCCTTAAAGTGACGTTACATCCTTTTTAACTGTGGTACTGAACAAAGTCTCTGAATGTCTCTCTGATACAGATGCAGCGGCTGCTATCCGATAATTTCTCGGAGCAGTTTTAATAAAGTCTGTGTCAGGGTCTCCTAGACATCTTGCTCCTAGCCGTAGTTCCTTTCTCTGTCCACTGGGTGTGCTGCTGGTTTATGTCTGCTCAGGGGTTTGTCTGTCTCCTCTTGTTGCTCCTGTCTTCTGTCCTTATAGTTCATTTCCTGTTCCTCCCTTAGCTTTGTCTTATGTCCAGACTCCCATGCCCAGTGCTCGACAAACCCGGTCGCCCACTCGCCAGGCGCGAACGGAAATTGACCGGTGGCCAGCTACTTTTTTCCCTTGAGACACAGGATAGTGGTCAGCGCAAGCTGTCGATCTCAGAGATTAGAAAGACAATGATTTAGGCAAATGGTTAACGCCTTAGACATAAAATATTCCCACGGTATAATTGGGGGGGAGGGGGAAAGGGTTGGAGGAGGGGAGGGATGGGTATAAATCAATATGAATCAACTCACACGGCCTTGTGTGAGCCCCTTCCCTCCGAGTGATGGTCTTTTAGATGTCAGTCTGATGTCAGATGGTATATGGAATCAGACACGTCTTCTCAGTGTTCACCCAATAGGTGTGGTGAGCGGATGGCTCCTCTCCCAAATGCCCAAATGTAGAGAATGGGCAGAGCCTGGATTAGCGTAAGCCAAAGGTTTAATATGTCATAAAAGCATGTAAACATAAAGCACTCACAAGGTATAAAAACCCAGTACAGCTACGGATCGTTCCGACAGATCCACTGCATCCCGGTGAGCTCCCGCGGGTGCGTCCGACTGCGGGACCGGTACCAGGGAATCTTGCCGGAAGTACAGCAGCCGTCTGGGTCCAAAAACAACAACGTGCACCGGCAGGGAACTGCGCGTTTCACAAATTAATGCTTCGTCAGGTTCCTGCCGGCTGCTCGTTTTCACTGCTAGATATAGGCACCAAAAACCCCTTAACAAAATTAGTTAATTGGCTGCACCCCTGGGTATGACGCATGGTGTCGAAATGACTCCTGTATGCGTTCATACTATATGTCAAGTGCCGTTTGTCCCAATCTAAGTACTTTCTCATATGCAGGTATAAACGGTACAAAAGGAGAGGGGGAGGGGGGGGGGGAATATCTGGGCACCTAACAAAGTAGTACATGGTCACCTTGTCAACTAATCCACATGGATGTGTGGGAAACCACAGAGCCAATGACGGGCTGAACCTAAAATTTAACAGGAAATCACAAAAAAGTGAGAACAGCTCCCTCTTGTGGTCAACTGGTGTACATCAGAGAATCCCAATAACTCCCCCATCTAGAAACATAGAAATACATTTAAAACTGGAAAATGATAAAACTAACAAATTAATATTTGAGCAACCAATAGAGTACACATAAGTTACCATGCATCACTGGCTACATGCCAGGCTCTACATGTGAAAACATCTCACTTCCTCAGACTAATCTTATAGGAAGAATAGGGGAAATCTTTGCATATAGATACATTAATACAGTCATAATAAAAATAGCAACATCATAATAAAATAAAATAAAAACGTGAACATAAGGATGTGACAGATAGAAACGGTGAATAAAGTATAAACAGCAAATAGATGTCCATAAGTAATAGAAAATTTATACAGAGTTATAAAAATGTATACAGAGTTGTAAAATTTTTATAAAAATGAACGTCGAATGTTGAATATCTAAAAAGAGATGGGGAGAACACAAAAACATAATCAAGACTCTCGGATATCAAAATATGCCAATGGGGACATACCGTAGGTAGTTACAAAAAGGACCCAATATCAATCTCAATGTTCATTCCTAGAGGCGCCAAGGTTTTTAACTTGAAAATCCAAAGGGTCTCCTTCCTAGCCAGCTGTGTTAATCTGTCTCCTCCCCGCCAATTGGGGGGAACTTGTTCTATTGCCCTAAATGATAGGCTCGATGGATCTCCATCGTGTGCCAATGCAAAGTGTTTAGACACACTATGGGGGTCATGCACTAAGCTCCGTTAAGTCAATTTTAGAGCGCAAAGTGCTCTTAGAACGTGATGTTGCGCTGAACACGCAACGCAACCAGGCACTTTGCGCTCTAAAACTGACTTTTTTCTGGAATTTTTTCTAAGTCCAACTTTGCTCGTTCGTTAACCTGTTTGCGTTAAATTCTGCCCTTAAGCGGGATGCACTGAACAACGCAAACTTTATTCACACCAATGTCTAAATAAAGCTGAAAAATACATTAGCCATACATTAAAAGAACATAAACATTAGCAAAACAATCAATTATTATCCCTGTATGTCTATCCATATAGATAGATATACATAACATACAGGGGCAATAATAGAGCGTAAAAAACAATGCATTTACATCCAAAAATCACATATAATACACCCATTCAGTGTCCGTTAATGTAGGTTTTTCCATAGGTACATAGATACATTCACAGGCATTAAATGGGACTGAAAAAATAAAAGACATGAATCAAAAATAAAAAAAACCTGTAAAAGCAAAAATAATAAACTTTTCTTTTGTTTACTTACCATTAGATGCCCACTCACCGAAATCCAGGCAACCCGGAAGCACTGGAACCAACCCACAGGTAACCATAAAATAATAAACCCTTACAATCCATAACAGTGTCTTCTTTCTACTATTTGTAATCCTTCCCGTCAGCCTTGGGGTCTTCTTTTCTTCTTTGGGGTCTTCTCCGTCTTCTTCCGTCTTCTTCCATCTTCTTCTGCCACTCCCTTCTTTTCTTCTTAGGAGGGGAGGTGTTCCCTCCTCGGCGTCTGGCTTCAAAATGAGGTGACATAGGCTTTTATAGGCCTATGACGTCACATTTTGGTCAAATGTTTCCCACGGTTCTGATTGGGCCGTGAAAAACATGTGATTTGTAAAAAAAAATTAAAAAATGATGACGTCATTTAAAGGCGATGACGCCAGCCAATCAGAATGGCTGAGTTTCAATTGCCTTTAAGATGACGTCATCAAAACAAAGATGGCCGGCGACACATGATACGGTAGCCAATCAGAGCGTGGGAACTCCATCCCAACTCTGATTGGCTCAAGTAGACCATGTGACAGAGGCTTTGCTTCAGCCAATCAGAATTGGGATGGAGTTCCCACGCTCTAATTGGCTACCGTACCATGTGTCGCCGGCCATCTTTGTTTTGATGACATCATCTTAAAGGCAATTGAAACTCAGCCATTCTGATTGGCTGGCGTCATTGCCTTTAAATGACGTCATCATTTTCTATTTTTTTTTTACAAATCACATGTTTTTCACGGCCCAATCAAGACAGTGGGAAACATTTGACTAAAATGTGATGTCATAGGCCTATAAAAGCCTATATCGCCTCATTTTGAAGCCAGACGCCGAGGAGGGAACACCTCCCGTCCTAAGAAGAAAAGAAGGGCGTGGCAGAAGAAGATGGAAGAAGACGGAAGAAGACGGAGAAGACCCCAAAGAAGAAAAAAAGACCCCAAGACTGACGGGAAGGATTACAAATAGAAGAAAGAAGACACCGTTATGGATTGTAAGGGTTTATTATTTTATGGTTACCTGTGGATTGGTTCCAGTGCTTCCGGGTCGCCTGGATTTCGGTGAGTGGGCATCTAATGGTGAGTAAACAAAAGAAAAGTTTATTCTTTTTACTTTTATAGGTGTTTTTGATTTTTGATTCATGTCTTTTATTTTATCAGTCCCATTTAATGCCCGTGAATGTATCTATGTACCTATGGATATACCTACATTCACAGACACTGAATGGGTGTATTCTATGTGATTTTTGTATGTAAATGTATTTTTTTTATGCTCTATTATTGCCCCTGTATGTTATGTATATCTATCTATATGGATAGACATACAGGGATAATAATTGATTGTTTTGCTAAAGTTTATGTTTTTTTTCATGTATGGCTAATGTATTTTTCAGCTATATGTAGACATTGGTGTGAATAATATAATTTGTATTTAGTTACAGGTTATTTTTAATGGCTTCTTTCTGGTAGTTAGATTAGAATGATGGTGTTTACTTTCAATTAAAATTCTTTTGGCAATGGTTTGGCTTTAGGAATTGAATAGGGAATTGTATAATTGATTTGTATTGTATTGTAATTGGTTTATGAAATGGATTAATTGATTGATGGTAAATGTATCGATGTTGCTTAGTTTCTATTTGATATTCATGATGGCATTGCTGGTTAGGGGACATTGTTCATAGTGTATTTTATTGTTACATATATTTTGCATAGTGTTACATGATGCACAGATTAATTGATCATGTACACACTCAATGCAATTGTGTGACATTTCATATACATTTGTGAAGCTGCTGGTTTGTTGTTTTATTTTTACAAGTGCTGCTGGATTTATTGTAACATGCAATGTGGTGATTTTAAGATTAAAAATTAATGTTTTGATTTATGCATGTTTTATGTGTTTCATAATGGGCAGATAATCTATTATCCATATGTGGATAATAGTTATTTTGCACATTATTGTACTGTATGTGTTGGGGGGGGATCTATATGGATAGACATACAGGGATAATAATTGATTGTTTTGCTAAAGTTTATGTTTTTTTTCATGTATGGCTAATGTATTTTTCAGCTATATGTAGACATTGGTGTGAATAATATAATTTGTATTTAGTTACAGGTTATTTTTAATGGCTTCTTTCTGGTAGTTAGATTAGAATGATGGTGTTTACTTTCAATTAAAATTCTTTTGGCAATGGTTTGGCTTTAGGAATTGAATAGGGAATTGTATAATTGATTTGTATTGTATTGTAATTGGTTTATGAAATGGATTAATTGATTGATGGTAAATGTATCGATGTTGCTTAGTTTCTATTTGATATTCATGATGGCATTGCTGGTTAGGGGACATTGTTCATAGTGTATTTTATTGTTACATATATTTTGCATAGTGTTACATGATGCACAGATTAATTGATCATGTACACACTCAATGCAATTGTGTGACATTTCATATACATTTGTGAAGCTGCTGGTTTGTTGTTTTATTTTTACAAGTGCTGCTGGATTTATTGTAACATGCAATGTGGTGATTTTAAGATTAAAAATTAATGTTTTGATTTATGCATGTTTTATGTGTTTCATAATGGGCAGATAATCTATTATCCATATGTGGATAATAGTTATTTTGCACATTATTGTACTGTATGTGTTGGGGGGGGGTGGATGTATGAATTTAATGTATAGGTCCGGTTTATTTTTTTTACATACAGGGTTGGTTCCTTTTTGTCTGCGAGATACCTCTGGAGACCACCTGAGGTATCTTCGGGCTTCTCACGGATGCCAGGCTGCCGGGTCCACGGGGGACACCTACGGGGAAGAACCGGTGGGACCACATCTGTGGGGGCACCGTGGACCCATAGGGACCACCCGTGGGTCCCCAGACCCTCGTGGGAACCACCCGAGGCCCCTCAGACACCTGTGGGTCTAACCCGGGGCCCACCAGACATCCGCGGGCCTACCGTCGAGACCCCATTGTTGCCCACGGTGACCCGCAGAGACCACCTGGTGTACCATGGCGCCTGGAAGGAACCACCAACAGGCCTCCAGACCCTGTGTGAAACATGGTGCTGGGCTACTGTAGATCTGTGAGGTGACCCATCAGGCCCACCGGGGACTCCCGTGGGCCTGGGATATTAACCTTGTATTTAAAATAATAAATCATGTATTTATGGGGGGGCATAGGGGGTGGGTTATGTATTTAATAAATATAATGATGTTTATTGTGCGGCAGTGTATTGTTTTTATTGTGGTTACTGGGGGTGGGGGAAGGGGGTATTGGCCCCAAGGGTATGTGGATAGGCCTCCCGGCTGGGTAGTGGGTGAGGCTGGTTAGGCCTCACAGGGTGGGGGGTAGTGGGGGAGGGTATGTAGGCCACCCGAGTGGTGGGTGAGGGTGGGTTAACTCCTTAATGACTGTAGCGGTTAATAACCGCTAAGGTTATTAAGGGGTTAGGGGAAAAACATTGGCTGTTTTTATTCTTGTGTATGTATGTATGACCGGAGGGACATGGACAGGATGAAGATGAGGATGAAGATGGCCTTCATCGTGGGTGCCTGTAAAAGGTAAGTGTAATATGTATTGACTGTATTTATTGTAATTTATATGTATTTAAAATGGGCCAATGCATTATTATCCATATGTGGATAATAGTTTTTTTGCCCATTACAGTACTGTATGTGTTAGGGGGCGGGGGGGATGTGTGTTGTATATTGCTATATTTATTGGGGGCAATTGTCCACAATAAACTTGCTATTGGGCCTTAACCCCTTCATTGCCTTAGCGGATAGCCTCTAAGGTAATGAAGCTGTTTTAATGTATTTTTATTAATAGTGTGCGGGAGCAGGGGGTCCCCTGAGCTGAACCGCATTGATTTCTGCCTCAGGGACCCACTGCTTCCCGAGTTACTGGCCCCGGTTTGGGGCATCGGTGCCAGTGTCGCCGCCATCTTTATAGAGCCCACGTCGTGTTTTGGACGCTATAAAGATGGCGCCGACAATGGCACCGATGCCCCATACCAGAGGCCTGTAACTCAGGAAGAAGGGGGTCCCTGAGCCATTAATCAATGCGGTTCTGCTCAGGAGACCCCCTGATCCCGCACACTATTATTAAAATGTTCTTTAATGCAGCTTCATTACCATAGCGGCTATCCGCTACGGTAATTAATTATTATTTGTTGGTATTGGTGTTTTAATACTAGTATAGATGTGCAGGGGGTCTCCTGAGCTGAACCGCATTGGATTCAGCCTCGGGGAGCCCCTACTTCAGGAGATATAGGCCCTGTTACAGGGTGCCGGTATCCCCTGCACTTGTAAAGCTCGCTCGTCATGTGATCGGGACATTTACATTCTGCAGGGGATACCGGCACCCCATAACGGGGACCTTACCTCCTGAAGTAGGGGGTCCCCGAGGCTGAAACCAATGCGGTTCATCTCAGGAGACCCTCTGCTCATGTACACTACTGTAGTATTAAAAATCATATTTGTACAGCACGATTGCCTGTAAGAGCCGTGTATTGAGACGCAGCGTCTCCATGCAGTTCTTACAGGCTGCTTTGTTTATAATAGTTATCGTGCTATCTAACTTTAAGCACGATATTAGGGGGGGAAGAAGTCGCTCGCGCAATATGGCCCTTTTGGGCAAGGCAGGCCGAAAACGCGACAAACAGCCTTAGTGAATAGTGCTTTTGGCTTCACCCTTTTTCGCCCGAGCGATGTAACCCATTTCAGCGCTAATCAACGGAGCTTAGTGAATCGGCCCCATTGTGCGGTACAAAATTGTAACATCGTAACCAAGATTTGTATCCAGCTTCAAGAGTTTATAAGAACTAAAGACTTCCAAACCAATTCTACAAGGGAAAAACTAAGCAAGCAGTCCCGGAGGAGAAAAAGTGGAGCAGCGCCACTAGCCAAAGACTGTTTTTGTGGCTTTGCGTAGGCATTATCCCCGCTCCTGGGAGATTGTGCTCAGAGACTCTATTTCTAAAGATTTCGTTCTGGAAGTAGAGGATTTCATTTTACCCCATCCCAGTAAGTGCTATTTCATAATATTTTTTAAATCAAGCTGTGTATGTTCGTTGTGTAAATAAATGACAATTTATTTTACCTTTTGCTTTGCTCTGTCAAAGGATCCGGGTAATTTTGGTGTTAAAAGTTCTGGTCTCCCGTGATACCGGTTGACCAGCCGTCTTGAAGTTATGACCCCATTGCAACACCTCACTTCGGAATTGGGGAGGAACAAATAATTTAGACGAGCGTGTGGACGTTGATCTAGGATCCTCTGCCTGAGCTTGCGAAATCTGTTGCAGAAGTGATTAAGATACGGCAGAGATGATCTGTGCAGGTGGAATGATGGGTCCCTGCTCTATCTCCTCTGAGCCGTCAGGAGAGAAATGTCGAGATAGAGCGTCTGCTTTGGTGTTTTTGGATCCTGGACGATAAGAGATCACAAAGTTGAACCGAGTGAAGAAGAGAACCCACCTCGTCTGACGCGAGGTTCTTGTGGTCTGTAATGATTGAAATTGGGGAAGTTGACCCCCCAAGCAAATGTCTCCATTCTTCAAGAGCCATTTTCATAGCCAGAAGTTCCCGATTTCCAATATCATAGTTCCTTTCCACAAGATATATTTTTTTTAGAAAAGAAGGCACAGGGGAGGGGTTTCTCATGAAAATCCATCCTTTGAAAAAGAATGGCTTCCGGCTGCCAGATCGGAGCATCCAATTCAAGCATGAAGGGTTTCGTAGAATCTGGGTGGATAAGCACAGGTGCAGAAGAAAAGGTGGACTTCTCGAAAGCCAGAAGAGCCTCAGCGGGCCATATCTTAGGATTTGTCCTTTTCTTAGTAAGAGCCTTAATGGGTGCAACCACCTTAGAAATATTCCTGATTAATCGTCAGGGTCTTGGCAAACCCAAGGCAAGAGATGAAGTACCCAAGGAAAGAAATCTACTTCTGTTCGAATTGACACTTCTCGAGCTTGGCGTAGAGGGAGGGGTCCCGAAGTGTTTGGAGAACCTGTGCCCCATGTTTGGTCAAAGAACTGGAAAAGATAAAGAATTCGTCCACATATACCACGAGAAATTGGTCCAAAAGATCCCGTAAAATCTCGCTGATGAAGTTTTGAAATACGGCCGGTGCCTTGCATAAGCCAAATGGCATGACTAGTTATTTTTAGTGGCCATCACGGGTATTAAAGGCTGTTTTACACTCATCTCCCATTCTGACCCGGATCAATTTGTAGGCTCCTCGAAGATCAAGTTTGGTGAAGATGTAGCCTTGCCTAAGTGGTTGATGCAGGAATGAGGGGTAGCAGATATCGGTTCTTTACGGTGATTTTATTTAGGCCTCTCTAGTCGATACATGGGTAAGGAGATAGAACGAGCACTGCTGCTTGAATAGGCTGGAGGCAAGGTGCTGGATAAAAAAACTTTATTCCGGCATACAAGCCAAGATTAAAAACCACATGAGGAGGATCCTCTAACGCGTTTCGTCCCTTGGGGGACTTTATCAAAGAGTGATCTTTGGCCACCGGATCTCGCTATATATAGCCCCTTCCCCCTGGTGCACAGGTACCTGGCTCCTCCCTTTCATCCCAGCTGTCTTAACAGCTGGTGAAAACAAGATAGTTAATGGGTATAAGTCGCCACGCATCCGTACGCCACGGGTAGGCAATCAAACAAGTTTAGAAACATCACGTATGCTCTCTTGCGTTTGCTAGTTGTTTTTACGTACCCAATCATAAGTAAACACATGTAATTTGCAGCACATGAAAGATTTGGTTTAAACACACAGTAGTAACATATTGATACACTGTTCCAAGAAAAGCATTACAACTGCCAGCGAGTCCGGTTAGCCTTACAAACTGATACATACACACAAAGACACAAATATATTCCATTGATAACCAAGACATATAATACACATATAATAAGCCCATCAAAACACTGAATGAGCCTTCAAAAATACAATACAAGGGATAGAAGCCCATATAGTTAAATCCCAAAGTGAACTATCCTGTACTAATAAATAAAAAAGGAAAAAGAAAAAAATAATTATAAGAGTTCATATAAATGCACAAAAAACAACAAATTTAGAAAACTTATGTTTCTTGAATAAAATAAACTCCCATGTGGAAGTAAAAAAGAAGAAAAGAAGAAAAAATATATCCTTGACAGAAATACTAAATGGAAGAGGGGAGATATCAGGGATAGCTATTAAATAGCTCTTTATATACTGTATGTAACCATATTATTTTGCATATTATTTTTCTTTATTATAATTAGAGGAATCATACTATTATGCATGTCAATTAGAACATTACAATCTTATCCTTATAGAGATAAAAAAAAGACAAAGATTTATAAACCTAGTGATCAAAAAGCTTGGAAAGCGAAACATGTAAACAATTATTGGCCCAAGTGTAAATTGTACATTATACATTTATAATATAAAATAGGAAACTTGATCTAGGAAAGATAAAAACAACCTAGCCTAGATTCCTGAGTAGACAAAATTCGGTACACAGATGACACATATATTACAGGTAGATACATTTAGGAAATTTATAGTCTTTATAAAAAATGGGCCAATTCCCAGTCCACATTTATACCATGTGGATGGAGACTGTCCATGCAGAAGATCCATGACATTTCGCATTTGTTAAGGAGGTTCAATCTGTCTCCCCCCCCTTACTGGTGTTGGTATATGTTCCAATCCCGAAAAAACTGCCGATGTTATTGCTCAAGAGGATGTTTACCCTGCTCTAAAAGACATTATCAATTGCCTATATTTGGTAGCACTGTGGGTATATGGAGCACCCAATTAAGGGAGTTTCCCTTATCCACTAGTCGATACATGGCCTGAGAGAACCGTCTTTTTTGGAAACGAAGAAGAAACCCGCTCCAGCGGAAGAACTTGATTTGCGAATAAACCCACGCTGAAGGTTCTCTGAAATATATGCCCGCATAGCCTTGGTTTCTAGTTCCGAAATGGGAGAGGTGCGGCCTTGAGGATGGATGACCCCTGGGAGTAGATCGATTGTACAATCATAAGGTCGATGTGACGGTAACTCCTCTGCTTGTTTTTTGTCGAATACGTCGGCAAATTCCTGGTAACCCCCTGGAAGGCATGATGCGGAAGTCTCGGTTGGTAGCCAAACCTCGGAGATGGTGCGAGACGCCAGAAGACACGATCAATGGCAATGTTGTCCCCAGAATGTCACTTGATTGGTCGACCAATCGATCTTGGGGTTGTGGTGCCGCAGCCAGGGAAGTCCTAGAACCACTGGAGTCGAGGTAGAGCAAATCACGTAGAATGATAGTGACTCTTTGTGAAGTGCTCCGACTGTGACCAGTAAAGGATTAGTCACGAGAGGGGTGGTCCCAGGTATCAGAGGTCTTCCATCAATAGCTACTACTGGTAACGGAATCTCCTTAGTACGGATAGGAAGGGAGTGGAGTTTTGTAAATGCGTGATCTGTGAAGTTCCCTGTGGCTCCTGAATCCACTAAAGCCTGAGTGAAAATGGATGCTGGTCCCCAGGAGAATGAAACCGGCAGGAGGAGCCGTGAAGGTTGTGGTGAAGGAAGAATAGTAGAAATGTCCAGAGAATATTCCTCTATTTTCACTGGGCATTGGGGTTTTCCTGATTTAGGACAGTCTCGACACGGTGCCCTTTGAGCCCACAGTACAGGCACAGCCCACTGACATGTCTCCTAGTTCTCTCCTGCTCAGGTAATTTAGTGTCACCTATTTGCATCGGTTCCTCCTCAGGGAGAGGTGTAGAAAGAGGGGTCTGAAAGTGGGGGGCAAACCGAATTGTTGGGGTTTTTGGAGACTGAGCTTGCACGGTCTGCCGTTCTCGTATCCGGAGGTCCATTCTGATACAGAGGGCAATAAGTTCCTCCAGATCTTTGGAAAGATCCCGGCAAGTCATTTGGTCCTTTAAACGCTCAGAAAGCCCCTGCCAAAATGCTGCCACCGGAGCTTCATTATTCCAGCCTGTCTCCCCAGCAAGGGTTCGGGAACTCAATGGCATACTGGCCTGCGGTACGGATTCCTTGTCAGATACGAAGGAGTGAAACTAAAGCGGAGGAGACGCGACCAGGGGCATCAAATACTCTTTTAAATGCCTGGAGAAAGGCAACAGAGTAGTTAATCAGTGGGGATTCTCTCTCCCACAGAGGGGAAGCCCAGGCCAAGGCCTCATCTGTTAGTAGGGAAATTGCATATGCTATCCTGGATCGGTGAGGGCTGAACATGGAGGGCTGGAGTTCGAACTGAATCGAGCATTGGATCAGAAACCTTCTACAAGCAATAGGGTCCCCTTCATAACACAGATATGTAGGGCGTAGGGGTTAATGGGACAGGCGCCGGAGAAGTTTCCGGTAAGGGCAGTGCAAGGGTAGAACCCACCTGGAGTGTCTCTAGCCGGGTAATAATGTCCTGAAGTCGGCTTGAAATAAGTGCCAGCTGTTGGTTTTGCAGGCCGAGGCATGTCTCATGCTTATTGAGTCGTTCCCCTTGGAGAGATACGGCTAGCTATACCTCAGCAGGGTCCATGTTTGGCAGAGCAAAATGTGACGGTGCTCGTCTCAAATCTGGAGGCTTTCCCGCAGGGCTGAGGTAGGGATACAAATAAACTGACCACAACCCAGGGACAAAGTCCTGTAAGAGTATCCGTAGTCAGCATGGAAGCAGGGATCACGGCTAGCGGCAGAGTTGCAAAGTCCAGGGGACAAGCTTGTCAGGGCTGGTGGCAGAGGAGCAAAGTCGAGGAGGCAAGCGGAGGTCAGGGGTGGCGGAAGGAGACAAGCGGGTCGTCGGGGTCACGGCCCGGGGTCAGCAACTTGAATTCAAAACAAGCAAGAGGATAAGGTGTAGCAGTAAAGACCGACAGGAGCTGCAAACACACAGAACTTTCCTCGGCGACTACCTATGATAACTGCAGCCTTATAAAGCATGCTGCCAGTACCCAAAATGGCCACAGAGATCAGAAAGGGCAGGAGAGGGAGAAAACCTGGACCGAAGTGAAAACCCGTCACGGATCAAGCAGAATCCTTACAGAGGAGTTTTAAAAGTGTAAGTCTATTTTATAATGTGTGGGGAATATGGCTAGTAAGAAATAAAGTGCAGCTTTTTATTTATTTCCCATACCAGAAAGTCTTAGGCTATATTAAGTGTACATTTTATTTACAAAGTGTGTTCTGGGGATACCAGGTGAGCCCAAATAGTGAATCTTTGGAATCAAAAGCCTTATGTGGTAGTAGGGAAGCTATAAGGACTTCCAGTATATCGAGTAAGGCCAAGAAAAGGAAGTGGGGCAGGGAAGAACCTACATTGGAATCATCTTTTGCCCATAGGTCAGTTAGTACGATGCATGAGAAAGAAAATATTTGAGGAGTAGCAAATCAACCCAGGAGAAGGGATCGACTGAGCAGAGGACAGGGTCCCACGACTAGCCCACAAAGCCACTGTAGGCGGGATAGTGATGAACAGGACAGCAAAGTTGAAGATACAGCAGTGATAGAGAGTGGTAAGACCCCTGCAAGTGTAGGGTCCGCAGAACATGATTCACCAGTACCATGTGAATCCTCTTAAAAGCAAGGGGATATGACAGTTGTACCTCCTGTTTCTCGCCACATCCTATGAGGGAGACAAGACCTCCAATGAGACAGACCTATGATTCTCCAGGAGTGTCGACAGAAAGCCCCATGATTTATTAGTATGGCTAAATGGATGGTGACATTAGAAATAGGTACATATTCTAGGAGTTGGGGAACCATTTGGTGTAGAAATTATGCAATCTCTAAGACGTGTCTGTGTGTTGGTCCCACCATACGTATGATGTTGTGTACCTAGAGATGAGGCATTTGTTAGCTTAAATAAATGTATGAATATGGTCTTATCCTGGTTGATGGGGACATCAACGTTTTAGCAGGGGGAGGATATAACCCCTGGCCCACAGGTTCCTAAGGTTCCTCTCCATTGGACATAAGAGTATGAGGAGCCAGTGGAGAGGCTAGTGAAGAAGGAGGGACTTAGAGGGAGAGAAGTTATTAAGAGGGGGGCCGCCATGACAGTAGATTAGATCTGAGCAGACCTGAGCATAGCAGTTTCGTTTGAAATCTGCAGAGATAGTGCACGTGTGCATGTGGCGACCAGAGCTGAGATCTACAGTTCCAGAGAGGAAAGGTGATCAGGCGCCATTGGAGGGAACTCTCACAGAATATAAAGACATGCAAGTACCGAAGCACCTTTTTGCGAAACAGGCCTGCAACAGGTTCAGTGCAACACGAGCTCCCACGGTGTGCCGGCACCATCATAATCCAACATACATGGGATTGGATGACTACAACACAACCGCCACAGACACACACCCGCACTTCACTGTTTGGGGTTTGTGTTTCATACATGTACAGTGTGCAATGATCCTCTGCTGAGGATCAGAAAGTGCCTGAGTTTAATAAGTGAACAGTACTGTAATTCATGAATCAACTGTATCCTAGTTTTTTTCAATCCAGGTTCCATAGAGACACGCATGCGCAGAAATTAAATGATACGCATATGCATTTCAACCAGGTCCCATAGCGACACGCATGCGCAGTACAGTACTGTACGGTATGTGCAATAATTAATATTGAATATTCACTCTTTAAAGGCCAAGATGTTCAAATGCCAGCCAGGTAAACAAAAAAAAAAGAACATTGTAAAATTGAAAGAAGAGCCTTTCTATTATTGCATTATTCTTGTTATTGTTAGCATTAGGAAATAAAACATGTATTTCTCTAAAACTACTTATTAGTGTTTGCAAGTTTTTACATTTTACATTTCAATTCAATACCATTACAGTACATACAATTCAATACAATTACAGTACATATTGCGTGATACTCATTGCAAAAGGATGACAAAATATATGGATTCCTCTCATTGCTAGGGCCATCATACTGAGACTGTTGTCATTTGTCCCTTGTGGGAATGGTTGAGCATGAAAATAAAGAGATGTATATTTGGAATTAGCACTGATTCCCAGGGGGCTGTCATTTCCTTGATAACATAATTAGGAGAGATGGCATAATTAATATCTGCATTCCCAGGACATCTACACAACTTATAAAAACTGACTAAGTCCATCTCCTGTCCTTGTGACACTGACAGACTGAAGGAGCTCTTCTCTTATGTGTGTGACACCTACAGAGTGAACAAGCCTGTGTGTTTGACACTGACAGACTGAGGGAGCGTCACTCCTTTATGTGTGTGTGATACTGACAAACTGAGGGAGCCCCTCTCCTGTGTGTGACACTGACAGACTGAGGGAGCCCCTCTCCTATGTTTATTACACTGACAGACTGAGGGAGCCTCTCTCCTGTGTGTGTGACACTGACAGACTGAGGGAGCCCCTCTCCTGTGTGTGTAACACTGACAGACTGAGGAAGCCCCTCTCCTGTGTGTGACACTGACAGACTGAGGGAGCCCTTCTCCTGTGTGTGACACTGACAGACTGAGGGAGCCCCTCTCCTATGTTTATTACACTGACAGACTGAGGGAGCCCCTCTCCTGTGTGTGTGACACTGACAGACTGAGGGAGCCTCTCTCCTGTGTGTGTGACACTGACAGACTGAGGGAGCCCCCCTCCTGTGTGTGACACTGACAGACTGAGGAAGCCCCTCTCCTGTGTGTGACACTGACAGACTGAGGGAGCCCCTCTCCCTGTGTGTGTGACACTGACAGACTGAGGGAGCCCCTCTCCTGTGTGTGTAACACTGACAGACTGAGGGAGCCGTTCTCCTGTGTGTGACACTGACAGGCTGAGGGAGCCCCTCTCCCTGTGTGTGTGACACTGACAGACTGAGAGAGCCCCTCTCCGTGTGTGTGTGTGTGTGTGTGTGTGTGTGTGTGTGTGTGTTGTGTGTGTGTGTGTGTGTGTGTGTGTGTGTGTGTGTGTGTGTGACACTGACAGACTGAGGGAGCCCCTCTCCCTGTGAGTTAGAGATGAATCACAGACACAGACAGATCTGCTGTTTATACAGAATGGGAAGATTGCTCCTGGTCATAATGTGGGTTTTATACACATTAGCTGCGGAAGTTTGTATGTGCTGGGAGTCAGGACGAAGCTGCCATCTGTTGAGTGTAAACATTAATCAATATCTGAGCGGTTCTGGAGATATTATTATAGGGGGAACCTTTTATACTCACCTGGGCATAAGCTACAGCAAAAACCTCTTCACAAGCAAACCTGGAAATCTTAAATGTCAGACGTAAGTTTTAATTGAATATGACTATTTTTGGTCCTATTAGACGAGATATTGTGTGTGTGACACTGACAGGAAAGCCCCTCTCTACTTTGTGTGTGCAACACTGACAGACTAAGTGTGCCCCTCTCCCTATGTGTGTGACACTGACAGACTGAGGGGAATTTCTCCCTGTCTGTGTGGCACTGACAGACTGAGGGAGCCTCTCTCCCTGTGTGTGTATAACACTAACAGACTGAGGGAGCTCTTCTCCTATGTGTGTGACACTGACAGACTGAGTTGACATGGCATGTACGTGTGGGACTCTGAGGCTGAGGAGACACTCTTTGTGCATGTGTGACACTAAAATACTGTTTGCTCTAGGTTTGATCCCCAGAATTATCAGAGCCTGCGAGCAATGATATTTGCTATACACGAGATTAACTCAAACCCTGACCTCCTCCCCAACATCACTCTCGGCTTCCAGATATTTGACACCTGTGTTGGCACGAGACGGGCAGCAGAGGGGATATTCTGGATTCTGTCAGGAGGACAAGGAAGCATTCCCAATTACAGGTGTCACAACGGGCCACCTCTAGCAGGTGTCATTGGAGATTCAGGATCCTCCCGCTCCATCATAATGGCCCAAATGTTGGGACTGTACAGATACCCGCAGGTAAGAGAGTGTATGTGTGTCACTTCTTCATGCTCTCCAAACCTCACAGGTCACTTGTTTGAATGTAGAGTTTTCCAAATCTCTTTCTCTCCCCCCCTTTTTTTTTACCCTCCCTGTATTTTTCTCTCTCCGTCCCTAACTATTTCTCCCATTCTCTCCCTCATTTTCTCTCCCTCTTCCATCCCCCAAGATAACTCTCCCTCCATATTTCTTTCTCTTGCTCTCCCTCTCTCTCTCCACAACACCCCCCGCCCCACCCCACCCCACCCCTGTGTAGCTGTGCTGTTACCTGCACCCTACTAGCCAGTGACATAGCTGTGCAATCCCGCTCTAAACCAGGTTTGCCCTCTACCTAGTCTTAGCCTGTCTCCTTGTACCCTGCCTGGGAGGGGAGGGGAGCTGTTGGGGCAATGCAGCTACCGCGAGAGGGAAGCGTGGTATCATGACAGGACAGTTGCATCATCATAGGGGGTATTATCCCCATTCAAGTACACAGGGCATATAGCTCTTTGACCTACAGAGATCCCACCTCCTATCACCTGCAACATGTAAGCGAAAGACCGAAACCTATACATAACCTATAACCAGCACTATACCGACCCTATTTTTATACACCCCCCTCTCACCCTAAAACTATAGTATACCAACACTAAGCCTATATATCAACCTCTCAGCCTATACACACACTTCGCCGTATAAAATTTATTGTATACAAACCCAACCCTATAAACCAATTTCTCCTCTTAAAATCATCAATATATAAACACTAACCCTATATACAGTACCAACGTCTAAACCTATTCAGCCACCTCTCACCCTATAATCCTCATTATATCAACCACAGCTCTATATCCTGACCTCTTACAATTTAACCAACTCCAACCCCAATACTATACTGTATGGTCACCTGCCATTTATCACCCTACAACCATCATTATTCCAATCGTATATATATACGCTGCCATCACTCTATATCTCTATATTCTCATATCTCCCCTTTTAACCCGCATTATATAAACCCACAACTGTATATAATCACCATCATTATACAACCTGTAATCCTAAACATTCACCTCTCATCCTACTGTATAAACATATATGTACTAACGCTATCACCTATGCCCCCACATCTCACCTCATAACATTCTTATACACTGCTAGAAGTGACAGAGCTGTGTGTGTGTGTGCGGGGGGGGGGAGGGGAGGTTGGGGAGTTAGTACATGAATAGCAGAGAGTGCTGAACGGGGTGCAGCAGAACAGAGAGAGGAGGCAGAGGGTGCAGGAGAAGAGAGATGGAGAAGGCAAGGGTGCAGGAAGACATAGAGAAGAGGCAGAGGGTACAGTGGGTGAGAGGGAGGAGGCAGTGTTGCAGGTTAGAGAGGGGGGATGGAGGCATGGGGTTCAGGAGGCGAAAGGAGAAAGAGGGGAGGCAGGGGTGCAGAAGGACAGAGAGAAGAGGAAGAGGGAGGGAGGAGGCAGGGGGTGCAGGAAGACAGAGAGAAGAGACAGAGGGTGCAGGAGGCGAGAGAGGGAGGAGGCAGGGGCGCAGGAGGAGAGAGGGGGAGGAGGCAGGAGGTGCAGGAAAGAGAGGGTGCAGAAGGACAAAGAGAGGAGGCAGAGGGAGGAGGCAGGGGTGCATAAAAACAGGGAGGAGGCAGGGATGCAGGAAGACAGAGTGAAGAGGCAGAGGGTGCAGGGGGAGAGAGGTGGAGGAGGCAGGAGGTGCAGGAGAAAGAGGGGGATGCAGGGGTGCAGAAGCATAAAGAGAGGAGGCAGAGGGAGGAGGCAGGGGTGCAGGAAGACAGAGAGAAGTGGAAGAGGGTGCCAGAGGCGAGAGAGGGAGGAGGCAGGATGTGCAGAAGGAGAGAGAGGAAGCAAGGGATGCAGGAGGAGAAAGAGGACGCAGGAGGTGCAGGAGAGAGAAGTGGGAGGCTGGATGCAGAAGGAGAGGGAGAGGAGACATGGGGAGAGAGTAGGCAGGGCGTGCATGAGAGAGTGAGGAGATCGGGTGTCACGGACAACAACTGCAGGACTGAAGCCCAGTTGCTGGAACGGGCTGAAAGGAGTCGAAAAAAAAGGCAAGGTCAGAGTCAGATGGCCGGCGGCAGGCAGCAGGTGGTAGGCAGCAGGCGGCAGGCAACAGGGAGAAGGCAGGCAGCAGACAGCAGGCGGCAGGCAGGCAGGAGGCAGCAGGGAACAGGGAGCAGGCATGCAACAGGCAGACAGCAGGCGGACAGCAGGAAGGCAGCAGGCATGTAGAAACAGGTAGCAGACAGGCAGCAGGTAGCAGGAAGTAGGGAGCAGGCAGCAGCAGGCATGCAACAGGCAGCAGGTAGCATGGTAAGGTCCGTAGTAGGGTCAGGCAATGGAGACACAGCAGAAAACAATGTGGCAGTGAGATTGATCACAGAAAAACAACCTTAATATTCAGGCAACCCTGATCTGGAAAGTAAGGTCTCATAAAGGCCTGGCTAGTCATAGAGATTGCATTGTGTGTTTATATATGTGTGTGTGTGTGTATGTGTGTGTGTATAGTACAATCTGTGTACTGTACTAGTCCTAGACGTTACATGTAAATACATACATGTATATATATATATATATATATATATATATATATATAATCAAAAAATAAATAGATGATACCGTTCTGTGGCTAACGAAATGCTTTTATTTGTGCGAGCTTTCGAGATACACTGATCTCTTCTTCCGACGATGTATATATATATATACAGTCTGCATGTGTGTGCTACCTGTACTAATACTAGAGGTTACAGCACATTATATATATACAGTCTGTCTGTATATCTACATACTTTACTAATCCTAGAGGTTACATGACATACTGTATATACAGTCTTTGTGCATGTGCATCCTGTACTAGTGTTAGACCTTATATGACTTTGTATATATGAGATTATATTATTATGTTGTGTTACATTGACTCTGTATCCAGCCTTTTCCAGCCTTTTCCAGCCTTAGAGATGCCAGACTCTTTATCCCCTGTATCAGCTCTAGTGGTGCCAGATTCTGTATCCCGTGCAACAGTCCTAGAGGTGCTAGAATGTATATTCCCTGTAATAACCATAGAGGTTCCAGGCTCTGAAGATAATGTGCTAGCCCTAGAGATACAAGGTTCTGTATCCCCTGTACCAGCTCTAGAAGTGCCAGGCTCTGAATCCCGTGTACCAGACCTAATAGTGCAAGGCAGTGTATTGCTTTACCATCCCTAGATGTGCCAGGCTCTATAAACCATGTGCCAGCCTATAGATGCCTGGTTCCATACGCAACTTTCATCTCCTCTCCATCTCCTTTCAGATCAGCTACTTCGCAACCAGCTCCCTCCTGAGCGACCGTACTCAGTTCCCTTCCTTTTTCAGGACTGTACCCAGCGACGTCTTCCAGTCCCAAGGGCTGGCACAGCTGGTGTCCTACTTCAACTGGACATGGGTTGGGCTGTTGGCTGTGGACAATGACTATGGACAGGAGGGCATCTTGGCCACCAAGTTAGATATACTGAGAGCTGGGGCCTGTATAGCCTTCATCGAGTTCATACTGATAAGCCAAACCGATCGCAATGCCCCGCACATCTCGAGGGTCATCGCAGAGTCAAATGCCAACGTGGTGGTTGTCTTCTCCAGTGATTTATATTTTCTCCCGGTGGTAGAAGAGCTCTTGAGGCTCAACATCACAGGGAAGAGCTGGGTGACAAGTGAATCATGGTCAACCTCAGCCCTGTTATCCAAAGAGCGATTCTGGGGTGTCCTGCGTGGCACTATTGGCTTTGCAATACACAGCGGGCCTATTCCCGGGTTCAGAGAGTTTCTCAACGCCGGCCAACCTCAAAAGACTCCAGATGACAGCTTCATGATTGAGTTTTGGGAGCAGAACTTTGGCTGTAAATGGGAGAGACCAGGGACAAAGTTGCTCAATGGCACCAGACACTGCACAGGTCAGGAGTCTCTTGGGAGTACCTTCAGCAGTTTCAATGTTCTGGGAGGGACCTACAATGTCTACATTGCGGTTTACGCATTCGCCTGGGCTCTGCAAGATGTCCTAACTCGTAGGCTACGGGGCTGCCCCAAATCAAGCGGGAGATGCACTGACACTTTGGCTTTCCAACCATGGGAGGTATCTTCATCCTCCTCCTCTTTCATGTCTATAGCATTTTATCTTACTTTGAGATATTAATAGGTTCAACAGCTCCTCTCTCTAGTTTAGCGGGGTATCCCTTTGGTGGGATAAGAGGGTGTCTCTAGCAGCTGATTCCTATAAGTTAACAAGGTCAGCAGTTGTCTCATTCACACTGACACTACTAACTTATAAGAATCCTGTACAGACGATACCCATATATTATGTAGCCCTTTTTGTGAACCGCCTGACCCACCCAATCTCACATTGGCCCCTCGTGGTCTAACCGGTTCCTTTCCCCGCAACACACCTGCTCTAAGGGACTACTGGTAACTGCGTAACACCTGTGGCTCCAGGAGATCTGAGCCTCTGCTAGCTGGTAGCCTGGGGAAACCCTTCCCATTTACCTGGTGCAGCGCCTCCACTTACCCAGGATCCCCGTTATGAAAGATAGCCCTGGGTAACAAATACAACACTCATAGATATAATACTAACACTTTACTAACACACAAACAAAGCAGTACACAACATCATAACCTTATGCTCTATCCGCATTACCTCGGCCCAATGTCTGGTGTTCCCACCCAGTGTCCTGTGATCCCCCACACCCAATGTCCCGTACTCCTACGGAGGTCGTGGGTGACTGCGCAGTCACTAAATTAAGCTAGGGCCCAGTTGGTGCACTTATATACTTCAGAGGTACCTTCCGAGCACTCCGATGCTCGGGCCTGCAACTTTCTTCTAAAAGGGTCAGACGTCCATCTGATCCTATCCAGGTACTTCTCTCCGTGGACCCCAACGAGGGTCCCACCGCTTCCCGGGAACAGCAACCGAATCACGGCAACACCAACCGCATCACGGGAACAGCAACCGCCGCTATCCCTAACTAACCCTATCAGGACAGGAACCCTAACCTAGGGCCTGTCCCTGATAACCGCAACCTGGGATGGCTTGGGGAAAACTCCTAGGGCCTGTGGAACAATAACCTGCCCCCCTCCCCTAGCTACCCAGTCCTGTCTGTAACTCTCTAGCTAACACCTAAGAGCCTGCAGCACACATACAGCTCTCACTGTCAGCCTGCAGGCATTCACACACGCTGCACACACTGCGTCCAGCACATGCAGCAACACACACAGAACGATACACACCATTCACTGGAACCTGCAGCAAATCCACTGCTCGCACGCTGTGCCTATTTGCCAGTGCGCACAGCCCTATCCGCTGTGGCACTGCCAAACTGCACCTTCCGCACCTAAGGGTAACCTCCTTATCTAGGGCCGTCCCTCTTCAGTTACCCCCTGCCCTTACCGGGAATTGGGGCCTGCCTGGGGACCTAAGGAGAACCCTTACCTGGTGCAGGAGCCACGCGCTCCCTACACCCTTCCTACTCCTTCCTTCTCCTCATGCAGACTGACTGTCCAAAGCCCGGGAAATGTATCTATATTCCCGGGCTGAGCTTCCTCCAGCCCTATTGGCCGCAATAGAACACCTGACCTCTGTCTCCCTATGCCTCCTGGGAATTGTAGTTCCCAGGGGGCTGCCTAAACACTGGGGCCGCGTGCGCACTTGCCCTGCGCATGCGCGAACCCCTAATGGCTGCCTCAACCTCTCTCTTCCCTGTCCTGCCCTCGCGCGATCTCTCTGGGGCCTTCCCTGCACTTTCTGCCTACTGCGCATGCGCGAGCTAAAGCGCAATGGCGGCGCCCTCTGTACAAGCCGCCGGGCCGGTGGCAACGCGATCGTGGCCCTAGCGACGGCCCGATCGCGTCCCCGGCAACCGGCCTGCGCCGCAACACCTAGCGCTGCTCCCTGCACTGGCCCCCACCCTCGCGAAGTGCCGGCGGGTCCGTCGCAGCCTCCGGCGGCACCCGCTACCACACGGCACTCGCGGAGAGGGGCCAGAAAGCTCAAATTTACCTCGGGACTACATTTACATAAGAGAATCTGACACTACGGAAATACTATTAACTTATAGGAATCATATTTGTAAGACATCCTTTAATTGGCATCCCAGATAGGCTCATTTGATCCTATTAATTTCCTCTTAGGTTCTGTACTCTATGAAGTCCGTCCATTTCCAGACTAAAGAAGAGAAAGAAATGTATTTCGACTCTAACGGGGATGTTCCAGCTCTGTATGATATCATCAACTGGCAAATGAGTTCACAGGGAACCATACAGCACGTAAAGGTCGGGACTTACGATGCTAGTGCCAGGCCGGGACACACATTCATGGTGAACACTACCGCCATCCACTGGGCAGCGGGGGATACACAGGTATGTACTGAACTCTGCACTAAATAGTAATGAGACCCATTCAATGCCCCATCTAGGGGGGGTGGGGAGCACATGTCTATGGTGTGAGAGAAAGGTCAGTGCCTGCACCTGTCCTCCCCTATGTGTATTTATGTTATCGATAACTCAGTCTCGCCTCTCTCTCTGTATATACTGTACATATGAGAGACAACTTAGTTTCTGTATTTTCAATCCTATCTATGTATATAGATGAATATAAGGTCCATCTCTGTGTCTCTGTGTCTCCATTCCCCCGCTCTCTCCAGGTCCCTCACTCCGTCTGCAGTCAGAGCTGTTCCCCAGGTTTCAGGAAGGCGGCTATAAGAGGGAAGCCTGCCTGCTGCTTCCAGTGTGTCCCCTGTCCTCAAGGAGAGATCTCCAACCACACAGGTGAGGGATGAGCTTGGTTTTCAATGTCACTTCAAACTTTCTTCCCTTCTTTCAAAGCAGCATCTAGTAGATTAATCTTGTGTTGATCATTCCGTTTCAACAGAATCATCTCAATATCTCATTAACCACAAAAATGTTTTCTGGACCCATTTATGACCCCAACCAAACCATCACACTCACTCCCTAATTCCTTTCTCACTCATTGCTACTAATGGAACTCCCTTTCATTAAAGCCAGCGCATATTCTACCCTCTTCTTTAGCGGGCACACTACATTTTTTTAGGTCCTGTTTGACCAGCTTTACCTATTAAACAGAGAGTTTGTTGTGTGTGGTATGCTGCATTCTGTAGATTAGGGGACTCTGTAGGAATGACATGGAAGTACCTCCATCCACCACAATCTAGGAAGGACAAAAATCATAATCAAAAAGGCAACCTGGGGATTTCCTATTTTCAATCATCCATAATTGAATATGCTTTTAATAAAGTGGTACAGCTCAACCCCGTTATAATGCGATCCATTACAACGCGAATCCGCTTGTAACGCAATGCCAGCGTGGCTCCCAATTTTCGTATTTATGAATACTTTACAACACGATTATTGGTATCTTAAATACTTTATTGTACAATGCATGCAATTGTTCATTATTTCTAACGCGATTCGCTTATAGCGCGATGTGATTCTTTGGATCCCAAGCACAGTGTTATAAGGGGGTTGAGCTGTACTTAGACATTCTAGTGTCTTCTTTTGGCCATTTGGCCAATGTTTACTTTTCTATGTTGTGTGATTTTTTTGGTGCATTATCTTTATATTGCCAATAATACTGTCCATATACTTTAACTCTTCCCCTAACTGCTTATCTGACTGCTCCCTTTAACTCCTATAGCCACTCACTATATCTCCTTCTCAAACTGCTCCTATAACCTCTCTCTATAACAGCTCCATTCCCTTCTCATCTAACTGCTTCCTATAACTTCCTATGACTCCCTTTTTCCCCTTATGAGATATCATTGGATGATATTTCTCTGGGGCTTTTTGTTTGCCTTACTCTAGATCAATATACATTAATTACAGATATAGAATCAAGTATCTGTCGTCTAAATGTATGCATGGATAGAGCTTGATGGACGTATGTCTTATTTCAACCTCATCTGCTACAGTATGTAGCTATGTTACTCCTCCCCTAACTATTCCTATAACCATTCCCTACAACTCCTTCTCTAGTTACTCCTATAACCTATAAATATAAAAGGCGTAGGTATGTTTCTGTACAAAGGTTCTGCTGTTACAGAATTGCTAAGAAACAACTGGAATGCCTCTTCCAGTAGAGAAACAAGGAGGGGAGGAGAAAAAGAGAAAGACAGCAAGGAGGGGATAGGTTACAGAGAGAGAGATGTATGTATGTATGTATGTATATCTTTATTTATATAGCGCCATTAATGTACATTTCACTTCACAGCAGTAATAGATGTAAAAAAGTATATAAATAACAAATATTACAAATAACACATAATGGGAAGAAGTGCTTCAGACATAAAAATGAAATTTTTATGAAAAGGAATCCCTGCTCCGAAGAGTTTTTATTCTAATTGGTAAGTAGGCTGAATGTACAGAGACAGAAGGAAGGAGTTCTGGTTAGTGCGTCTGCAAGGGACCAAGGTTTATCTATGAGGTGTAAAGTATCAGCCATGGTGATAGCAAGGAGAGGAGGAGACAGAGAGAGACAGCAAGGAGAGGTGCAGACAAAGAGAGACAGTAGAGAAAGGTGGAGACAGAAGAAATGAGTAGGAGAGGAGAGAGTGTAGTGTGCACAGAGAGGAGATGATAAAGTAAGGCAGAGAGTGCAAAGAGAGGGGAGGAGAGAGTGCAAAGAGGAACAGGGCATGATATGGTGGGGAAGAGGGGGGCAAGAGACAGAAGTGCATTACCATGATGGGTGAAAACAAAGACTAATGTTTAAAAACTTTAAGATTTGCTAGATTGAAGTATGTTACACAGGATACAGCTAGATCCATATAACTCTTCCCTTAACTGCTCCACAATCAAGATATCTGTTTTGGTCTCTTTCAGACTCCATTGACTGCCTTCGGTGCCCGTGGGACCAGTTGTCCAGTGTCCAACAGGACATATGCCTTCCAAAGACCGTTGAGTTTCTTTCCTATGAAGAGCACCTGGGTGCAGCTTTGGTAGCCACTAGTGTCACTTCTTCCGCAATCCCATTTGCCCTCTTGGGGATTTTCAGCCACTACAAATCCACTCCCATTATCCGAGCCAACAACTACTCTCTAAGTTGTCTTCTTCTGTTGTCCCTGTCCCTCTGCTTCCTCTGCTCTTTGACTTTCATAGGTTACCCCCAACCTAAAAAGTGTCTTCTTCGCCAGGTAGCATTCGGCATTGTCTTTGCCCTCTGTGTCTCCTGTGTCCTTGCCAAAACCGTCACTGTTGTTATTGCTTTCAAGGCCACAAAGCCAGGAAGCAACCTTAGGAAGTGGACAGGGACAAATGTGTCCTACTTTGTCATTGGACTCAGTGTCCTTTTTCAGCTGTGCTTGTGCCTTACGTGGCTCTCAAGCTCCCCTCCCTTCCCAGAATACAACGTACAAACCCAACCAGGGATCATTATTGTTGAGTGTAATGAGGGCTCTCCCACTGCCTTCTGGTGCATGCTGGGATATCTTGGGTTCCTGGCCACAATCAGCTTCATCTTTGCCTTCCTGGCGAGGCAGCTCCCTGATAGCTTTAACGAGGCTAAGTTCATCACTTTCAGCATGCTGGCCTTCCTCAGTGTCTGGGTGTCCTATATCCCGGCCTCCCTCAGTGCCCGTGGTAAGTACACCGTGGCCATGGAGGTCTTCGCCATTCTGTCTTCCACCTGGGCCCTGCTGGTCTGTATCTTTGTTCCCAAGCTCTTCATCATCCTCTATAGGCCAGAACTGAACACAAGAGACAATTTAATGGGGAGAGGGAGAAAAAAAAAAACTAAGAAGATTCAACCATTGATGGTCACCTCTGAATGATTTTATTGAAAACTGTCTTTCTATCTCCTCCTTTCTCTTCCACCTTTCTATTCTCTCCATAGCTTCACTTTTTTCTCTCTCTCTTTTCCTTTATATCTTTGATCTGTCTGACTTTCTCTCATTCGCCTTCCCTCTCTCTCTTAAGCTCAGATGCACAGATTTGTATTACCTTCGTGCTACTGTAATACCCGGCCGTTATCAGAATCAGTAATGGAGGTTAACGCTTATGCACAATGCTAATTATATGTCAATAAGAGCACTTCTCACTAAGTTGTGGAGTATTGAAGATGCATGTTACCAGTTAATGAGGTATTAACTTAGGTTAGTGCCTCGTTACTTCAATAAAAGACATCTTTGTATTTTGGCCTTTAACTGTTTATGCTGACCACAAGCTAATATTTGATGTTGTTAAATCTTTGTGTGAAATAAAAGCCTACATTTATTATCCAAAAGCAGCCTCCTGTTTCACCTTGGCAAACATCTCATACAGCATCCAAAGAAACAATTACTGAATGATTGTTCATAAGCGAATATGCATCTCTGACACCTATAACTCTTCCTATTACCCCATATGCAGATGCAGCGGCCGTTATCCAACCAATTATCATGTTTAATGGCACACTGTAGTGTGTCATGGTCCGAGATCGTCCTCTGCAGACTTAATGGCCCATCGGATTAACACAAGCACGTGTTCCTGCTGTGTTAATCCTACCAGAGTCTGCCTGTCTGTGAGGCCTAGGGCATGGTCAGTGCTTAGACACTGACCCGTGCTGAGGCGTGCTCACACTTACCAGTAAGCCCCTGCAGCCGCAATGAGAGCGGCTTTAGCATGGGCTCGCGCACGCTTCCGCAAGGTCTTAAGAAAATTTTAGATTTAAGCGCTCACGGGAGCGCAGGGCCGGTCACGTGAGCGGTTCACCCAATGAGGGCGAACCAGCTCTTTGACGTCACTGGCCCGCCCCCGACACGCCCCCGGATGGCGCGCTAACTAAGGCCAGGGAAAGCACCCACTTTCCCTCAGCCTCAGTGCGCCTCCGCACGGGCTGAGTCACCATGGACTCAGCCTTAGAGACGTGCAGTAAGACATAGGCTGAATCTGTCACTCTACCTGCGCGCCTCTAACAGCCAATTGCAGGGTTTTATTTAAATTTTAACACTACAGAATTGGAGCAGGAGGTCCCGGAGATTTCAGGTCCGGGCCCAAGTTACAGGCCCCGTTATAGGGTGCCGGTATAACCGCCATGTTAAAATTCTGTTGGTTACATGACAGTGGGATCTAAACATAGCAGAGGGATACCGGCACCCCATAACGGGGCCTGCAACTCAGGAAGTAGGGGATCCCCAAGGCTGAAATCAACTTTGTTCATCTCAGAAGACCCCCAGCTCCCACACACTTGTATCAACCCCCCCCCCAAGATAATTATTACCTTAGCGAATAGCTGCTAAGGTAATGAAGCTGCTTACATTTTACTTTTATTCATAGTGTGCGTGACCAGGGGGTCTCCTGAGCTGAACAAAGTTGATTTCAGCCTTGGGGACCCCTGCTTCCAGAGATACAGGCCTCGGTATGGGGTGCCAGTATTCCCGCAATGTCACGTGACGCGAAGGATTTTAACATGGCGGGGATACCGGCACCCCATAACGGGGCCTGTATCTCAGGAAGCAGGGGGTCCCCGAGATTTAAATCAATGTGGTTCAGCTCAGGAGACCCCTTGCTCACGCACACTATGAATAAAAATAAAAGGTAATGAAGGGGTTAAGGCATAAAAGCAGGTTTATTGGGGGCAGATGGTGTGAGTGACGGGGGTGCTTGTCCCTTCACAAACCCCCTCTGCCCGCCAAAAACATTACAATATGTACTACCCACCAATACACAAACAACCAACCCCCTGTGCCCCCACATACATTTTTTTTTCTGCACAGAATTGATACCAGAGGCTGGCGGGGGTCCTCGGGTGGTCCTCATGGGTGTCTGGGGGTCCTTGGGTGGTTCCCACGGGTGTCCTGGGGCCTCCAGGTTATCCTGCGTGTGTCCGGGGGCTCTACAGGGGTCCTCGGGTTCTCCCCGCGGGTGTCTGGGGTTCCCCGCTTGCCTGCGATATCAATCCTGTGCATAAAAAAATGCAATTAACCAATTTATTGGCACAGTACCACACCAATGCCCTATAGGAATTGTCTGTCATTATGCCAGTCATTGGGCAACCTGCAAAAAAAACCATGCATCAAATAAAAAAGACATTAATGTAGTGTACATTATCTTAAAAAAATTAATAAATAAATAAACCAATTGATTTACACAGTACCACATCCATACCCACAGGGCATGAGCTACCACCATGCCAGGCAATATACAACCTGTCAATCACCAAAACAATCACTGTAGAAATCTGCCATGCGCTCCAGGTATAGATGGAATGAAACAGGATATGTGTTATCAGTATGAATCAGATGAGGGGAGAGTAATTGGCGAGCATAATCAAATAGGTGACATCCAAGGGGAGGAGATGGGGTAAAGAAAGGGGACAGTGAAAGTCCTCTATATCTTCAGTTGAAACCCTCTAGTATCCTCCTCCCTCACAAAGAAACAGTGCAATGATACAGACAGCATGAAAGTACTCGCAGATTAAGGCAGTGGGGAAAACACCTCTCACTGCTAGATGTATATCAAACACAGAGCTCCCACGGTGGGTGAGGCAAAGGGAAAAACATACCTCACAATGCTCCTCATATGCTCCCTTCAGAGCTCCCACGGTGGGTCTGGCAATGGGGAAACACCTCTCAAAGCTCCCTGTGTGCTCCACTCTGTGCTCCTGCTTCAAACTCCTGCAATCAGTAGCACTGCACGTCCGCAGTGTAAGCTTCTCCCTCTCCCCCCAGACGGGTGCCTTCAGAGGCCAAATGCAGACACAGAAAGAGACAGGCTCCAGAGCACACCCAAACTGATCCTGATCGCTTGCTTGATCAAACAAAAATAAAAAATCGTGGTCCCAATGTAGAAAAAAGTGAAAAATCTTTGTTGCAGCAAACAAAAGTGAACAGTATAAAACCTCCCACGCGTTTCAACCAATGACTGGTCTTTCTCGAGGAGTGAAAAAAAAAAGCCTCAAATTAAAAACACATCCAATTATAATGTATCAAATAAAATCCACATTGCATTGAAGTAACACAAAAAAATCCCCTGTGGGCATGGTCTGTCACTATGCCAGTCAATGGGCAACTTCCAAAAAAATACATGCATCAAATAAAAAAGACATTACTGTACATTTTAATTAATAAAAATGCCAATACAGTACCAACCTAAAACAAAGCCTGCAAATTAAAAAAACAAGCACCTGTAATGCCTGTATGCCCGCAGACCTGGCCAGTCCCCAGTACTGAGGTGGGTAAGGGTATAACACGCACCCACAGCAGTGAGGGCGTTCCCGGAGTGTGGTAAATTGCGTTGCCGGGCCTGGTAAGAAAGGGTTAACGTTATACTTGCTGAGTCCGGAGTGCCAGTGGTCGGAGGATTAATGTCCAAGAGACAGAGTTCAGGGGCAGGAGAGAGCAGCGTAGTGATGTCCAAAAGCCAGGGTTCAGAGGCAGGAGAAGGCAGCGTAGTCAAGTCCAAAGCAGAGTCCAAGTTCAAACCAAAGGAATCCAAACAGGGGCAGGGACAGGAACCAGGGCTGAAACAGACAAGGGAGCTAGGCATAGACACTGCACACACAGGAGCTACAGGAAAGCTATGCAGAGCAAGGACTGAGAGGACAGAGTGGGGTAATAAAGGAAGGAGGGCCAATAGGAGTGAGGGGAGGAGCAGAGGTTTGTTTGGGTAATTGCAGGCATAGGTCCTTGTAAGCAGGGGAGGAGACAGGGAAGTAATCTAGGGCAATTGCCTGCAAGCGACGGGGGGCGGAGCCAGTGCATGGGGAAGGCTGGTAACTAGATCGGGTGCGCGCACCTTCTGTAAAGTTGTTATGCGCGTGCCCCGATCGTGTGCCTGGGCGTGCGGGCCGTGCCGCAGAGGAACGGCTCAGAGAGGAGGAGGAGAGAGAATGGGGAAATGAGGAACCGGGGCAGCTAGCCACAGTGGGACCAGAGGTGACGGGGACACGCTGAGAGGCGCGAGTCCCCCGATCCATTACAGCACCAAACAAAAGACATTTACATTGGAATACAAAAGTTACAGTATGCCAACGCAAATGTCAACCTAAAATAAAATAATGCAACATTAAATAAAATACAAGCCATCTTTACCTTACTTTTTGATGTCTTCACCCACTGAATCAGACTACAAAACCAACACCATTGAGAGAATTGAGAAAAATGGATATTAAAAGGGGGTCTGACGCAAAAAGCACTGAGATCTACTGTAAGCAGCCATGTTGCTTGACTAGTATTGTCAACGAGGCTGTCTTGTCTGCTATAAGTCTTGTCTCATTCATTTTGTAAGCTGTTTGCTGTGGAATATGTGTATTTGAACTGAATGTGTGAAGCAGAGACGCTCTCAGCAGATATCCTTGAATTCAGCCAGCTGCAAAGATGAGGAGCGATGAGAGATCAAAGAATGGTATGAGGGAGGTTGAGAAAGCGTAAAGGAGTAGGCCAGAAAATAATGAGGGACCTTGTTATAGTTAACGGGAATCTGAGACAAGCACAGCCTCTCACAGTGTAAATAATGATGTTAGGTAAGAGAAACAGCTAAGACAGCAATTTCCATGATTAACCCCCTTGAAACAAATGTACCCCAGATATGTAGAGTTTGGTATAATGAGTTTTGCTGATTAACACATATTCATTTTGTTTCTTTATTATACTATTATGTAATTTTTAGTGGCGCACAAGTCACCCCATAAAGGGGCGTGAGCTTTAGTTTTTAGGGTATAAATATATTGTATACCATATTACCTATGAGAGAGCTTTTGTTTTGAAGCTGTCTCCACTGTGTGCACCTGAAAAAACTAATTTGCTAACTGAATGTTTGTTGTAACATTTTTTACAGCTTTCACACCAGCAATAGCAGCAGCAACTCCTGGTCAACGATGCAATGGTCCTCAACAGCCACGGTCCAAAGGTAAAATCTTTCATTATTTTTCTTCTTTCTTTTCTTCTTTCTTTTCTTCTTTCTTTTCTTCATCTGTAATTTGTAATCCATTTTTGGGTCTTCTTTATCTTTATCTGTACTTGTAATCCACTCTTGGTTCTTCTTAATCTTCATCTGTTCTTCATCTGTCAATCCAATTGGGAATCCATGTTGCTTCTTCAGCTCCATTGTGATGGTAGGGGTAGCTGGCGGACCTAATAAAGAGAAATCTCAGTTAGTGACCCCTAAAATAAAGTGTAACTTGGCTGTCCTAGTAATATTTCATCCAGTCAAATCTCTTTAATATCGGGGGAAGAACAGGGAATGTGTAAATGTAACACATGTCTGTAAGAATGTATTTCAAAGCATTATTTATAAAATATTTTACCAGGAAGTAATACATTGAGTTTCCTCTCGTTTTCAAGTATGTCCTGGGCACAGAGTTAAGACAAATAATACATGGTTACAAATACAGTTACTGCTGCGGCCGAGTTTATTCGAGCATTTGCCCGGTCTCGGCCGCAGCAGTAACCTGGCGCGCGCCGGAGGGTGCCGGGCGCGCGCCGAAGCCGCGGAGGAGCGCCCTCCGATCGGGGCTTTCTCCCTCCGCTCGCCGGGTCCGCCGGGTCCCCCGGAACCCCCTGCCACCGTCCCCCACATCGCGGGACACCAGGGCTCCCTCGGGGAGCCCTGGACGCGCGTGCAGGGGGCGCAGGCTCCTGATGACGCGTGACCGCGCGTCAGTGACGCGTGGCACGCCGAGGGAGTGGGGATAGCAAGCCGGGACATGTCCCGGCTTGCGGTACTAGCCCTACTCAAATTAAACGTGTCGCCAGTGTACATAAATGAACAGGGTATACATTATATACAAGATATTGCATGCACAATTAAAGAAAATATATATTATGGGCGTATGAAACAGTTACAGACCAGATTAAAATGTGAGACAGCCTTAGATTTGAAAGAACTTAAACTGGTGGTGGATGTGAGAGTCTCTGGTAGGTTGTTCCAGTTTTGGGGTGCACGGTAAGGGAAGGAGGAACGGCCGGATACATTGTTGAGCCTTTGGACCATGAACAGTCTTTTGGAGTCTGATCTCAGATGATAAGTGCTGCATGTGGTAGGGGTGAGGAGCTTGTTCAGATAGCTGGGGAGCTTGCCCATAAAGAATTTAAAGGCAAGACAGGAAAGGTGAACTTTGCGCCTAGACTCTAGTGATGACCAATCTAGTTCTTTGAGCATTTTGCAGTGATGTGTGTTGTAGTTGCATTGGAGAACAAAACGACAAATTGAATTGTAGAGGGTGTCAAGTTTGCTAAGGTGGGTTTGAGGTGCCGAGCCATATACTATGTCTCCATTGTCAATAATTGGCATTAGCATCTGCTGTGCGATACGCTTTCTGACCAGGAGACTTAGGGAGGATTTGTTCCTGTAAAGTACCCCTAGTTTGGCATAGGTCTTGGTTGTCAGGGTAACAATGTGCATTCCGAATGTTAAGTGGGAGCCAAACCATAAGCCCAGGTATTTAAAACTAGTGATAAGGGTTAGGGTGGTGTTAGCGTTGGTTCTAATCTGGAGCTCAGTCGCTGGCAGCTTTAAATTTTAGTCTTGGTCCCAAATACCATTGTTACAGTCTTGTCAGTGTTTCAAAACAGTTTGTTTTGGGAAATCCAGTTTTCGAGTCTCATAAAGTCAGACTGAAGTATGTGTTGAAGGTCAGAGAGGCTATGGCTGTGTGCATATAGGATTGTGTCATCTGCATACATGTGTATTGAGGCTTCCTTACAAGCTGTGGGAAGATCATTGATGAACACTGAGAAGAGTAGGGGCCCCAGAACAGAGCCTTGCGGGACACCACAGGTGATATCCAGGGGGTTGGAGTTAGAGCCTGAGATGGACACATGTTGGGATCTACCTGATAGGTAGGACTGAAACCAGTTTAAAGCATGCTTCCCTATTCCAGTGCTCTGGAGTTTGTTAAGCAGGATAGCATGATCAACAGTATCAAAAGCCTTTGCAAAATCTAGGAATATTGCACCAGTGAGTTGTCCCCGTTCCATTCCACACTGAATTTCATTGCAAACTTTTGGCAGGGTAGTTACGGTGGAGTGTTTGGGGTGAAAGCCAGATTGGAATTGGCTAGGGACATTTGTCTTGGTATAGTAATCGCTTATTTGGGAGTGGACACATTTTTCCATGACTTTGGGTAGAATTGGGAGAAGTGAGATTGGCCTGTAGTTTGAGACAGTGTTTTTGTCCCCACTTTTGAAGATTGGGACAACTCTGACAGTTTTCCAGGTCTTAGGGATATGGCCTGCAGACAGGATAGAGTTGACTATGGAAGAAATTGGTTTGGCAATGGCTGGGGCACCAAGTCGTAGGAACCTAGATTGTAGTAAGTCAGGTCCACATTGGCTGCTTAGTTTTAATTTGAGGAACGCTTGTGTAATCTCCTCTTCAGATACTGGGCCAAATTGAAAATTGTGGGCAGTGGTGGGAGGGGGTGGGGCTATGTGGGTATTCCCAGGATGAGATTCAGGTTTGTGGTTTGGGCTGCGTTTCGCTAATAAGTTAATGGCACACCCCACAAAGTAATCATTGAATGCATTTGCAATATCAGTGTGGTTTGTCGGAGTAATATCCCCCTTAGTGATATTACTTGGTTGTTGATGTTTAGGAGGCTGGAATATATTGTTGATAACCTTCCAGAAGTTAGCTGGGTTTTATGTATTCTGGTGGAGATTGTCAGAGTAATATTATGTTTTGCGTGCCTTTTTTGCCTTGTGCACATGTTCCGCAGGCATCTGTAGTGATTGAGATCCTTGGTAGTGCCAGTTACTTTGTAGCTTTTCCAAAAGGTATCCCTGAACTGGTAGAGTGCTATAAGGTCAGTTGTAACCCATGGAAGGTGCCCCCCCCCGTACCCTTATTTTGCGTAGTGTAGCATGGGTATCGCAGAGTTTTAAGAACTCGGATTGGAAATAGTCGAGCGCAGAATCAGGGTCGGGAATTAAATCGATTCTGTGCCATGGGCAGTTGGTAAGGTTATCCAGAAACTGTGGGTTAAAGTTTTTAAATGTTCTAGTGAAGAGAACTTTAGGGCTTGAATGGGGCTGTTTAATTTTCCTTACACAGTACACTATTGCATGGTCACTGAAAATATCAGGAAGGATGCCAGAGGATTGGATTCTGCTGGGGTTTGAGGAAAAAATCCAGTCTAGCTAGGAATGATTGTGCGATTTCAGGTTTGTCCGTGTGGGTTTGGAAATGTGTTGTGATAGGTTAAGTGACTTGAGTTGTATCTTGATTTTGTTGTTTTTAGGGTCAAGCCAATTGAAGTTGAAATCCCCAAGAACTAACAGCTCACTCTTCTCATTCAGAGAGGAAATGGAGCCAAGAAACTGGGTGATATCAGTCAGGGATTGTAGAGGGGCTTTAGGGGGGCGGTAGATGCCAGCAACCAAGATGGGCTAAGAAAAGGGGAGGCAGATTTTGCCAACTAGAATTTCAAATGAGGGTGCAATTTAACAGTGTAAATTGTAAGGTATCTGCAATATAGAATAACACCCCTCCTCCTCTCTTTGACCTATTTCTCCTAGAAATGGAGTATCCCTGAATGGCGATATTTGCATCAGGGGTTTTAGGGGTTAGCCATGTTTCTGTAAGAACGATGACTTTGGGTTTATTGATAAGGCACAATGCCCTTAGTTTGTCCAGTTTGGGCAGCAGGCTCCGGATATTTATATGGGTAACAGATAGCCCTTTTTGGAATTTAAAGGTGGAATTCTCAGGGACTTGGGACAGAGCTGAAATGGGAGGACCTGGGTTAGGTTCAATATCACCTGCTAAAGAGAGTAAAGTTATGAGTAGAAATTTGGGTAGTTGTTTGCAAGTCGTAAATTTGTGGTTTTTGCAATTTGAGTGAGCAGTGGTTGGTGTGCTGGTTTTTAGAGGTCTCCACCAACATTCAGTAGATAGTGCAAGGCTTTTGAGTAGTCCAGGGTGTATGGTGATGTTGTGATGGATTGGATAAAATGCCTATTTCTTCATCTGTAATACTTTGCTATGATTCCTTACTCAAAATGGCTACCGCAGCTACCCCTACCCCTCTCCTTCAAGTAAGGAAGATGGCACCGAGGAATTCCCCTCAAATGCTGATGTGTCCAAAAAACCTGCAATAACAGGACCATAAACTGCAACAACAAGACCATACAAGGAAAAGACCCAACAAGAACCAATGAGATACTGACTGTGTATTTACACACACACCTTTAGACCTGAGGGAGCTCCTTTGCATACAATCCCCCACTGCAGCCTCTATATATGAATGTGGTCTGTAGGAAAAGTCAGACATAATCATACTGAACGTGTGCAGCGGGATTTTTTCTCAGTGCACGCATTACCTACGTAGGAAAAATAATCTGGACGGGGACAGATACTCTGTAGATGTTTTCATCTGATCAAAATGATCCAAATCAATGTTGGGTGTGGGCCAGGAGGGAGGAGTTTGTAGTGTATAGAGAGAGTAACATCTCCATGAGGCCAGGAGAAAGAAAAAAGTTAAGATACATAGCAGGTTCATTATGCCAGAGGTAGGCAGTGCTTCATGTAGCTGTTGTGAGCAAAGTGAGTGTGTGCAGACTAAACAGCAGGCGTGTGCCTGTTCCTTGTCAAATGTTGTGCTGCATTGCAATGTTGGAGTCAATTCAGGGTTTCAGTGGACTGAGTGGGTGTGGGAGGTATTTTTGTGCAGTCAGTTTTGGGAGAGGCTGCAGGGAAATAAGTTGTAAAGGGGTGGGGGGTTAAAATATGCAGGTTAACAAGCATGGGATCATAGTGTGGTCATATAATCTCACCGTTTGTTGCCTTGAGTAAAAGAGTTTGCAGAAAGATGAAGTCCCTAGTCACCTCTAGTCAAACTATAGTCTATTTATTGTCACTTCAAATGATCACTTTAAATGCATCACTCTCAAGATGCCAATGCAATCCCTGCCAATGCAGGCGGGATGTACAGCTCAACCCCGTTATAACGTGATCTGTTACAACGCGGATCCGCTTATAACGTGATGCAAGCATGGATCCCAATTTTTGTAATTATTTACACTTTACAACACGATTATTGGTGTCTTAAATACTTAATTCTACAATGCATACAATTGTACCTTATTTCTAACGTGATCCGCTTATAGCGCGATGTGATTCTTTGGACCCCAAGCACAGCAATATAAGGGGGTTGAGCTGTATTCCCTGTGACAATACTTCCCCCTGGTTTAGAAAACTGGCATTGTCTTATGGTGTGATTTGTAGCCTGTGTGCAAATCACTATAATGTGCCTTGCAAGAAAGTAAATGAGATATTCCACTTTTACTGTCATTTATATGCAGAAAGTCTAAGCAATCCACTTAGTTGAAGCTCTCCATTGAAATAATAGGATTAAAACCAGGAATGGGACAGCTAGGTGTCAGGACTCATGGGGAGAGGTGAAAGGCTGATGATCAGATCTGGGAGTAAGAGCATTGTACTGTCCAGACTCTGAGGCTCCTACCCAGTGGGAGGTCTTCAGTGCTCTAGCACACCCTCCTCTGGCTTTTGTGGCACCAACCTAATCCGTGCTCTTATTGGACAGCAGCCCCCTCTCATGTTAAGGATAGACACAGATGGCTATATAAGGGGTACTGCTGATCAGAGCATTAGATTCCCTCAGAGGACCATCTGAGAGACGCTCTGGGAAGGAGTGTGAAGACCATCTGAGAGACACTCTTGGAAGGAGTGTGGAGTTGGACTGTGACCAGCTGGAGATACATGTCCAAGGGGCTGTTGTGTGTTCAGCACTCTGATATCCTTAAGCAGAGAAGCGGACAGGGGATACACATTTGAAGCGGGTCCCTGCACATAGAAAAGTAGATCTCTTTCCCCAAACCCCCGTAAGTGTGTGTATTTTTTCATTTTGTATTCTTGTGTGTTTCCTAGGTTTTATCCAAAATCAACCTCATTTTATTTCACTGCCTTGTTTTGCCTTGTGACCGACCCCTTAAATATAAATGGTGTTTAAAGACCTGGTCTACCGTGACATCCGTGCCTTCAAATGAGGCTGCACAGGCTTTTATAAAGCCAGTGACTTCACATTTGATTGACAAATGGTTCCCACGCCATCTGATTGACTGGGATAACCATGTGACTTTTTAGGGGGGGTGATGTAACGCCATCAAAAGGGAGTGAAGCCAGCCAATCAGAAAGGCTCAGCTTTCTTTCCCTTTAAGATGACGTCACAAAAACCAGAATGCCTGCTTCACATGGTTTACAAGAACCAATAGGATTGGGGGTCATCCTATTGGTTATAGTAAACCATGTGATGCCAGCCATTTTTTTAAAGAGGATGTGACATAATGAAGGGATGATGTCACATCCTTTAAAAACTGTAAGTTGTTTACATGGTGTACATGGTTTACGTTGCCATAGCCACACCATATTGAGTGAATTAATCCATTAAGTAGAGGACGGAATAGGATTCCCTCACACAACTTGATGCCACAGTCCTCTGGTGGTCCCCACAGGTGTCCTTGGGCCTCCAGGTGGTCCCCACAGGTGTCTGGGACCCTGGTGTGGTTCCCATGGGTGTCCTGGTGCCCCATAGGTGGGTCTGTGGGCCTCCAGGTGGTCCGCATAAGTGTCTGGGGGCCAACAAGTGGTCCCCCAGTGGTCTCCACGGGTGTCTGGGGGTCCTCGCAGGTGTCAGTGGGTCTCCAGGTGGTCCCCGCTTGTGTCCTTGGGTACAACTGAACATCTGAGTAATATTAGACGAGGTATAATGACACATAGCATCTCCAAACATTTTGCTAACTTTCATAACTTTCATTGCCATTTAGATTGTAAGCTCCTCGGGGCAGGGACTCCTCTTCCTTAATGTTATGTTTATGTCTAAAGCACTTATTCCCATGATCTGTTATTTATATTATCTGTTATTTATTCGATTACCACATGTATTACTACTGTGAAGCGCTATGTACATTAATGGCGCTATATGAATAAAGACATACAATACAATACAATAACTCTAATCCTAAAGGCTTGGTATTCACTACCATTGAAAATGTAACCCAACATTGGAGAGGCCGTAGTAGAGATATAGATTTAAGTAAAAGAGAGATGTATTGGATCCATAGACTCAATACTCTCATACCTAATGGTCTTAACACGGATTTTGAATTAGCACCATTCCTTAATTAGCCTTGAGGTCCATCCGCTATTTATCTAACAGCACCCTTTATAGATATCTCTACTATACTCTCTCCTCTGTATACATTCAATGGGATCATCTACTATGGTCAATATATGTGTGTCTCTCTTGTTGAGTTTTGCTTCATAATTTATATTATGACTAATTGATATCTTCTCTCTCTCTCTCCCCCTTTTCTCCTTGTGCTGAGTTATTTTTATGATATCTCTCCCTTAAGTATATTGTCTAGTTTAGTAATTCTAGATAATGTCTGTTTTTTTAACATTGTTTTTTAATATAGTTTTTAGCGCGCCGTTATTTTGACCACCGTGTTATGTACTCTTTATTGAGAGAACCTGTGAGAAATTTGCTATCTGATTAAACCAATTAAATAATTAATTAAACACACTATTTATATAGTGTACCCACTAGGGGTGTCATTATGCTCCTGAGGAAGCTGACGTCAGTTCAGCGAAACGCGTTGAGCTTTCAACATCCTATGCAGCTGCTCCAGACTTGAAGGTGAAGAGTTTGCCGTGCTGTCTCGCTGTTCACTTCTCCCTCCGCTCAACCGGAAACTGTCAGTCCTTGCCGGATGTGACGTCAGACGCCATCAACCGCGACCCGACTGAGGGAACTCTGAAGTGAACGACAAGCCTACCATCCGTTCTGGCGTTTCTCTACTGCCTCAAGTAAATTCTTACGTGCCTGTTATCCATGTACACATTGTGAGTACATTTCTTATGCCTTTTATTTTATAAATTTGTCTATTGGTCCACACCATGGTCTCTCCTTGTTGTCTTCCATGAACATCATCCTGAGTGAGAGTCCTCCTGAGTTACCATCCACCTTGTTCCCTGTTTATGCTGTGTTTCCACTTACCTGTTGTAAGTAGGCAATTCAATCGAGCCAAGATTTTACTTTATTCATGAGTGTGTGAACTTGCTGCACCATCATTTTCTATTTTCTTTTTTGGGGTGTTCCTGAACTATCGCTCCCTTCAAAACCCTGGATACCAGAACAAATTAATAATGCATAAGTACAGTCAGGTCTTTTATATGTCTGTGGTGTACTCATTGTGTCCAGTCAGCAATTGTGCAGGAGAAAGAATATAAAAAGAAGACACAGAGCATTGAGTTTTACAGTTTTTATTATGAAACGCCTAAAATTGATAACTTCTTCAGGGTCTTCAAGTACCAAGGTCAATTCACAATGGACCACTGTGGTAGACATGGTTTATATCTGTTTTTTTAAACACCTGAAAGTCGACACAGTAGTACAAGCACTCTACACATTACAATTCATTACAATTCATGACTTTCTGCCACCTGGCGGATACGCAAAGAATTGCATCCAATTAAATCCGAAGCCATTAACGTAAACAGACCAACCGCGGATCAACCGTGGGTGCTGGACAGCATGAATGCGGCATGAACGCGGGAATGAAAAATGAATACTGCGTGGATTACAGCAGATCCAACGACAATGGCTCGGTGATTTTTAGAATAATTGCCACTGCAGCTGTATAGAGGTCAAGGAACATTAGCAAGAAGCATACCGGCTGGCCACTACTGCTGCTGATATGAATAATTGGGGCAATAAAAGTCATTATGACAAGAGAGTACATGGGCAAAAGCTACAAGCGCAGGACAGAGTCCTTATCTGTATTCTGGGGATACCAGGTGAGCCCAAATAGTGAATATTTGGAAACCAGAGCCTATGGTAGTAGAGAAGCTATAAGGACTTCCAGTATATTGAGTGAGGCACAGAAAAGGGAGTGGGGCAGCGAAGAACCTACATAGGAATCATCTTTTGCCCATAGGTTAGTTAGTATGATGACATGAGAAAGAAAATATTTGAGGAGTAGCAAATCAACCTAGGAGAAGTGATCGACTGAACAGAGGGCAGGGTCCCGCGACTAGCCCACTAAACCACTGTAGGCGGGATTGTGATGAACAGAACAGCGAAGTTGAAAATACAGCAGTGATAGAGAGTAGTGAGCCTCCCCGTAAGTGTAAGGTCCGCAGAACACGATTCACCAGTACAAAGTGAATCCTCTGAAAACTAGGGGATATGACAGTTGTACCTCCTGTTTCTCAACACATCCCAAGAGGGAGACTAGACCTCCAGTGAGACTGACCTATGATTCTGCAGGAGTGTCGACAGAAATCCCCATGATTAATCAGAATGGCTAAATGGATGGTGCCAATGACATTAGAAATAGGTGACCCTGGGAGTTGGGGAACCATTTGGTGTAGAAATGATGCGATCTGTAAGAAGTGTCTGTGTGTTGGTCCCAACATACGTATGATATTGTGTACCTAGAGATGAGGCATTTATTAGCTTAAATAAATGTTTGAATATAGTTTTATCCTGGTTGATGGGGACATCAATGTTTTAGTAGGGGGAGGATATAACCCCTGGCCCACAGGTTCCTATCAGGTTCCTCTCCATTGGAAATTAGACTATGAGGAGCCAGTGGAGAGGCTGGTGAAGAAGGAGGGACTAAGAGGGATAGAAGTTATTAAGAGGGGGTCCGCAATGACAGTAGATTAGATCTGAGCAGACTTGAACACAGAAGGTTCATTTGAAGACTGCAGAGATAGTCCACGTGTGCATGTGATGACCTGAGCTGAAAGCTACAGTTCCAGAGAGGAAAGGAGATCAGGCGCCTTTGGAGGGGACCCTCAGAGGCTATAAAGACATGCTAGTACCGAAGCACCTATTTGCGAAACAGGCCTGCAACAGGTTCAGTGCAACACGAGCTCCCACGGTGTGACGGCACCACAATAAGCAAACATACCCGAGATTGGATGACTACAGCACAACTGACACTGACACACACCTGCACATCACTGTTTGGGGATTGTGTTGCGTACATGTACAGTGTGTAATGATAAAAAAGAGGGAGAAAAAACGGAGCACTAATCCACACCTGGCAATGCCAGAAAAAGTTCAGACTAGAGATAGTCTGAAACGCGTTGGTGTGGTTTTTTCTGGTATATGATCCATTAAAATAAGCTTTTATTGACGGGAACGCATCCTTGAACTTTTTCTGGCATTGCCAGGTGTGGATTAGTGCTCCGTTTTTCCTCCCTCTTTTTTGCCAATTACATCCATTTGCAAGCGGAGGCACAGTTAACCCGTGGATTTTGGATACAGTTGGACTCATTCCTCATCGTGGACATTCAATCCCATGTGAGTCTTTTCCAATTTACCCACAGTTTGTCAAGGACTTTCATAGTGTTTTCCATTTCAACAGTTGCTTATATTACTGATCACCGGAAGGTGTATTGCTATAATTATATCCTTACTGCTTTGCCTTGTGGGATTATAGTGTATCAGTTTGCAGCTTTTGGAAACACCACACATACGTCTTTATTGGGTTAATTCCACTCCACAGGACTTCATTTATATCTAACACTGCTGTTTTATTCAGAGCACCATACAACGCTTTTTTCTAGTGTGTAATGATACTCTGCTGAGGATCAGAAGGTGACTGAGTTTAATAAGTGTACAGTACTGTAATTCATGAATCAACTGTATTCTAGTTTTTTTCCAACCAGGTTCCATTGAGACACGCATGCTCAGAAATTCAATGATACGCCTATGCATTTCAATCAGGTCCCATAGCGACACACATGCGCAGCACACTACTGTATGGTATGTGCAATAATTAATATTGAATATTCTTTCTTTAAAGGCCAAGACGTTCAAGTGCCCGCCAGGTAAAAAAAAAAAAAAAAAGAACATTGTAAAATTGAAAGAAGAGCCTTTCTATTATTGCATTATTATTTTTATTTTTGTTAGCATTAGGAAATAAAAAATGTATTTCTCTTAAACTACTTATTAGTGTTTGAAAGTTTTTACATTTTACTTTTCAATTCAATACACTTACAGTACATATAGCATGATACTGTGTGATATCGGATTGTGCGGATATAAACAGGAATTAGTGACTGGTTACATTGCATTTAGATTTTTAAGACATGACATCTCGAGATCCCCACTTTCGTTCCAGCCGGTATTGCAAACAACGTTAAAATTCCATGTTCAGCCCGCAGTCACATTTCGTGGTTCGGGGGAGGACGCTGCAAGGAATACGCAAAGCAACAGTAACCGACTATAGCACTACATCAGTAGTTGTAAGTCTGCTAGCCAAAAGTAGAAGGGTTACATCTGTAAATATAATTGTTCCCCAAATTGCTCATTGCAAAAGGATGACAAATGTATTGTTTCATCTCATTGCTAGGGTCATCATACTGAGACTGCTGTCATTTGTCCCTTGTGAGAATGGTTGAGCATGAAAATAAAGAGATGTATATTTGGAATTAGCACTTATTCCCAGGGTGCTGTAATTTCCTTGATAAGATAATTAGGAGAGATGGCATAATTAATATCTGCATTCCCAGGACATCTACACAACTTATAAAAACTGACTTAGGGAGCCCCTCTCCTGTCCTTGTGACACTGACAGACCGAACGAGCCCATCTCCTGTGTGTTTGACACTGACAGACTGAGGGAGCCCCTCTCCCTGTGTGTGTGACACTGACAGACTGAGGGAGCCCCTCTCCTGTGTGTGTGACACTGACAGACTGAGGGAGCCCCTCTCCCTGTGTGTGTGACACTGACAGACTGAAGGAGACCCTCTCCCTGTGTGTGTGTGACACTGACAGACTGAGGGAGCCTCTTTCCTGGGAGATAGAGATGAATCACAGACACAGACAGATCTGCTGTTTATACAGAATGGGAAGATTGTTCCTGGTTATAATGTGGGTTTTATACACATTAGCTGTGGAAGTTTGTATGTGCTGGGAGTCAGGACAAGGCTGCCATTTGTCGAGTGTAAACATTAATCAATATTTGAGCAGTTCTGGAGATGTTATTATAGGAGGAACGTTTTATATTCACCTGGGCATAAACTACAGCAAAAACCTCTTCATAAGTAAACCTGCAAATCTTAATTGTCAGACGTAAGTTTTAATTGAATATGACTATTTTTGGTCCAATAAGAAGAGATACTTTGTGTGAGTGACACTGACAGACTTAGGGAACCCCTCTCCCTGTGTGTGTGTGACACTGACAGACTGAGGTAGACCCTCTCCCTGTGTGTGTGACATTGACAGACTGAGGTAGTCCCTCTCCCTGCGTGTGTGACTATGACAGACTGAGGGAGCTTCTCTCCCTGTGTGTGTGACTGACAGACTGAGCTGACAATGCATGTACGTGTGGGACTCTGAGGCTTGAGGAGACACTGTTTGTGCATGTGTGACACTAAAACACTGTTTGTGACATTTGTACTCTCGCTCTAGGTTTGATCCCCAGAATTATCAGAGCATGCGAGCAATGATATTTGCTATAGACGAGATTAACTCAAACCCTGACCTCCTCCCCAACATCACTCTGGGTTTCCAGATATTTGACACCTGTGTTGGCACAAGAAGGGCAGCAGAGGGGATATTCTGGATAATGTCAGGAGGACATGGAAGCATTCCCAATTACAGGTGTCACAACGGACCACCTCTAGCAGGTGTCATTGGAGACTCTGGGTCCACCCGCTCCATCATAATGGCCCAAATGTTGGGACTGTACAGATACCCACAGGTAAGAGAGTGTATGTGTGTCACTTCTTCATGCTCTCCAAACCTTAGGTCTCTTCTTTAAATGTAGAGTTTCCCAAATCTCTCTCTCCCCTTTTTTTATCCTCCCTATCTTTCTCTCTCTCCCTCCCTCCCTAACTATTTCTCCCATTCTCTCCCTCCCATTCTGTCCCTCTCCCACCCCCCATGATAACTCCCTCCATATTTTTTTCTCTTGCTCTTCCTCCTCTCATCTTAAAATCATCAATATACAAACACTAACCCTATATTCAGTACCAACGTCTAAACCTATACATGCATCTCTCACCCTATAATCCTCATTATACCAACCACAACTCTATATCCCGACCTCTTACAATGTAACCAACTCCAACCCCAATACTATACTGTATGGTCACCTGCCATTTATCACCCTACAACCATCATTATTCCAATCGTATATACGCTGCCAGAGCTGTGTGTGTGGGGGGGTAGGGGAGGTTGGGGAGTTAGTACATGACTAGCAGAGAGTGCTGAACGGGGTGCAGCAGAACAGAGAGAGGAGGCAGAGGGTGAAGGAGAAGAGAGATGGAGAAGTCAGGGTGGCAGGAAGACATAGAGAAGAGGCAGAGGGTACAATGGGCGAGAGAAGAAGGAGGCAGGGGGTGGAGGAGAGATAGGGGGGCAGGGGTGCATATTCTGGACCGAGACTCATATGTAGCATGTGAGTAAGTCCATACAGCTTAACTCTTCCCCTTTTTAAAGCACACAAATTCCTTCTATTTTCTTCAACTTTATTGAGGGGAGATAAGAGAAATATAAAAGTTCTTGTATGTGGATTGTAATAGCAGATGTCCCTTGTCAGGAGAATAACCTATGAGAGGGAGGTGTCCTGCTGTGGGGAAGTGCTTCTCTGAGGAGAAGGTAAAAGGGATTTCCCTTTCTGAGGGAGCAGTGGAAGAAGTGCCTACTCACTTTGGCTGGTTGTTGGAAAAGAGAAAGCACACTAAGGAGCATAACAATATGCAGATAAAACAGGGGGAGAGGATGAAACCAAACTCAACTGTATTGGTAGGTTGCCAGGGCAACTGAGTAGAAGCTGTGAAAAAGGGGATTACTTGTAACAACTATGTTGCAATATACACAGCTCTGGCTTCTTCAGAGCAGGGGAAAATATGTAACTTTGGCTGGGGAGGGCTGGCAGCCCGAGAGCAGGAAAAATTACAGAAATAAACAATCCTGTTCCAGGACAGTGCAGAAGGACAGAGAGAGGAGGAAGAGGGAGGGAGGAGGCAGGGGGTGCAGGACGAGAGAGAGGGAGGAGGCAGGAGGTGCAGGAATACAGAAAGCAGAGGCAGTGGGTGCAGGAGGCGAGAGAGGGAGGAGGCAGGGGGTGCAGGAAGATGGAGAGAAGAGGCAGGGGTGCAGGAGGACAGAGAGAGGGAGGATGCAGGAGGTGCAGGAAGATGGAGAGACGAGGCAGGGGATGCAGGAGGTGAGAGAGGGAGGAGGCAGAAGTTACAGGAGGTGAGAGAGGGGAGGCAGGGGTGCAGAAGAACGGAGAGAGGAAGCAGAGGGAGGGAGGAGGCAGAGGTGCAGGAAGACAGAGAGAGAGGGGAAGAGAGGGGAGGAGGCAGGGAGTGCAGGAGAAGAGAGAGGGAGGAGGCAGGGGTTTTTGAAGGCGAGAGAGGGAGGAGGCAGGGGTGCAGGAGAGAGAGGTGGAGGCAGGGGTGCAGGAAGACAGAGAAATGAGGCAGAGGGTGCAGGAGGAGAGAGGGGGACGAGGCAGGAGGTGCAGGAGAGAGAAGGGGAGGCAGGGGACAGCAGGGCAAAGGGAGGAGGCAGGGGCTTCAGGAAGACAGAGAGAGGAGGCAGAGGTGCAGGAGGTGAGAGAGGGAGGAGGCAGAAGGTACAGGAGGAGAGAGAGGAAGCAAGTTATGCATGAGGAGAGAGAGGAGGCAGGAGGTGCAGGAGAGAGGCGTGGGAGGCTGTGGTGCAGAAGGACAGAGAGAAGAGGCAGGGGGAGCAGCAGGCAGCAGGTAGGAGGCAGCAGGGAGATGGCAGGAAGCAGGCAGGCAGTGGTCAGCAGGCAGGCAGCAAGCAGGCAACAGGCAGCAGGTAGCGTGGTACGGTCTATAGTAGGGCCAGGCAATGGAGGGACAGCAGAAAACAATGTGGCAGCGAGATTGATCACAGAGATACAACCTCAATAATCAGGCAACCCTGATCAGGAAAGAAAGGTCTCATAAAGGCCTGGATAGTCTTAGAGATTGCATTGTGTGTGTGTGTGTGTGTGTGTGTGTGTGTGTGTGTGTGTGTGTGTGACAGTAGGGGTAGCTGGGGGACCTAATAAAGAGAAATCCCAGCTATTTACCCTTAAAAAAATGTGTAACTCGGCTGTCCTAGTAATATGTCATCCAGCCAAATGTCTTTAATATCTGTGGAAGAACATGGAATGTGTAACTGTAACCCATGTCTGTAAGAAAGTATTTCAAAGCATGCATTCTTTGTGATAATCCTTCCCCCAGTTTAGAAAGCTGGCATGGTCTTAGGCCTCGTTCAGGGTGCAGGCTTCGGAGGGAGGGCGTGCTGCCGTGCGTGCGGCCGTGGGATACAATGTATTTAAAGTGAACTGTGGTTGTCAGGGTAGTAGCTGCCCTTTCTCCGAAGTAGGGAGTTGACGCTGGCTACAGTTTCAATAGACAAAAAAAAATGTTTTTTGAAGCTGCAGCAGCGTCACTGGGACCTCAGCAGCCAATGAAATCATTCTTGAGAATGATTTCAAGACTGCAACTTGGATCCCGAACCTCAGGTCTGTAGCCCCGCCCCCTCTCCGTTCCTCAACTCTGAAAAAGTCTGCTGGGGAGGATGAACATACATCGCCCAGCAGACTGCTGCCCTCCCTCCCGAACGCCCGCCCTCCAACTCCTGCCTCTGGCACCCTGAACGAGGCCTTATGATGTGATTTGGGCTAGCTGTGTGTAATTCTAAGTCCTGTCTTCTACATAATTACCGTATGTCTATATTTATGCCTGTGTTAGCAATTCCTCCCAGCTTACATACTTGGTATTGTGTGGTGATGGAATTAACATGTCAGCCTTGCAAGAAAGTAAATGAGATATTCCACTGTTACTGCCATTTCTATGGAGAAAGACTAAGCAATACACTTAGTTGAAGCTCTCCGTAGAAATAATAGGTATAAAACCAGAGTTGGAACAGCGAGGTGAAAGGCTACTGATCAGATCTGGGAGTAAGAGCATTGTACTGTTCAGACTCTGAGGTTCCTACCCAGTGGGAAGTCTTGAGTGCCTTAGCATGCCCTCCTCTGGCTTTTGTGGCACCCACCTAATGCTCTGATAGCCAAAGAGGGCTATATAAATGGTGCTGCTGATTAGAGCTTTAGATACTCTCAGAGGGAGATACACTCAGGGAAGGATTGTGGAGAGACCCTCAGAGGGAAAGACACTCGGGAAAGGAGTGTGGAGATTCCCTCAGAGGGAGAGACACTCGGGGAAGGAGTGTGGAGAATCCCTCAGAGGGAGAGACACTCGGGGAAGGAGTGTGGAGTTGGACTGTGACCAGTTGGAGATACATGTCAGAGGGCTCTTGTGTGTGCAGCACGCTGATATCCTAAAGCAGAGAAGCGGACAGCGCATACCCATTTGAAGTGGGTCTCTGTACCTAGGAAAGGTAGATCTAATTCCCCAGACCCCTGTAAGTGTGTATATTTTTGTATTTTGCATTCTTGTGTGTTTCAGAGAACTTATCCAAAATAAGCCTAATTTTATTTTACTGTCTTGTTTTGCCCTGTGACTGATCCCTTAAATATAAATGGTGTTAAAAGACCTAGTCTACCGTGACAATATAATCTCAGTACAATTAATCTGTGTACTATACTATCCCTTAGTTACATGACATTATATATACAGTCTGCATTTGTGTGTCTGTGCTATCTGTACTACAACTAGAGGTTACAGCACATTATATATACAGTCTGTCTGTATATCTACATACTTTACTAATCCTAGAAGTTACATCACATATATACTGTCTGTGTGTGTGCATCCTGTACTAGTGTTAGAGGTTATATGACTTTTTATAGAAGTACAACATTGTAGATATGAGATTATATTATGTTGTGTTACATTGACTCTGTATTCCCTTTACCAGCCTTAGAGGTGCCAGGCTCTATATCCCCTGTATCAGCCCTAGAGGTGCCAGATTCTGTATCCCCTGTACCCACCCTAGAAGTGCCAGGCTCTGTATCCCCTGTACCGGGCCTAGTTGTGCAAGGCAATGTACTGCTGTACCAGCCCTAGATGTGCCAGGCTCTGTAAACCCTGTGCCAGCCTATAGATGCCTAGTTCCATATGCCACCTTAATCTCCTCTCCTTTCAGATCAGCTACTTAGCAACCAGCTCCCTCCTGAGCGTCCGTACTCAGTTCCCTTCCTTTTTCAGGACTGTCCCCAGCGACGTTTTCCAGTCCCAAGGGCTGGCACAGCTGGTTTCCTACTTCAACTGGACATGGGTTGGGCTGTTGGCTGTGGACAACGACTATGGGCAGGAGGGCATCTTGGCCACCAAGTTAGATATACTGAGAGCTGGGGCCTGTGTGGCCTTCATCGAGTTCATACTGATAAGCCAAACCGATCGCAATGCCCCGCACATCTCGAGGGTCATCGCAGAGTCAAATGCCAACGTTGTGGTTGTCTTCTCCAGTGATTTATTTTTTCTCCCGGTGGTAGAAGAGCTCTTAAGGCTCAACATCACGGGGAAGAGCTGGGTGGCAAGTGAAGCATGGTCAACCTCAGCCCTGTTATCCAAAGAGCGATACTGGGGTGTCCTGCGGGGCACCATTGGCTTTGCAATGCACAACGGGCCTATTCCCGGGTTCAGAGAGTTTCTCAATGCAGGCCAACCCCAAAAGACTCCAGATGACAGCTTCATGATTGAGTTTTGGGAGCAGAACTTTGGCTGTAAATGGGAGAGACCAGGGACAAAGTTGCCCAATGGCACCAGACACTGCATGGGTCAGGAGTCTCTTGGGAGTACCTTCAGCACTTTCAATGTTCTGGGAGGGACCTACAGTGTCTACATTGCGGTTTACGCATTCGCCTGGGCTCTGCAGGATGTCCTAACTCGTAGGCTAAAGGGCTGCCCCAAATCAAGCGGGGGATGCACTGACACTTTGGCTTTTCAACCATGGGAGGTATCTTCATCAACCTCCTCTTTGATGTCTATAGCATTTTATCTTACTTTGAGATATGAATAGGTTCAGCAGCTCCTCTCTCTAGTTTAGCGGGGTATCCCTCTAGTGGGATAAGGGGGTGTCTCAAGCAGTGGATTCCTATAAGTTAACAAGGTCAACAGTTGTCTCTTTCACAATGACTCTACTGACTACTGACTGTACAGACGATACCCATATATTACATAAGAGAATTTGACACTACGAAAATACTATTAACTTATAGGAATCATATTTGTAAGACACCCTTTAATTGGCATCCCAGATAGGCTCCTCTGATCCTATTACCTTCCTCTTAGGTTCTGCACTCTATGAAGTCCGTCCATTTCCACACTAAAGAAGAGAAAGAAATGTATTTCGACTCTAACGGGGACATCCCAGCACTGTATGACATAGTCAACTGGCAAATTAGTTCACAGGGAACCATACAGTATGTAAAGGTCGGGAGTTACGATGCTAGTTCCAGGCCTGGGCACACATTAATAGTGAACACTACTGCCATCCAGTGGACAGCGGGGGACACACAGGTATGTGCTGAACTCTGCACTAAATAGTAATGAGACGCATTCAATGCCTCATCTAGGGTGGTGGGGGGCACATTTCTACGGTGTGAGAGAAAGGTCAGTGCCTGAACCTGTCCTCTCCTCTCTCTGTATATTTATGTTATCGATAACTCAGTCTCTCATCTCTCTGTTTATATACTGTACAGGTGAGAGATAGCTCTGTCTCTGTATATTCAATCCTATCTCTGAATATAGGTGAATATAAGGTCAGTCTCTGTGTCTCTGTTTCTCAGTCCCCCCTCTCTCTCCAGGTCCCTCACTCCGTCTGCAGTCAGAGCTGTTCCCTGGGTTTGAGGAAGGCGGCTATAAGAGGGGAGCCTGCCTGCTGCTTCCAGTGTGTCCCCTGTCCTCAAGGAGAGATCTCCAACCACACAGGTGAGGGATGAACTTGGTTTTCAAGGTCACTTCAAACTGTGCTCCTTGCTTTCAAAGCAGCATCAAGTAGATCAATCTTGTGTTGATCATTCAGTTTCAACAGAATTATCTCAATATCTCATTAACCACAAGAAGGTTTTCTGGACCCATTTATGACCCCAACCTTAACCTCACTCCCTCATTCCTTTCTCACTCATTGCTACAAATGGAACTCCCTTTCATTAAAGCCAGCGCATATTCTACCCTCTTCTTTAGCGGGCACACTACATGTTTTTAGGTCCTGTTTGACCAGCTTTACCTATTAAACAGAGAGTTTGTTGTATCTGGTATGCTGCATTCTGTAGGTTAGGGGACTCTGTAGGAATGACATGGAAGTACCTCTATCCAGCACAATCTAGGAAGGACAAAAATCATAATCAAAAAGGCAACCTGGGGATTTCCTATTTTCCACCATCCATAATTTAATATGCTTTTTTTTTTTTGTTTCAAATAGTTTTATTAGGCAATTATACAACATAAACACGTCATACACAGTGTACGGCCTAATACAGGAACATTTCTGTCTTTTTTTTGGGGGGGGAAAAGGTTGACAACCATAATTGTCGTACAGGAGAGGCCTTCAAAGAGAGAAGGTAAGGAAAGGAAGGACATGAGACGGGGGGGGGGGGGGGGGAAGGGGGAGAGGGTACCCTCCCCGGTCGCTGGGCTTCTGGCTTTATCAGTTTAGGTTTAGGATCGGGATGTCATGGTTCTCCTTATCTGGGTATACAATTTCCCTGCATGGCATGTACGGATTACCTTTATCTTATAAAAATTAACCAAGGCTCCCATATTCTGTAGAATGTAGTGACATTTTTCTTAAGGAGAGCCGTTAACTTCTCATAACCATTACATCATTGACCCTCTTTTTTATAATTTCTTTTGGAGGGGGTGGTTAATCTCTTCCAGGAGGCCGCTATCTCGTATCTTGCCGCTGTGAGAATGAAGGAGATTAATTTCCTAACTGGACGGTCAATTTCGTTCACTGGCCTGGCCACTAGGTTGGTCAGTGGATAAATGGGTATCTCAAGGCCGATGACCTCTTTTATTAAATTTTGGACCTCAGACCAATATTTCACAATTTCTGGGCATGTCCATCAAATGTGGGCCATGTCCCCCCTTTGTCCACAGCCTCTCCAACAGAGATCAGATGACAGAGGGTATATTTGTTTTAATCTCACTGGAGTAAGATAGCAGTGAAATAAAATGTTATATATATTCTCCTTCGTTGTGGAATTTAATATGCTTTTAATAAAGTGGTACAGCTCAACCCCGTTATAACGCTATCCATTACAACTCGAATCCGCTTATAACGTGATGCAAGCATGGCTCCCAATTTACCTATTTATGAATACTTTATAACACGATTATTGGTATCTTAAATACTTTATTGTACAATGCATACAATTGTACATTATTTCCAGCGCGATCCGCTTATAGCGCGATGTGATTCTTTGGATCCCAAGCACAGCGTTATAAGGGGGTTGAGCTGTACTTAGACATTCTAGTGTCTTCTTTTTGTCCATTTGGTCAATGTTTACTTTTCTATGTTGTGTGATTTTTTGAAGTGAAACTTCTTTAGTGGCACCTATTCTGATTGAGTAAAACGGGAGAGGTGGGGGCGAAATGTGAAACGGAAGTGACGTCACGGCTCCCCCCCCCTTCCCTCGCATCTACTGTGACCTGTGTCGGCAGCGATAGCCGCCGGCGCCGCTCCTAACAGCCACCGCTCCCCCCCACAAACACCCGCTGTGACATGCGGCGGCGGCGATAGCCGCCGGCGCCGCTCCTAACGGCCGCCGTTACCCCCACACGTCAGCTGCCATGGGTATAGCAAGATGGCTGCCGCAGAGCTTCCGGTGCTAGAGTGAAAGGTGTAGCAAGCGTGGGGATTTTAAATCAGACTCAGTGAGCCGCTGCTCAGCCTCTCACCTCCCTCCCCTTCCCTGTGTCCCGCTGACTGGGCGCTGCCGGGGCCAGAGGAGAGGAGCCCAGGGATCATGGAGGGTGGGTAACCGAGAGGAAGCAGAGCAGTGTGTCGCTGACATGCTGAATTGCCGATGGACAGGAAGGGAGGAGGGAGGAGGGAGGAGAGAGGAGGGAGGAGGGAGGGAGGAGATCGGACCTGGCAACAATGTCCACATTAAAGGATATCAAAAGGAAGAATAGGCTGGCGAGAGGGACATCACATTGAAAACATCAAAGTCCTAGTGATTCTGTGTGTGTGCAGCGAGTAGCAGGACAGGGCAGAAGTGGATGTGCATTCCCTGCCCTTGCAGCCAGCCGTTCAGTGCCTGTGTGTGTATGAATAAGGTACAGTCAGTGTCAAATGCTGCCGATGCTGCTTCTGATGGTGAGATATAGCTGCATGCAGCTCCTGGTGTTCTGTGCTCTCTGCTAATATGCACTGAAGGAACCATCCAGACTGGCATGAGCCTTCAGCAGAACAATGAAAGACTGTCAGAACAGGACACACTAAACAGTGGAAATCTCAGTGCTAGTAAATACTCAGGGATAAGGAAATAGCAAGGTATCTGTATGACAAATCTCAACTGTCAACCCAAATGAAATATAACATTCTTCTGTGTACTGGAAATATCTGATCTATACAAAGTCAGCAATATATCAGATTGTAAAATGCAGTGGTCACAGTACTAATACAACCTCAGTGGTGTTGTGCTTGACTGCAAGAGAGCACAGTTATTTGAGCAAAGGACATTATAATAATGGTACTAATTTTACAAACATGGTGTATTCATGCAGAATATAAAGGGTGAGACTATTTGTAAAATACATCTCAGTCACACGCACACGCACAGTCACACGCACACACAGTCACACGCACAGTCACACACACACAGTCACCCGCACAGTCACACGCACCCGCACACTCACGCACACTCACACGCAGTCACACTCACAGTCACCCGCACACTCACAGTCACCCGCACACGCACACTCAGTCACACGCAGTCACACACACAGTCACCCGCACACTCACAGTCACCCGCACACTCACAGTCACCCGCACACTCACTCGCACACTCACCCGCACACTCACCCGCACACGCAGTCACCCGCACGCAGTCACCCGCACAATCACCCGCACACTCACCCGCAGTCGCAGTCACACGCAGTCGCAGTCACACGCAGTCGCAGTCACACGCAGTCGCAGTCACACGCAGTCGCAGTCACACTCAGTCACCCGCACACTGAGTCACACGCACACACGAGGAATTCACACTTAGTGCAAATAGCTAATACAGGCGATGTGTGCAGAGCACGCGCATTCTAAGTCAAATTTATTTGCGTTTTGTCAATGAAATTGTATTTTGATTTTTAATTAAAACATCACCAACACAAATACAATTTCTGTGACAAAAGTCAAAGAGGTTTCACTTACTATGCGCGTGCACAGCACACACAGCTTTTTTTGATGCATTATCTTTATATTGCCAATAATACCATCCATATATTTTAACTCTTCCCCTAACTGCTGATCTGACTGCTCCCTTTAACTCCTCCCCAACTTCTCCTATAGCCGCTCACTATATCTCCTCCTCTAACTGCTCCTATAACCTCTCTCTATAACAGTTCCATTCACTTCTCGTCTAACTGCTTCCTATAACTTCCTATGACTCCCTTCTTCCCTTATGAGATATCATTGGATGATATTTCTCTGGGGCTTTTTGTTTGCCTTACTCTGGATCAATATACAGTAAGTACAGATATAGGATAAAGTATCTGTCGTCTAAATGTATGCATGGGTAGAGCTTGATTGACGTATGTCATTTTTCAACCTCATCTGCTATGTAACTATGTTACTCCTCCCCTAACTATTCTTACCATTCTTACCTATTCTTACCTTATTCATAACCATTCCCTACAACTCCTCCACTAATGACTACTATAGTCTATAAATATAGAAGGCATAGGTATGTTTCCGTACAAAGGTTCATCTGTTACAGAATTAATAAGCACCAACTGGAATGCCTCTTCCAGTAGAGAAGCAAGAAGGGGAAGATACAGAGAGAAAGACAGCAAGGAGGGGATAGGTGACAGAGAGAGATGTATGTATGTATGTATTTCTTTATTTATATAGCGCCATTGATGTACATAGCACTTCACAGCAGTAATAGATGTGAAAATCCTATAAATAACAAATAATACAAATAACACATCATAGGAAGAAGTGCTTCAGACATATAAGTGACATTTTTATGAAAAGGAGTCCCTGCCCCGAAGAGTTTAAAATCTAATTGGTAAGTAGGCTGAATGTACAGAGACAGTAGGAAGGTGTTCTGGTTAGTGCGTCTGCAAGGGACCAAGGTTTATCTATGAGGTGAAAAGTATCAGCCATGGTGATAGCAAGGAGAGGAGGAGAAAGAGAGAGACAGCAAGGAGAGGTGCAGACAAAGAGAGACAGTAAGGAAAAGACGAGACAGAAGAGATGAGTAGGAGAGGAGAGTGTAGTGTGCACAGAGAGGAGACGATAAAGTAAGGCAGAGAGTGCAAAGAGAGGGGAGGAGAGATTGCAAAGAGGAACAGCATGATGAAGTCACAATATGGTGGGGAAGATGGGGGGCAAGAGACAGCAATGCATTACCAGGAGGGGTGAAAACAACAAGTGATGTTTAAAAACCTTTACAATCTGCTAGATTGAAGTATGTTACATAGGGTACAGCTAGTTCCATATAACTCTTCCCTTAACTGCTCCTCAATCATAATATGTGTTTGGTCTCTTTCAGACTCCATTGACTGCCTTCGATGCCCGTGGGACCAGTTGCCCAATGTCCAACAGGACAGATGCCTCCAAAAGACCGTTGAGTTTCTTTCCTATGAAGAGCCCCTGGGTGCAGCTTTGGTAGCCACTAGTGTCACTTCATCCATGATCCCAGTTGCCCTCTTGGGGATTTTCAGCCACTACAAATCCACTCCCATTATCCGAGCCAACAACTACTCTCTAAGTTGTCTTCTTCTGTTGTCCCTGTCCCTTTGCTTCCTCTGCTCTTTGAATTTCATAGGTTACCCTCAACCTAAGAAGTGTCTTCTTCGTCAGGTTGCATTCGGCATGGTCTTTACCCTCTGTGTCTCCTGTGTCCTTGCCAAAACCATCACTGTTGTCATTGCTTTCAAGGCCACAAAGCCAGGAAGCAACCTTAGGAAGTGGACAGGGACAAAGGTGTCCTACTTTGTCATCGGACTCAGTGTCCTTATTCAGCTGTGCTTGTGCCTTACGTGGCTCTCAAGTTCCCCACCCTTCCCAGAACACAACTTACAAACCCAACCAGGGATCATTATTGTTGAGTGTAATGAGGGCTCTCCCACTGCCTTCTGGTGCATGCTGGGATATCTCAGCCTCTTGGCCACCATCAGCTTCATCTTTGCCTTCCTGGCCAGGCAGCTCCCTGACAACTTTAATGAGGCCAAGTTCATCACCTTCAGCATGCTGGCCTTCCTCAGTGTCTGGGTGTCCTATATCCCGGCCTCCCTCAGTGCCCGTGGTAAGTACACCGTGGCTATGGAGGTCTTTGCCATTCTGTCTTCCACCTGGGCCCTGCTGGTCTGTATCTTTGTTCCCAAGTGCTTGATCATCCTCTTCAGGCCAGAAGTGAACACGAGGGACAATATAATGGGGAGAGGGAGAAATATAAAAAAACTAAGAAGATTCAACCATTGATGGTCAACTCTTAGTAATTCTGTTTTTCTATCTCCCCCTTTCTCTTCCATCTTTCTATTCTCTCCATAGCTTCCCTTTTTCTTTCTCTTTTCCTTTATATCTTTGATCTGTCAGACTTTCTCTCTCTCGCTCTCCTGCCCCCTCTCTCTCTTAAACCTAGATACACAGATTGCGGTTACCTCCGCGCTAATGAAGAAAAAATCACCCGGCGCTCTTGTGAAAATGCTAATAATGATATAATCGTGAAAATACTAATAGATTAATAAAATATAGTGATGGTTAAAAAAATAAATATAAAAAAGTGCATGAAAGTGAAAAAATTGATACTAATAACCGGTGCCTCTTCAGCTTCAACCCAATTTGAACCCTCCTGTTGGATTCTTAGTAGTGCTGGTTTGTTGAAAAAATGTGGGGAGCTCAGGAACCATAGAATATATAAAAGAACGAAATGAAATATATAGTGCAACACTGTTTTAAAAGAAATGATAAAGGACATCTGTCTGAAACGCGTAGGAGTACCTTCCATTTTTTATGCCTTTTCCAATTAATAAATACTGTAGTTATTTTGCTAAGACCTGCTCTTCTGTTTGCTTTGCGCTGCACACAAATGTCTTTTGGATATGATTGAATATAACACCTGATAGGTGTACACTCACACTCTCCAGTGAAAAACACAGCATTTGTGCCCCTCTGTGGTAACCCCTTGGTGTTGGTAAGGTGAAATACTTGACAGTAGTGTCAGTCCTCTGGTCACCTCCGAGGTTCAGATGGACGTATAGAATAACAAAGTACACGCAGAGGAAACAGACTTTAGTGTAGCGAGTAACAATGTATTGGTAACTTGAAATAGAAGTGCAAATGACCACTCGCATGTAGCCCCCATACAAATGTACATGGTGCGAAGTCCGCCCTCGTGGATAGCGGCGACCGGGTGTGGGTTTCCGGATGGAGACTTCCCTCATCAGCTGCTGCTGCACTTACAGCAACCGGTGGGTGTTTTCTCTTCTGCGTTCCACAGCAGCGGTCACGGACGCTTCAGGGGACATCACAGGCAATGAAAATGTGTAAATGGGGATCTGATTGGTTGTTAAGCACTACTTATACCGCTGGACACTGGGAACAAATCAACTCCTGATGAAGCATATCAGTTTGCGAAACGCGTAGAGTTTGTTCTCCAAGTGAAGCCCAGAAGCAACCGGCCAGTGACGTCATTGCCTGTGATGTCCCCTGAAGCGTCCGTGACTAAGTTATGGAGTATTGAAGATACATGTTAACAGTTAATGAGGTGTTAACTTAGGTTAGTGCCCCTTTACTTCAATAATGGACATCTGTGTTTTTGGGCCTTTAACTGTTTATGCTGACCACAAGCTAAAATGTTATGTTGTTAAAGCTTTGGGTGAAATAAAAGCCTACATTTATGATCCAAAAGCAGCCTCCTGTTTCATCTCTGCAAACATCTCATACAGCATCCAAAGAAACAATTACTGAATGATTGTTCATAAGCAAAACTTCTAAAAACGAAACCTAGTTGGCGCAGAAAGGCAAGAGCAGATAAGATAATAGTACAAAACTGAAATGCATGCTTGCTAATGCAAGAAGCCTGACAGATAAAATAGGGGAGCTTGAATTAATAGCTGCAAGGGAGCAGTATGATATCATAGGCATTACTGAAACATGGTGGGATGACACTCATGACTGGGCAGTTAATTTAGAGGGTTATTCCCTTTTTTGGAAGGATCGAACAAATAGAAAAGGCGGTGGAGTATGTTTATATGTTAAACCGGATCTAAAACCTATTATAAGGGAATGATGAAAATGTAGAGACCTTGTGGATAGAAATTAGCAGTGGAGGTAAAAGTATAAAGAAAATGTTTGCAGGGATATGCTATAAACCACCAAATATCTGTGAGATTGAGGAAGCTAAAATACTTTTGCAAATGGAGAAGGCATCAAAATTAGGTCATGTTTACATAATGGGTGATTTTAATGATCCAGACTGTGACGGAGAAGGAAGGGGTTAAACTATGCATTACTGTGTTTGCCCTGTCCCTGCCATTTTTATCCCCCATTTGCAGGCCATTCCCTACCTGCAAGGGTAAAAGACAAGATGCATTACTTGCCATACCCTCTAACCGACACATGATGGCAGATCTTAAATGTAAGGCAGGAGGTATTTTTTGTAAGTCCAAGCAGGAATTACTTGGACATCCAGCTGTGATATGGGTGAATGAGCTGGGGCTATTTTTATGACCAAGCCTCAAAGGGCTCTCAATGGGCAGCAGTTATTTTTATGACGGAGCCTCAAAAGGCTCTCACAGATTTAGAGTCCCCCTGTCTAAAAGAGTGTCAGTTATGAAAAGACCCAGAGATCCATAATGTATACCAGGCCTGCACAACTCGTAAAGTGAGAAGGGCCGAACTGCTCCAAGGAACAAAAAATTGAGCCGCACGGGTAAAATCATCATCATCATCATCATCATCTCTCCTCCAGCACCTCATCATCATCATCATCATCCTCATATCTCCCCAGCACCCCTCATCATCATCCTCATATCTCCCCCAGCACCCTTCATCATCATCCGCATATCTACACCCAGAACCCCTCACTATCAACCTTTGCGATACTCCCCATCTGTCTCTCATACCCCCATTTCTCCCACTCACCCACACACATAATACTCCCCCTCCACATCAAACACACAATACCCCCCCGCACAGCACACACATCACACCCCCCTTGCACCTCACATCCCTCTCCCCCCTTGCACCTCACATCTCTCTCCCCTCTTGCACCTCACATCAATCTCCCCCTGCACCTCACATCACTCTCTCCCCCTTGCAACTCACATCCCTATCCCCCTTGCAACTCACATCTCTCTCCCCCTTTGCACCTCACATCACTCTCCCCCCTTGCACCTCAAATCACCCCCCTTGCACCTCAAATCACCCCCCATACCCATCAAATCCCCCCCCATACCCCTCAAATCACCCCCCTTGCACCTCCAATGACCCCCGTGCACCTCAAATCACCCCCTTTGCACCTCAAATCACCCCTTTGCACATCAAATCACCCCCATGCACCTCAAATCACCCCCTTGCACCTCCAATGACCCCACCCCTGCCACCTCCAATGCACCACCTGCCACCGGGTCCATACCCATACCCTCTCCCCATGCTGCACTCCATCCCCCATCACCCTCTCCCCCCTGCATGCTGCACCTCCCATCACCCAATCACCATCCCCCCCTGAACCTCACATCACCATTATATCCCCATCCACCCCTTTGCACTCAACATCTATCTCCCCTCTTGGCCACTCACATCAATCTCCCCCCTGAACCTCACCATCACTCTCTCCCCCTTGCAAATCACATACATATCCCCCTTGCCAAACTGAACCACATCTCTCTCCCCCTTTGCCACCTCAATCGCACGGCTCCCCCGTTGTGCACTCAAATCACCCCCCTTGCACCTCAAAATCACCCCCACAGGCACCTCAAATCACCCCCCATACCTCAAATCAACTCCCCCCATACCCCTCAAATCACCCCCCTTGCACCTACACAATGACACCCCCTGCACCGCAAAATCACCCCCCCCCTCCTACTTTGCAACCTAAAATCACACCTCCCCTTTGCACATCAAATCACCACCATGCACTCAAAATCACAACAATGCACCTCAAAATCCACCCCCGACTGCACCTGGCCAATGACCCCCCCCTGCACCTCCCAATGACCCCCCTGCACCACTTCCATAACCCATCACCCTATCCCCCCTGCACCTCCATCACCATCACCCTCTCCCCACCTGATGCACCTCCCATCACCATCACCCTCCCCCCCCTGTTCACCTCACATCCCCCATCACACCGCACCCATAGCGCACATCACCCTGCACCTCACATCACAACTCTCACCCCTGCACCTCAACCCACTTAGGACCGTTTCCACAATCACCAGTTACCCTATCACCCCTGCACCTCGACACACAAACAGGGGGCCCCACAAACAGAAATCATGGGGCCCGGGAAAATGAAAGGAAGCACCCGCTACCCCCTCCCCCGAAAACCCATAGCGCACTACCACGAAAAAAATATCTTTTGTGCAACACAAATTTAACTTCGTAACTGTTATTCTTAGTGTGATACAGAAAACAAAAAACTGAAAAAACAGAAAGAAGACCATCAGGAAGAACGAACAAGGGAAATAATGGAAATAAACTAACGAAGAATAGCGACGACCGGAGCAAGAAACTGAAAGAGAGAGAAGAAAGGAGGAAAAAGCAGAGAACGTAAGAGAGAGAACCGGAGGAAAAAAAGAGAGCAGCAGGAAGGGCCAATCGAGCAGAGAAAGGATGGAAATAAAAAAAAAAAACAAATAAGAAAAAGGGCAGTCGGAAAAAGGCAGAACATACGGGCAGTGAGAGAGATCCACAGGGGAGGGAACCCCGACAGCTAGAGAAAAGGAGTAGACAAAAGAGAGCAAGGGGGCGTAGATACCAAAAAAAAGAGATGTGAAAGGAGGACCCAAGAGAAAGGAAAGGGAAACAGAGGCGGCCGGCGCCAAGTCGGAGAAGAGAGAAAAGAGAAATCGAGCAAAAGAAAAAAGGAGTGGAAGAGTAGAGAAGGAGGACAGAAAAAGAGAAGAGGGAAAATAGTTTTTTTTTTCTTGCGAGAAAAAAGAAGAGAAAAAAGATAAGAGAGAGAAAGAGGGAAACATAACAGAAGAAAGAAAAAAAAAAAAAAAAAATAAAAAAGAACAAAAAGAAAGAAATAAAAGGAACAAAAGAACAAAGAAAAGAGAAGAAAGAGAAAAGAAAGAGAAAGAGAGAAAAAAAGAGAGAGACAGGAGGAAAAAAGCCCTCCCCCCTCTCTCCTTCTGCCCCCTTCTCTCCCTCTCCCACCTTCCCCCTCTCTCTCTCCCTTCTGCCTCCTCTCTCCCTTCTGCCTCCTCTCTCTCCCCCCTCTCCCCGCACCCCTTCTCCCCGCACCACACCACTCCATTTGCCCCCCCCCCACCAGCAGCCCGTTTAACACCCCCACCCCAGCCCGTTTAACACCCCACCCGCACCAGCCATGTTCAACACCACCCCCCCCCCCCCCACACACACACTACACACACACACACACACCACACACAACAAAACCACACACACACCAACACACACACACACACACACACACACACCACACACACACACACACAAAACACACACACACACACACACCTTAGATCAGCACATCCTCTCCCCGCCATGCTCTGACCTCCAACCCGCCCCCCAGCATCCTGCTATTGAAAAAAAATACTCACGGCTGCCGCATCCTCCTCATGCTGCTGCTGCCCCCGCGCACCGCAAAACCCGGTGGGAAAGAGGGAGGGGGGGAGGGATGAATCGCCACCATTTTTTTAAACTTTTTTTTAAAAACTTTTATTTTATTTATTTAATTAACTGGCGCCCGGCCGGAGTCATTGCGGGCCGCACAGAGAGGCCAGGTGAGCCACATGCGGCCCACGGGCCGTATGTTGTGCAGGCCTGATGTATATAATACTGGCATACTGATGCACAGCAGATGGAGCAGATGGAGCAGCACCAAGAATCAGATGGAGCAGCACCAAGTTGTGGGTGTAGCCCAGGTATGCTAAGTGGAATGGGCGTCAACCTGACCCATGCGCCCTGCCCAATGGACAGCCTTTTTGACCGGTCTTATGAACTTTCGGTAACTTGGCTATTCGTGGGTTTTTTTGTTCCCACGAGGGGGATTCGATCCCCATGTTAAAGATAGCTTTGGGCAGTCTATAACTGTGGCTCCCCAGGTATCCGCAGTGTGATTCCTGAATTTTGATCCATGATGTAAAGATGCAAGACTTTGTTCCAGCACAGCAGCAACCAGTCCAGGAGTGAAGGGGTTAACAACCACATAACCACAGGACTTTTAAAACCAAGGCTGCATTTCTTGCATTGCCAAGCAAAGGACAATTTCTTTCATTCCAAGGACAATTTCTTTCATTTCCTTATGCCAGTGAGTGTTGTTTTAAGTGTATTCTGCAGATGTCTGTGTTTGTCTATTAAGGAAATAAATCACAATTTATTTTGCAACTTGTTCTGTTCAATCAAGTACCCAGAAAAATAAATGTGTTGATAAAAGTTGGTGTCATCGTGACACAGACATAGACTGGGGCAATGACATTAGCATTACACCAAAAAGAAACAGGTTTTTGGGGGTGCTTAAAGACAATTATATGACCCAAAATATTGAGGAACCAACCAGGAGAGGGGCAATACTGGATTTGTTAATATCAAACAATGTAGAAGTAATAACAAATATTCAAGTCCTGGAACATTTGGGTGACAGTGATCACAACATGGTCTCATTTGAAATAAATTATCAAAAAAACAGATTACTTGGGTTCAACAAAGACCTTAAACTTTAGAAAGGCAGATTTTAATAAACGGAGGTCTAATCTACAATTAATACATTGGGATGATGTTTTTGCAGGGAAAAATGTAGAAGATAAATGGGCAGTCTTTAAAACATTGTTAGAAAACACACTTTTCAGTGTATACCCTTGGGTAATAAGTATAAAAGAAATAAGTCAAAACCAATGTGGCTAAATAAACAGGTAGGAGAAGAAATGGACAAGAAGAGGAAGGCCCACTGTCTGTTTAAGGCAAAAACAAAACATAGCAAAATAAAACCTGCTTCACATTGGGAGAACATACTAACACTGCAAGCCTATCTATCATTCTGACTGGCTAATCCATTTACCAAACCGTTAACAGATATCAAACAGTTAGAAAACAATATCAACAGTTCTTACTGTGATTTTAAATATAGTTTTGAATCCACAATTTTTATTGTGATTGTTTACACCTACATACTGTATACACATTTCCTATCATCAAGGACCGATAATAAGATATAGCTGAATGCATGTAGGAGGTGTAGGAATGAATTGACCAAATTGGATCACCTCTAAAGTCAATACGATCCTAGATGGTATTAAGATGTATTTACCTGGATCCCCAGAATCCCACGTCTATGATGATGTGTGTTACAGGATGAATAGATAAACCCCTCGTTGAGACCTGCCGGGAATAGTGTTTGCAACTCAAAAATCCATCTGCATTCACGTTGCAGAACATGACGGTCCCAGTCTCCCTTCCGTGTCCGAGAGGTTATTGGAGATGGACTAGGATAGAAATCCAAGAATACAAACAAAGAATAAAATGGAGAATGAAAACCAGGTCTAAAAGTCAGAGCATGTACTGTATGTACATACACGCATGTGTACATATATATATTTAGTTTTATTGTGATTGTTTACACCTACATACTGTATACACATTTCCTATCATCAAGGACCAATTATAAGATATAGCTGAATGCATGTAGGAGGTGTAGGAATGAATTGACCAAATTGGATCACCTCTAAAGTCAATACGATCCTAGATGGTATTAAGATCTATATACCTGGATCCCCAGAATCCCACATCTAATAGTGTTTGCAACTCAAAAATCCATCTGCATTCACGTTGCAGAACATGATGGTCCCTTCCGTGTCCGAGAGGGACATGCTCGATACCTATAAAATGTAGACACCCAACTGAAGGGTTTGATCATCTTCACAATCTAAATATTCGTTTATTGAGTGACCTATTACAGGAGAGTGAAAACTCTCCAGGACAGGGTCTCTTCACTAATGTTAGGAATACATCCAAGTTCATGCCAGCGATGCAAAGCAGTTCAAATGTGGATATGTTCACAAATTGAGTCACATCAGATATATTAAATCTACCCACAAAGATAAACAGAATGAGCAATTTGAGTCCTCAGGAGATAGTGGCCCTTAGAGATTTAGAAAAGGATGAAACAATAGTCGTCAAAAGTTCTGACAAAGGAGGAGGGTGGAGGTGGAGTTACAGGGCTGTGAGTACGCAGGAATAGCAGAGGAGACTGCAGAGAAGGATGGAGGTGTAGTGACAGAGCTGGGTGTACACTGGAATAGCAAGGCTGCAGAGAAGGATAAAGGTGGAGTGACAGGGCTGTGTGTCCACAGGAATTGCAACGTAGGCTGCAGAGACGGATGGAGGTGCAGTGACAGAGCTGTGTGTGCACAGGAATAATAAAAGAGGCTGCCGAGAAGGATGGAGGTGCAGTGACAGAGCTGTGTGTACACAGGAATAGGAGAGGAGGCTGCAGAGAAGAATTGAGGTGTAGTGAAAGAGCTGTGTGTACACCGGAATAGCAGATGGGCTGTAGTTCAGAACCGAGTGAAGAGACCACCTTCAAGCTTTATTTTCTCTCCATCTGCTACCTCCATTTAATGTCAGACCCCCTGAATTACCATACCTAAAAAGGCTTGTCCTTGCCACCCCTGGCATGTCTGCTTAGCAGATGTTTCTTTGTGTTCACATGGGGTCTGAATAGGATGATGTAGCACTTGGGCACAAAGATACAGACCACTATGCCCCAACTGGAGGACAGGATGGCAAAGACCTCCATTGCCACTGTGTATTTACCATGTGCACTGAGGGAGGCTGGGATATAGGACACCCAGACACTGAGGAAGGCCAGCATGCTGAAGGTTATAAACTTCGCCTCGTTGAAGTTGTCAGGGAGCTGCCTGGCCAGGAAGGCAACAATAAAGCTGGCGCTGGCCAGGAGGCCAAGATATCCCAGCATGCACCAGAATGCAATGTGGGAGCCCTCGTTACACCCAATGATGATTACCCCAGGTTGGGTTTGGATGTCGTGCTCTTGGAAGGGAGGGGAAAGGGACAACCACATCACGCACACGCACAGTTGAATAAGAACGCACAGCCCAATGACAAAGTAGGGCACCTTTGTCCCTGTCCATTTTTTTAATCTGCTGCCCGGCTTGGTGGCCTTGAAGGCAAAGACAACTGTAATCGTTTTTGCCAAGACGCAGGAGATACAGAGGGAAAAGACTATGCCGAATGCCACCTGTCGCAGAAGACACATCTCAGGCTGTGGGTAGTCGATGAAAGCCAAAGAACAAAGGAAGCAAAGGGACAGAGACATGAGGAGTAAACAACTGAGGAGCCAGTTGTTGGCCCGAACAATGGGCGTTGCCCTGTGGCAGATGAAAACTCCCAGAATGCCAATTGGGATAATTGAAGAGGAGAGAGAAATGGCTGCTAAGCTGATCCCCAATAAATCTTTATAGGAGAGGAATGTTATGGTCTTTGGGAGGCACCTGTCGTGTTGAAGACTGGGCCACGTGTCCCAGGAACATCTGTGACACTCCACAGCATCTGGAAAGGGAAATTGATGTCAACTTTTATCATGAATTACATGTCTTTTCCCAAAACATATGTGACCTTCTTACCTGTTTGGTTGGAAATCTCTTCTTGGGGGCATGGGGAACACTCAAAACAACAGGCAGGTTTTCCTGGTATGGCCATCTTCCTAAACCCAGAGGGACAGCTTGGGCTGCAGATCGAGAGAGGAGCCTAAGGGTGATTCAATGGAGTTGTGGGGAATTGCACCATATATAAAATAAGTTCAAAGTTTTACATGATATATATATATATATATATATATATCTATACATATATATATATCTATACTACTACATTTAATACTATACACACACACACACACACACATGTAGAGGAATGAGGTTTGAAACCGCATACACTCTGACTCTCAATAATGGTAACCAATAAAGACGACTAATGAAGGTAAAGTATCCCTTGCCGGCGGTGCTTCTGGGCAAAGATTAATATGTAAAGAGCAGAGAAAGAGGCCCACAGTGAAACACTTAAGTTTACCAAAGTATAAATCGCAATTTTATTACATGAGTGGTCCAAGTTTAAGACAAGGGTCGAAAACGTGTAGGAGTGGGAGCGCTGGGCAGGACCCCCTGACTCTATCATCTATGAGCGCACGTAATTATGCCACAAGACTCTGCTGCTTTATATTTTAGTGATTAAGTGTTTACATGGATTTTTTCTGCAGGACCATTTGCCACTCTTTATGTATTGTACTGACTGTGCTTACACTATTACTGTGACTGCTATTACTCATTATAGCTAGTGGGGATGGATCCACTTTATTAACAGCTTGTATACTGCCGTCAGTTTATCTACATCACACTTTGCATGCAAGTAAGGTTAAGGATACACTTCCTATTGTGCTTTCCAATTTGTTGAGCATTATAACACTTATTTGCTCATTTAGATCTAGAGCACACCTTACCTTTTATTGATTACAGTGGTTTTTGTGCTTGACATATTCTTTTGGTTTGCTGCTGTCATGTTAATTGTCTAAATGCAGACGTATATCCTATGTACATTTACAGTTACTTCTTGTCTCATTGTGATTCAAATTGACTCTAGCATCCTTGTCTCTTTTGTGGTAACGTGCAGGTATATATAGTTAGGTCCGGAAATAATTGGACACTGATATAAGTTTTGTTATTTCGGCTGTGTACCAAAATACATGTAAGTTACAGTTAAATAATGAATATGGGCTTAAAGTGCAGTCTAGCAGCTATAATTTGAGGGTATTCACATCCAAATTGGAGGACAGGTTTAGGAATTACATCTCTTTAACATGTAGCCCCCTCTTTTTCAAGGGACCAAAAGTAATTGGACAATTGACTCAAAAGCTGTTTCATGGACAGCTGTGGGCTATTCCTTCATTATTTCATCATCAATTAAGCAGGTAAAAGGTCTGGAGTTGATTCCAGGTGTAGCATTCGTATTTGGAAGCTGTTGCTGTGAACACACAACATGCGGTCAAAGGAGCTCACAATGCAAGTGAAACAGGGCATCCTTAGGCTGCAAAAAAAATCCATCAGAGAGATAGCAGGAACATTAGGAGTGGCCAAATCAACAGTTTGGTACATTCTGAGAAAAAAGAACGCACCGGTGAGCTCAGCAACACAAAAAGGCCTGGACGTCCATGGAAGACAACAGTGGTTGATGATCGTAGGATCCTTTCCATGGTAAAGAAAAACCCATTCTCAACATCCAGCCAAGTGAAGAACACTCTCAAGGAGGTAGGCATATCATTATCCAAGTCTAACATAAAGAGAAGACTTCAAGAGAGCAAATACAGAGGGTTCACCACAAGGTGCAAACCATTCATAAGCCTCAAGAATAGTAAGGCCAGATTAGACTTTGCCAAACAATATCAAATAAGCCAGTCCCGTTCTGGAACAGCATTCTTTGGACAGATGAAACTAATATCAACCTGTACCAGAATGATGGGAAGAAAAAAGTATGGAGAAGGCTTGGAACGGCTCATGATCCGAAGCATACCACATCATCTGTAAAACATGGTGGAGGCAGTATGATGGCATGGGCATGCATGGCTTCCAATGGCACTGGGTCACTAGTGTTTATTGATGATGTGACAGAAGACAGAAGCAGCCGGATAAATTCTGAAGTGTACTGTATAGAGATATATTGTCTGCTCAGATTCAGCCAAATTCAGCGTAGTTGATTGGACAATGACCCAAAACATACTGCTAAAGCAACCCAGGAGTTTTTTTAAGGCAAAGAAGTGGAGTATTCTGCAATGGCTGAGTCAATCACCTGATCTCAACCTGATCGAGCATGCATTTCACTTGCTGAAGACAAAACTTAAGGCAGAAAGACCCACGAACAAACAACAACTGAAGACAGCAGCAGTAAAGGCCTGGCAAAGCATCACAAAGGAGGAAACCCAGCATTTGGTGACGTCCATGTGTTCCAGACTTCAAGCAGTCATTGCCTGCAAAGGATTCTCGACAAAGTATTAAAAATGAACATTTTATTTATGATTGTGTTAATTTGTCCAATTACATTTGAGCCCCTGAAATAAGGGGCCTGTGTATGAAAATGGTTGCAATTCCTAAACATTTCATATGATATTTTTGAATTAAAGCTGCAAGTCTGCACTTCAATTGCATCTCGGTTGTTTAATTTCAAATCCTTGTGGTGGCGTACATAGCCAAAATTATGAAAATTGTGTCAGTGTCCAATTATTTCCGTACCTAACTGTGTGTATGTATATATATATATAAATATATATATATTTGTGGGTATATATATATATATATACTAGGGAAGAAAAGCTCCTAGATCTATATCTACATTGAGACCAAGTGGAATAAGCGTTTTTACAGCATATATCCACTTGGTCTCTAATCTAGAGATAGCATTCACATGGTCACCACCTCTCCAATTAGTAGGCAACAGGTCTATTGCCTACTAATTGGAGAGGTGGTGACCATGTGAATGCTATCTCTAGATTAGAGACCAAGTGGATATATGCTGTAAAAACGCTTATTCCACTTGGTCTCAATGTAGATATAGATCTAGGAGCTTTTCTTCCCTAGTCAGAATTACAGCTCATCATCTTTTCTGCTCTTTATTATCTCTTTGTTAAATTGTTCATCATTATTTATGCTGTCAAAATATGTGGTCACATTTAGAAATGTTTTTGATACAGTATATTCAACTTCATTGTCTCTTATTGTAATGATGATTCCTTAATTGTGCACTGGCTATGTTTGCCATCTGCAAGTCATTCCTACAGTATCTTGATTAGGCATTACAGAGCCTATCAACCAACCAGGAGTAAGCTTGACCTATATTGGATTGACAAACAGTATGCAACATATCCCTTGACAAAGTCCTCTCGGACAAAACGCGTAGGGCTTTGTGCTATCTATGTTTTACTACAGCAGAGTTCTTGCCATGAACGGACTCTCTTATTACATGCCTTTTTAAAGGCATTTTTAACTTTTACTAATTCTCACTGGTTGATGAGTGTCGGCGGAATATACACCACACCAGCAGCAGCGGCTTTCAACAAAAGTGCAGGTATCGCGAGATCGATTCATTCACCAGTGAGAAGAGGAATCTGATTACAAGCAATCCAGGACATTTGAAGACTGTGGACAGACGTCGTCCTCTGTATCCGTGGGTGTGATCTGATTGAATACCTCACTGCATTGTTGCTGCTTAAGATGGTCCCAACATGCCTGTTTTATCTACCACTTCGTAAGTAGGATCAGTGCTTGCGTTGTGAGATATCCTAAATATACGTACTTCACCATATTGGCTTCTCTTTCTTTATTTTAGGTATTTCCAGCCCCCTCCTATTACTGGACATTCAAAGTGTTTATCCCTCTGTTTGCTTAGATTTCAAGCATATATATTGGTTTGCTCCTTCTGTTTCTTTATTCTATATATTCTTGGTTCTGTGTGTATCCTACAGTACACATTGTGGCAGAATCCATTATATTCTTTTTCAGTTTATATTTTATATTTGCGCACTTATTGTTTCATATATTGTTCCATATATATATATATATAAAACACAAAAAAAACCATACAGTGGCGCCAATAGATATATTGGTGATAAAATAAAATAGAACTATATCAGTCCAATTGTATTATAAAGAAATCATAAGCAGTAATGAATAAAAACACTACTAATCTATTCCATCCATCGGGGAAAGCGAGGACTAGAGGAGTCAGGGCAGGCAGGGCTGTCCAAAGAAAGAAGATTAATAGAGGGCGAATAGTGATACCTGAGTGTTCAGGTGTCTTTAATTTGTCCTTGTTTCAATTGTCTATTTACGAGCAAGCACTATTGGAAAAGGGGTTATCTTTTTCACCTAGTACAGGCCACAATGCATTCAACTTATTTGTTGACGTTAACTGCTACTTTAGTAAATTGACCCTTCAGAGATATTTTAACATTCTTTATGGCAAAAAACAACTGGTCACTGTTGGTGCTCCTCTGACTGATGATTCTTTCTGTTCAGATGCACTTTCACAACTGTTGACCGATCACAGGACCTCGATGCAGACATTTTCAGACCCATTGGATGAATTTAATCTTACGTTGCATCCAGTAGAATCCACCTGTTCTACTCAGGTAAGTGATTTGGCTGTTATGCATTCGCCATTCAGGCCACAGACTCTCTTCTTTCCTTACCAATCAAAGAGAGGCTATGTCGATTCTTTTTACAAGTTGGTCCTGCAAGATTTTGAACGTCTTTGTTCAGGACCTTCTAGAATATGACATAATCTCTCCAAGCCAGAACGGGTTGCTTTAGATGCTCTCAAAAACAATGAGAGTATCATTATCAGACAGGCAGACAAGGGGGGCGGTATCGTCATCCAGGATAAGGAGGCTTACCTACGGGAGGCATTGAAAGTCCTGTGTGACACTGCCTCCTATACTGTCTTACCTACTGATCCAACACCTAGATACCAGATCGAACTTAAAGAACTTTTAGATCAAGCACATATTGATGGAATACTCACTAAATCAGAATTTAATTTGTTATATAACATTCATCCTCGTATACCTGTGTTTTACCATCTACCGAAGCTTCACAAGTGTCTCATTGATCCCCTTGAAAAGCCTATTATCTCGGGGGTTGACTCGATGACGGCATACTTGTCCCAATATGTTGATTACTATCTCCAACCATATGTGACCGCACTTAGGTCACATATTAGGGACACGCTGCGTGTCGTCGATGCCATGTCCGAGATAGTATGGAAGCCCACTTATTTGTGGTCTACGTGTGACGTTTCATCTTTGTACACATCTTTGTAGTGCATTCCAGGGGGATTGATGCAGTGAGCTTCTGGCTAAACCAGGATACTACAATCCCTTCATGTCAAAAAACATTTCTACTTGAAAGCATTAAATTTATACTAACACATAACTATTCTTTGTTTGAAGAGATTTATTATTTGCAGATTTGTGGAACGGCCATGGATACGAGATTCGCCCCAAGTTATGCCAAGCTGTACATGGGCTATTGGGAGGAGTTTGCCGTGTGGCAGTGTGCTGTGCTTGGGGCGGGTCTCGTATAATATGGCCGTTTTATAGATGATTTAATATTAATTTGGGATGGAGAGGAGGAAGTCTTTAGAAACATTTTAAAATCATTTGACAAAATGATTTAGGTCTTAAGTTCACCTTTGAAATTCAATCGAAATCTGTAGTATTTTTGGATCTGGTATTGGGTGTTGATGATGATCTGAATATTTTAACAAAAACACATTTTAAACCGGTTAGTGTTAACAACTACGTTCATGCAGACAGTAATCATGCTGCACGTTGGTTTAATTATATCCCATTAGGTCAATTTCATAGAATGAGGAGAAACTGTACCAGGGATGGTGACTTCATATCCCGATGAGACTAAATTTCGGGAAAAAGGATTTGACTCAAAACTTATCAAACAATCATTTGATAAAGTCTCGGCTTTGGAGAGATCTTCACTTCTTGTCAAGTCGCGACAAAAGAGAGAAAATACAACTAAATATAAAAAGAGTCATAATATAGATACATCCATGTCATTGAAATTTATCACAGGTTTTAATCAATCTTCGGGTACTATTGGCAAAATTCTCAATAAACATTGGGAGATTTTGAAATGTGACCCCCATTTGGGGGCAGTAATATTTCAGAAAGCTAGAAATGTCAAGAACATACTAGCACCGACTAAAATTAAGAATAATACCGTCTGGAAACCACAGGTGTGGCAGGTCATGCTGCACCACTTGTGGTTACTTGTCAGCATCTGATCAGTTTGTCTCGTCTGTTAGAGGTAGCATACACAGAGTCTTAGGGTCAATCACATGTTTAAGCATGTATGTCATTTATATGCTGACGTGTGGTTGCGGCAAGCAGTATGTGGGCTGCACCACACGTCCTTTCTGTGCTCGTTTTCTCGAGCATCGAAGAAACATTAAAAATGCTGTTAGCAGTCATGGTATTTACAGACATTTTGATGCAGTTCACAATAGAGATCCAATCTCACTGAAAATTATAGGCTTGGAATATGTTTCACCCCTCTCGTTGGAGGGTGATCGGTTCAGGATATTATGTAGACGTGAGACTTATTGGATCTACCAGTTGGCGACGTTAGCACCTGGTGGATTCAATGAGTCTTTAGATACAAGTACAATCGTGTGAGCTGTGGTTTTTGTATGTAATTTGCCCATTCAGCCCTGTTTCCTCGGTTCTCTGTTTTTTCTCCTTTCCAATTGCTAACTGCAGTGACCAATTTAGTAAATAGGGGTCTAATCTATATAAGAATTAATCAATATGATTAATCATGTATATATAGTTTAATTTTTATAATTTTTTATTTACTTTTAATTTTTAATATTATTATTATATTTTTTTAAAAATGTTTTATTTATTATATGGGTTGTACACACTTTCCATTTACATCTGGATATACTACTTGGTCATTGTAAACTTCAGCAAATAATCAATATTCTTGTTATCTTTATGTTTTCATTTATCTCCTTAATTATCTATTTATTAATTAGTACTTTATAATATATGATTGCATTATGATCTAATATTGACTTTCTCTCTGGTTTATTATTTAAATCAGCGAATCTATATGTATGAATTGTATCATGTTATATAAAGGGAAGTTTCCCGTAGTTCATTGGTTGCTAAGTAACCCGCCCCTCTCTCTTTTTTGGTATAAATCTATGCCCGAGTTAAGTTCCCATCATCCTTTGACAAAGTCAGTGTATCTGACGAAACGCGTATATATATAATATTTTACATGATATATATATATAGATATAGATATAAAATCAGAAACAGGGCACGCACAAAACAAAATATAAAGATACAAAAAAGATCCAAATAGATACAGAAAAAAATAAAAAAGGGGTGGCATTCCTATATGGAAAAAAGTGAAATGTAATAACCAGACTCATTAATAAATGTTAAGCCCACTTAAATGTTAAGCCCCTTATCTGTGTGTTGAGGTCCTAGAGTGTCAGCTCTTGGACCCAGATGTCAGAAATTCATTACTATGACTGTGTGCAAATTATGCGACATTAAAGATTTATTTGCGTTTTGCCTTTCCTGGGGTGCTGGGACTGGGAGATTCCTAGGCTGTAAGTTTCAGGTTGGGTTTGCCGGAGATTGTCTTTACAGAATGTGTCTATGTATCGGGGTTCCAGAGTTATGGGATACCCCAAAAGTTGGATCCGGAAATCGAGTGAGATTCTCGGATACAGCCAGGCACATTACTCCAGTCAAACTCTGACTCAGAAAACGTTCTTACGACTCACCGCCAGGATTCCTGCTGCAGCATCATCCAGACAAGGTAAACGGGCATGAAGGGGTAAATGTGTACCTGCAACCATACATAGGATCCCTAGTATAACAGGGGTTCCCTAGTATAAGGATGGGTGCCCAGATACATGCCCAGGTACCTTGAACCTGGTATAAGGGTTCAGGTTGTGCTCCAGCTATGTGATAAAGCTGAGCATGATTTCTTATGTGTAAAAAGTTTTAAAAGTTATTTTCTAATGTGTGCCAAGAATGAAGCTAGTGAGTGTAGGCAAATTATACTCTCACTCCATCCCTGACACCAGAATAGAAACTTATATATTTTATAACACTAAAGACAGGACACAGTATATTTTAATAAAGAGTTATATTTAATAGGTATATGTACTGATAACCAGTAAATGAACTGTGGGATTTCCAAGTCATGGATTCCGAGGGACCAGATGGCTACCAAGCTTGGTGCCTATGGGTCTGTGCGGAGTCCGGACTTGAAAGCCTCAGGGATGCCAAGGTGTTAGAACACGAGGGGTAATGCAGTTCTGCTTGAGTGCCCGCATCCTGGGCTAACACAGGGCTATCCCACCAGTATTTTCCAGAACCCAGATTCTGTGGACCCTGGCCAGCAGGTGGGCTCAGTGTGCAAAGAGGCAGAGGTGCCAGGTTGGCGCATGCCCCTTTACAGACTGAATAAAGATGCCCCCCTGGTTTTACAATACCGGCAAATCGGTGATTGGCTAGCAGGAGAATTCCCACGCTCTGATAAGCTGTAGATGTTGGTGAATGAGACCCTAAAACCCATAAGGGGACTTGAAGCCAATCAGGAGCGCAGATTCCAAGCGCCAAACCAACAGCGGCAAATTCAAAGATTGATTTTCAAATTTCAAAGAAGTTGATAGTATAAGGTTTGGTCAGACATACCTGTGTATCCCCACTGGCCCAAATAATAGCCGAACTGTTTACGCTCAAGATCTTTCCATCGGGGGCACTTAAGTCATAACTTCCCACTTTCACCTGCTCCACGGTGCCTGCGGTGCTCAGATGCCAGTTCACGATATCGTAGAGGGCTGGCGGGTTCCCTTTTGCATCGAAAAACATCGGGGTCCTGTGTTTGGTTTTAAAGTTTACACTCTTAATGTAATGGAGAAGCTGCAAGAAGATGTCAGACATTTAACTAGTGACTAAAATAGTCAGTCCCGCAAAGTAGCAAAGTGACCTAATGATAGCAACGTGTTTATTGGGTTAAACGGTCATTCTTATGTAGCAGCAAAGTAATCACAAAAAGGGGAAAAATATAATGACCTCATTGGTCAGAGCAGATCTGGGAGGCAAATCGTCACAGCAAAACTTCATCAACACACACATTTGGGACATACCATTGTAGTAACGGTTACATAGTAAATGAGGTAGAAAAGACATAGATGTCTATCAAGTTCAACCTGTGTTACATTTAGATGACAGATACTGATCCTATATTTATATTTACAGTACTGTATATTGATAGAAAGGAGGTAAAAAAAAAACAAAGAAAACAGTGACACGTTTGATATATTCTTGTATATTTTTCCTTTCTAAAAAGATGCACAGCCTTTTTTTTTAAAAGATATCTATTGTATCTGCCATCATAGTCTCCATGTGTAATGAATCTCACATTGTAACTGCCCGTACTGTAAAGAACCCTTTCCTTTGTTGCTGGTGAAATCTCCTTTCGTCCAACCTGATTGAGATGGCCCAGAGTCCATTGTACTGGCCTTGGGATGAATATTTATTTTGAAAACTCCTTGTATTGTTCCCAAATATATTTGAATATAGTTATCATATCCCCTCTTAGATGCCTTTTTGTAATCTAAAAGCTTATCATTTAACAGACTGTTTCCCCGTCCTTATTTTGGTGATTTCTATAACAGAATAGACCTTTGTTTAGTGATTTTGTATACAGATGTAGCAAAGCTTAGTGTCTAAAATGCCACACGCGGCCATGGCTCCGAAAGTTTACCGGTGATTGAAAGACTATTGGGGAGTGGGGTCCCATTCAGAAACATGAAGCCCCCACAGCTCCATCACCGCAGACTTGTGCTAGATCGTCAGTGAGTCTTGTTACATCTGTACCTTGATCATTTCGATACAGTTGGAAATGTCTAACACTGGAGTATTTTGATTAGTTACCTCTGATATATTCTAATATAAGGGGTGGAATAACCCTATATTTCTTGCCATCAACTCTTTCCATATGATTTCTTAGCAATTCCTCCATGCGTGATTTACTATATACTTTGTTCACCTTTCTGGATAGAATTGGGTTAATATTACACTATAGATGTTGTGAGATTTGTACATAAATATCGATTCTGTGTAGTTATTTTAATGAGCAATTGCAACTTGTTTGATCTATTGAGCTATTTCTAATAAGATCTAACATAAGCAACAACAATTTTCTGTTTTCCGTGTGTTCTTTTTGAGTTCTGGGGAACACACTACTTTTCATAGAGGATCTGGTGCAGGACGCCAGCGCCGGAGGAACAAACGAGTGGACTCACTTGGAACACCGGTGAAACTCGATGAATGCTCGCACTCTACTACACCTGTCGGTGTTTACTCACATGTAAGTGAGTGATATTATTTTTACTTGGTGCTAATATACAATACTTATTCAGGCTGTGCTTGTCTGTTATTTTCTTTTTCATATTTTTCATAATGATGATGACCTGTTTTATGGTCAAAAGTGTGTGCCCCAGGTAGGAAAAAAGTGACATAATGACACTGACCTCTATAATGGGTTAAACTTTAAATAAAGGGTCAGTCCCATGTAGGAACAAAGTGAAATACTTAGTCTTACTTGCCATGGTCGAAATGATGAGATGTTGGCACAGGCACCATAATGGAATGGTCCACTTCCTGGATTACAGTGGAGCAGGCTATGTAAGGCCCATGCAAAGGTATAAACTGACATGTACACATTGAGACTACTTCTCTGATCTGCTTCAGACTTGGAGCTGTCCAGCTTCTCCCTCCCTGTACATTGTGGAATTGTGGTGTTACTTGTCCAGTCATCTACATTCTTCTGGTCCCGCCACTTACAAGTGAAAGTCTGCTTCCAAAAATCCCTTATAAATGTATCATTTGGTGATTTGGATGGATGGAGGGTGTGGAAGTAATCAAAGAACCCTGGCATCGGCCCAGAATGGATGGCAAAACCGATGGTGCCAACCAAGATCCTATGAAACTTCTTAATGGAAAGGGAAGCAAAGGTTGACCAAGATTCACTGGCCACCCAAATATTCCCTGTCACGTTCTGCCTCCACAGTTCTTCCACCACCGGCAGAAATGCAGAGTAATAAGACAACACCATGATTGCCTTGGCTGTTGACTCCTTGATGATGCGAACGAGGTTGGGAGCATTACTGTTGGGTTGTCCGGTCAAGATATACTCAACAAAGGCCACGCAAGCCCCAACCTTGACTATCTCCTGCTGAACCACCTGAATCCCAAATTGACCGTAATCATTGTCAATGGCCAGGAGACCAATCCAGGTCCATCCAAAGTGAGACACCAGCTGGGCCAGACCTTGGGACTGAAACTCATCACTGGGGATGGTCCGGAAGAAGGACGGGAACAGATTCCGGTAACTGAGGAGAGGGCTGGTTGAAAAATAACTGATCTGTCGAAAAAATGACAAATGGGAACGAAAATAACGTCTACAAAGGAACATTTGGCGCCATCCATTCCATTATTAACCAGGGTTACAACTGAAAAAGAGACCTGAGTGGTCTTTAAAGCTATGTACACATGAAAAACAAATACATACCGTACTCCCCTTATAGAAAATGAAGCTATTAAAAAGATTGGCCTCACGTTTATAGAAAACACATACACAATCCCTGTGCTCTTCCAAAATCGCCTTGTATTTATTTGTAACATTTCTACATTTTGTTCCTCAGTCTATTAACAAAGGTGACATTTAGTTAAATATTTTGGAAGAAATGGGTGTATGTTTTGCTAAGGACCTTGTGCGCACTCACAGTTTCCAATCATAATATTAATTGCACAAAATTACAGATAGCATTATGCTTCATTCATATAACCCTTTAGACACTGTCACATATTTGACTACATTTAGTACATATGACAATAAGGAATGTTATTTATTGAGAATAGGTATCTGCTGAACTGTAGTTTACCTTGACGGGGTCAACAGGTTTGAATAATTTTTGATCAAAAGATGCAACTATATTGCTTCTGTATACGTGAAGAAGTGACCTCCTGGGGGTCTGAAACCAATGCTCATGTGCCCTCATATTTCAAGTCCATCTATATATAAATATATATAACACTCATAGCTCTCTTACCTGTGGGTATCTGTACAGTCCCAATATGTGGGCCATTAGGATGGAGCGTGTGGACGCAGAGTCTCCAATTACACCTGCTAGAGGTGGTCCTTTTTGACATCGGTAATTGGGGATACTTCCTTGTCCTTGTCCTCCTGACAGCATCCAGAGTGTTCCATCTACTACCCGTCTCATGGAAACGCAGGAGTCAAATATCTTGAAGCCCAGAGTGATGTTGGGGAGGATATCAGGGTTTGAGTTAATCTCCTCCACAGCAAATATCATTGCTTGCATGTCCCGATAATTCATAGATTCAAACCTAGAGGGAGAGGAAAAAATGCTACAGACAGTTTGTTAGTGACACACACACACACACACACACACACACACACACACACACACACACACACACACACACACACGTGGACTTTGGACTGTAAGACCCCCAAAACAGACCACCATAACTGAGAGACTGAGTAATAAAGACTTTGCAACACGATTATCTTGACTAAACCCAAGTCTGCTAACATACTGTAGGAACAAGGCCACCCAGTCCCCTACACTAATTCACAGAAAGAAGATAGCAGAGAAGTGCTAATGGAATTAAAAGCTAGTGTGTGGTAAAATTAAATATGCATGAGTAACACACACACACGCACACGCACACGCACACACACACACACACACGGGTAGGGGCTCCCTCAGTCTGTCAGTGTCACACAAACACACACACACAGGGATAGGGGCTCCCTCAGTCATTAAGTGTCACACACACAGGGAGAGGGTCTCCCTCAGTCTGTCAGTGTCACACACACACGGAGAGGGGCTCCCTCAGTCTGTCAGTGTCACACACACAGGGAGCAGGGATATTAAGTCAGTGTCACAAGCGCACGCAGTGCCCCTTTTGAGAGCAACAAAGATAGTAACATTCAATTAAAGCTTACGTCTGACATTTAAGATCTGCAGGTTTGCTTGTGAAAAGGTTTTTGCTGAAGCTTCTGTCTACGTGAATCTCAAAAGTTCCCCCTATAATAATGTCTCCAGACCCGCTCAGATATTCAGTCATGTTATCAGCAGACAGATGGCAGCCTCGCCCTGACTCCCAGCACATACAAACTTCCACAGCTAATGTGTATAAAACCCACATTATAACCAGGAACAATCTTCCCATTCTGTAGATCTGTCTGTGTCTGTGATTCATCTGTAACTCACAGGGAGAGAGGCTCCCTCAGTCTGTCAGTGTCACACACACAGGGAGAGGGGCTCCCTCAGTTAGTCAGTGTCACACACACAGGAGAGGGGCTCCCTCAGTATGTCAGTGTCACACACACACAGGAGAGGGGCTCCCTCAGTTAGTCAGTGTCACACACACAGAGAGGGGCTCCCTCAGTCTGTCTGTGTCACACACACACACACACATAAAGGGAGAGGGGCTCCATCAGTCTGTCTGTGTCACACACACAGGAGAGGGACTCCCTCAGTCTGTCAGTGTTACACACACAGCGAGAGGGGCTCCCTCGTCTGTTAGTTTCACACAAAGGGAGATAGGCTTGTTCAGTCTGTCAGTGTCACTCAAACTGTCACAGACATGAGATGGGATCTCTAAGTCTGTCAGTGTCAGTGTCCGCTCAGTGAAACATGGCCAGTGTCCCCTCAGTCTGTCAGTGTCACACACACAGTGTCCCCTCAGTCTGTCAGTGTCACACAGACAGGAGAGTAACTCCTTAACTCAGTTTTTATAAGTTGTGTAGATGTCTTGGGAATGCAGATATTAATTACACATCTCTCTAATAATTATCTTATGAAGGAAATGACAGCCCCCTGGGAATCAGGGCTAATTCCAAATATACATCTCTTTATTTTCATTCTCAACCATTCCCACGAGGGACAAATGACAGCAGTCTCAGTATGATGGTGATAACAATGAGAGGAATCAATATATTTTGTCATGCTTTTGCAGTGAGCTATTTGAAGAACCAGTAAGTAAGAAGTAACCATATATGCAGTTAACAATAATTATAGGGAGCATATATATTTATAGACCTGTTTCCTCTATTTTCACTCAAGGGACTTCACGGTATTAAAATATAACTTTTAAATTATATACAAATAAAATATGAAATGGAAGTTAGAAAGTGTCATTTAAAAACCCCTAATATATGCATGAGCTTTACCCCTTCCCCTTCACAAATATCTATGTAACCCTATTTCCCCCTCCATACCCCCCAATTTCATGTAGAGTACCATAGGGGAATGGTGTACTGGTTATCGTGTCTAAGGTGGTGCAAATCTGCTGGCAACAGGGGGGGCCCTGAGTCTCCCGCAATGGCATAGGGGATATCAGGACAGGCTTTTGGGGTGAGTACTGATCTTTACTAACAACTGGTGCAGCGCCTCCATCTCATGCAGCCCCCAGGATGTGGGGAGAAACCATCTGCAGGAGTGTCTCCTTTCCAGGGTCTCCCTGATTGATTTCACTCTCAGGAAAGAAGTATGATAATCAGCAAAATACTTTATTTCTCCAATACATGGCAGACTGCCCATCTTGCAGCAAGGTGCTTAGCAGCACATCAGCTGGCCGTCACCAAAGGACGTCCCTGGACAACACTCCTAGTCAGGGCCCTAGAAGATGTCCTTGCTCTTCTCTTACTCCCTGGTGGAGTAAGAGGAATAGTCTCTCACCTCTCCCAGAGGGAGGGCAACAAACCTGCCAGAGCCCTGGCAGCTTGCGTGAGTAGACTATCCTTTCCCAAAGGGGAGAAGAACTCTCTAAATCAGGAAGTGCTATGCAGTAAGTAGTTCCAATTATCACCACCCCTGTGTTGCTGTGATTGGACACAGAGCCTGATGACACCATCTTCACTGACTCACTGCACAGCATGTGTATGGGGAAAACCCATGATTACAACTGGCAAACCTTCCCTTACCAGGGGTGATTACTATAAATATGGGGAAGGGGAAAGGATAGGGGAAAGGAGGGACAGGGAAGGCTCCCGCATCAGCTAAAGTACATAAAGAATTAAATAGTCAGATAATTACAGATCGTATCTGGTGCAAAAGGGGATAAAGGGATACACAGTGTGATAGGGTCAATGACTCCGTGTATGTGAATAGGAGATGGCAGTATGCATGCTATCCAGTAAATGAGGGGTTAACTCAGCTTGTCAAGCAGACCACAGGTGATTTGAATAAAGCTCCTTTACCTGCTTTAAAAACAGGAAGAGGAATTGCCTCTGGGGCGGCAGTCTCTCTCTCTGAGGCATAGAGGGAAGACAGGGAAGTGTTAAGACAGACACAAGCTGCCCAAAGCGATCCTGTCCCAAGAGGGAAGAATAAAGCTCCCAGGTAAGGAGCCAACTGCGTTTGCTGTACTTTATTGGGCTGGAATAGGTTAGCTAGCCAGCCAGATAGTTAGCCTGCACTTTTGTTTAGCTAGTACCCCGACCGGGGTTAGGTTTTGGTTTCATTTCAATTTTAAAGGGACAGTGTACCCATTGTTTAGTTACCGTTTTTGGACAAATAAACCAAAAAGCATTATTTCACCGGAAAAGACGTGTTGTCTCCTCACTTACCACGGCCATCCTGCCACAACAGGAAAAACAAACAAAGGTTCCCCCCTGAATGCACTCAGATCGACCTAATTGATATGATGTAAGGAATTAAAATAATTTAATATATCAACAATCAATAAAATAGTAGTTGTACAGAGGGGTGTGGTAAACAGGTCCAAGACCATCCCCAAATTACATACCAAATGTGTTAACGTTTTAACCGTATGACGTACATACACGGAAAAAAGATAAGGAAGAAAAAACACTGCACCTAAATAAACTGGCATATGGCCTCGGTCTATGAATGTCTCTTAACGCCTGCAGAACTAAGTACAAACCTACAGTGAGGAAGCACTTTTATCTAATAAACCGTCAGTCTCAGATACTATAAAACTGTCGATACTAAATCTGGAGGAGAAAATTCCTTAAAAGGTAATCATTGAAATACCTATAAGTACTGAAAGCAAGGAATAATCAGACCAATATAATATAATGATATATGTGCAGAGTTCAGCGTGAAGTCACAGTAACAGCACTCACAGTTGAATCTGTATGGTCAGCATGGTAGGGTAAAAAAGACAGCTAGCGAGAATATAGAATCCTGGGATAAGGGCTAGCACAAAATGTGCAATTGTATAGCCCTGAGGCACGGTTCACAGACCGTATCAAGTTATAGCCTCATAACTAGGAGTACTTTATTAGGCATACACTTATATAATAAGGAAAATGTCTCAATAGTAATATAATAAAGTCTCAACACATAATATATTCAGCTGATGTCTGTTACCACATAATGATTCTAACCTAGAAACATATAGAATGCCAGAAGCTGCCCGTTGGTTACATGATTGCTCTAGCTGCATACCAGCCTCTTAAAGGGGTAGAGCTATGAGATGACAGCATGGCCAACATATATAACGTGTTAAATCCAATATCAGACATAAGTGTCCACACTTCCCATACTAAGGGGATTTAACAGCAACTAGACAATAGACTCACAGTGACTATACTCTTATGCCAAGTCTGGTATAATGGCCTGGATATTACAATGCAGTCTCAAACCTATAGAGACACTCAACATGTCTCCTATATTATGAAATCACCTATCAATGAGTGACCATACAGGTAAAACTACATATACATAAGTCATATAGTCCCAACCTGAGAACAGTAAGTAACCACAAAAAGCATATATAAGCGGAGCAGCTTAAAAACATAATATCAGGTAAGGCAACCTGGTAAGTAATCGTGTGAACTTAGGACATTATACATTCGTACCCAGGATAGGTACGCAGTAGATATAGATCAGCATAGTACGTATATGGCTCAGAACCAGAGCCGTGGTCATATGCACTAGAGTGAACACTTCATCACAGAGGATGCTCAGATAAAGGGAGAGAAGACAAATTCTTCATTGAGCCCCTTGGGCTTATATCTGCTTTTTGTGGTTACTTACTGTTCTCAGGTTGGGACTATATGACTGGGACGAAACGCGTCAGAGTTCTCTCTGTAGCAGACTTTTTTCAGTGTATATGCACTAATTAAAACAACCTTTTATTCATCTGCGTGTGGATCTCCTATTTCATACCCTGACGGCAGCAGTGAACCGCCTGATTACCCTATTTTTGTCCGATTAGAGCACCAGACAATTCCTAGGCTTGATCCGGTGAAGCAGAGGCAGGCTTTTCAACAGTGCTTTGTTCCCAATAGCAAAACACTTAGCATTGCGGTGCCGGAGAAGCCTGGCCAAGCTGAGGACAAGTTCTAGAGACGCAACCAAGTTCTAATATCGAATGAAGACCCGGCCAATGGGGTAAGTCAGGAAAATATCCCGTAGATAGTACCGTGGTATTCCTGGACGTGGAGCGGAGAGGGTATGCCTTCCAGAACCAGGTGCCCTGCACATAGTTGAGGCTAGTGTCTCCCCTCCAGAGCCCCAATTGTGGTGTATTTCCCTTGCTTTTGTGTTACTTTATATGCCTCCTGGTTTTACCAGGATAAATCTAATTTTATTCCTACCTTGTCCTGCCTAGTGAAATTGATCCCAGAAGGTAAAGCTGTTAAAGGTACTGGTCTCCCGTGCTGAAGGTGATGAACTTGGCCTCGTTGAAGTTGGCAGGGAGCTTCCTGGCCAGGAAGGCAACAATGAAGCTGGCACTGGCCAGGAGGCCAAGATATCCCAGCATGCACAAGAATGCAATGGGGGAGCACTCGTTACACCCAATAATGATTACCCCAGGTTGGGTTCGGATGTCGTGTTCTTGGAAGGGAGGGCAAAGAGTCTATATTAATGAACAATTGGTTAACTGAGGAAGAAGTTCATGGGCGGCTTGATAAAATTAAAGTAAATATGGCACCTGGCCCTGATGGCATACATTAAAGATTTCTTAAGGAGTTAAGTTAAGTAATAGCAAACCATTACATTTAATAATCTAAGGCTCCATTTCCACAGGCTCAGTACCACAAGATTGGCGTTAAGCAGATGTCGTGCCTATATTTAAAAAGGGAGCTGATCACAACCGGGGAATTACAGACCTGTAAGCCTGACTTCAATTGTGGGGAAGCAACTTGAAAGTTTAATACGGGATAATATTCAGGAATACCTAATGAAAAAGAAAATTAATAGTAATAGTAAGCATGGATATATGAAGGATAGATCATGCCAAACGAACCGTATTTGTTTATTTGACGAGGTAAGTAGGAATTTAGACTAGGGTAATGCAGTTTATGTAGTCTACTTCGATTTTGCACAGGCCTTTGGTATGGTTCAACACATGAGTTTGGTGTACAAAATAAAACAAATTGGACTCAGTAAAAATAAATGTACAGATGCAGCGGCCGTTATTCGAACATATCACTCGTTGTATACTTCGGAATCCATGTCATCGGGAGTCATTACCGCGTGTTGACTTGTTTTTATCGAGTGCAGAAAATTGCATTTTAGTGTTTTGGTTTTTAAAAACCTGCAAAATTGACAAACTACTGTACACATTACAAATCATTCATTTCTGCCACAGAAACGCGAAGAATTGCATCCGAAGAAATCGGGATCCATGAAATTCAAATAAAGCAACCTCATGATTGGCCTTGTGAAGTATAGCAGCAAACACAAAAACGGCTTTGTGATATGTTTGAATAATGGCCGCTGCATCTGTACCTGGATTGAAAACTGGTTGAAGGATAGACAACAGAGTTTTGTCATAAATGGAACTTTTTCAGGTTGGGCTAAAGTTGTGAGTGGAGTACCTGGGGGATCGATACTGGGACCTCTGCTTTTTAACTTATTTATTAATGACCTTGAGGTTGGCATAGAAAGCAAAGTTTCCATCTTTGCTGATGGCATTAAATTGTGTAAGTTAGTAGAATCAGAGCAGGATATCATTTCTCTCCAGAAGGACTTTGAGAGACTGGAAACTTGGGCAGGTAAATGGCAGATGGGGTTTAATACAGATAAATGTAAGGTTATGCATTTGGGAAGCAAGAATAAACACGTAACTTACAAATTAAATGGGGATACATTAGGGGAATCCTTGATAGAGAAAGGTTTAGGAGTGCTTGTAGACAGCAGGCTTAGCAATAGTTGCCAAAGTCATGCAGTAGCTTCAAAGTTACTTTCCTTGTAGTTTCACTCCCAGTGCAGATGGAATGGATACATTATGTTGCCTTTTTTCCCTCCAGTCTGTCACACCCCTGGTTGCCCTGGCAACATCTCCAGTCCTCCAAGTTAATGGGCTTTCCCATCCCCCCCTGTCCCTGCTGACAGTTTGGCCTGACCCCTATCCCTGTGTCACGAGCAGTACCCACTATCTTTACTTCCTGACATTGGCAGAGTGAGCACATTCATGTTACACCCCTATGGCAAGGCCAATTCTTTTCACCTGCCCTTAACTACAAAGCATCCACAGAGATACATCTTTCCAACACAAACATCTTATCCACAAGTGCATGTTTTTATTGCTGCTTTCCTAAATAAAGTGAAGAAAATATATAGGACTTGTTCTGCTTTGGAAAGAGGGCTGAGTTGAAGCTAGCTGGGTTCATTCATACCCTAGACATAACCCTGGATCCAGAATATCTACAGTGAAAAGATTTCTTTATGGATGGACGTGACCAACGTATATACCATAATTCCCCATGAGGAGGGTCTTAATGTCATTAGACGTAATTTGACGGACCAACACAGAACAAATCCCTCTTCTGATTACATTTTACTCCTTCTTCATTTCATACTTTACAAAAATTATTTAAAATTTGAGCAACAATTTTATTTACAGATTGCAGGTAATGCCATGGGCAGCAATGTGGCACCTTCTTACACTAACTTATTCATTACAGATTTTGAAGAAAGGCACATCTTTCCAAGTGAATACTATAACAACATGCGTTTTTACTGCAGATATATTGATGACCTGTTCTTTTCATGGGAGGGGACATCAGATAAGCTTGTCAATTTCTTTGATTTTTTGGAAGTACTGGATACACCGGTGCGGTTTACCAAAAATTGGAGTAAGGCACAAATTTCATATTTAGATGTCTTATTGACAAATGAAGAGGGCACGATACACACTGATTTGTATAGGAAGCCCACAGACCGTAATGCCACCTTACATGCATCCAGTTTCCATCCTGAGAGCCTTAAAAACATGTTACTTTTCTCGCAAAACATTGGAGCATGACACATTGTGGACAGACCAGCACAATTAGAGGAAACTAGCAAAGAGATTGAGACACGGTTCATTGACAGGGGACACAAAAAATCTGTTGTCCACACAGCCTTGAATATGACAGCTAAAAATCCATTGGTCTCACAATCAGATGGTAGAATCACCTTTGTAAGTAAATTCACTACAGCTAGTGCTTTTGTTAAGTCGGTCATAAAAAAACATTGGAAGGTTCTACAAACTGATGTTATCCTACATGATTATTGTAAGGATTGCCCGAGATTCGCCCATAGGGGGGTGAAAATCTTAAGGATATTTTGATCAAGGCTGATAATAAAAATCACTACTCTACCCCACATTTTCTAAGTACCGCCAAGGCCGGTTGTTATAAATGCTATAACTGCAGTGTTTGTAACAGTCTCAACACAGGGGATGTGTTTTATCATCCTAGAAGCGGAAATGCTTTTAAAATTAAGGAGCGTATCATCTGCAACACTACTCATTCTGTATAATTAATATGATAAAATGCCCCTGTGGACTTTGCTATATAGGTAAGTCAAATAGGATGCTCAAGACGAGATTTATAGAGCACAAAAGCAAGATCAGCCATAGCGCTGAGGAGACAGTTCTAATAAAACACTGTTCCGAGTTTAATCATGCAGTGTCGTCTCTTAAATTAATGGGTATTGAGCACTTGCGTACTTCCAAACCAGGAGTAGATAAGGATGTTTTATTACTCCAAAGAAAGTGCTATTGGATCTACACCTTGGATACCGTGAACCTTAATGGGTTAAATGATTTTATTTCACTAAACTGTTTTCTAGAAGAACGTTAACATTCATATTGTATTTTTTTTTTAGCTTTTTAAGTTGCTGCCACTACCTGCATTCATTCGCTCTTCAAGGCTGGTTTCTAGCTTTAAAAGTATCACTCAATTTGCTTAAAGTAAAACTTTATTACATTTCCATGATTTACTCATTGCTCTATAAAGAATTCCTGCTCTCTTTTTTAAACTTTGTACACAGTTGAGTTTAAATGTTTCTGATTAGGACATCTCATTATCATACGTGCTGATTTGGGCCCCCTCCTTTTTGCCCCCATGCTCCTGGATGAAAAGCCGACGAGCTGCTGACATCAGATGTAAACAAGATCACAGTGAGTGATGGGGGGAGCAGCTACAGATGTGACAGGAGGATTTCCTTGCTGGCTGACGGAGTATTTAGATGGAGGAGTGCCTGGATGTGGGACCCGACACCACGTGTGATGACACGGCTGGATCTGCAAACACAGAATTGAGTTGTTACTCACTAACAAAATGGATTAACAGATGCCTGGATGACAAGGACACACCTCCAAAATCTCCTTCCCCCTACTCTTGGCCCCACCTCCCTCATCGATATGGAGGTGATATCAACAACAGCATGATACAGGACTATGGAAGGAGTGTCTACACACAGCTGCATTGCATAATGGATAATGAAAACAGGGTGTTGTGGGTATGTGGGGGGTATTTAAGGAATAATTTTTGACTTTTTTCTACATGCCACTTCAGTTCACTTGATAAAGACCACTACAGTAGGTCGAAACGTTGTGATTTTTCAGTCTTAAAATAAATTAGATTATTGACAAATCCATTGTGTTTTGCGTTGCCCATCTTCATGAACTGCTGCAATTTCTGCAGGCTTCCACTCACTCGCTGGAGCACAGGGAACCCTAAGAGAAAGGAAAACACCAGTAGTTCCCAGTCAGTAATACCAACTGATACTGTCACTGACTCACTACAGATTTTTAATCTGTCTAAACATATTTTCAGTCCCGAGCAACTCAGTTTACTTAAGAAGGGTCTATCCTTCTCACCCACGTCCAACTTTAATTTGTTCGAGTGGGTGAAGGATCTAAATCTTTTTGGGAGGAGATTATTACTACACAAATTTCATTCTAAACGGTCTAGTGATGAAGCCGCAAGCTTGAGCTTACAAGATAGGCAAAATCTGGATGATTTAATTATGCTGCTCGAACAAAGTACATCTACTGATAGTGACATCATTGGCCCGTTTACGCACCTCAAAAAGAAAAGTCATTTTACAGCTTCATTAAGTATTTGTCCTGCTATGGATCTGTTTGTCTCGTGTGTAACCAGGGATCTTGAAGCTGAGCCTACACAATGTAAAACAGCAAATAACCTGACAGCCAAAGAGAGAAGTGGCCTTAAAGAACTTTTGTCAAACACTATGTATACAATTAAACCATCTGACAAAGGTGGTAACATCGTTATTCAGGATACCGATGCTTACGTAAAAGAAAATCTGAGACTTTTGAGCGATAGTGAGTGTTATAAAGTCCTGGCGAGCAGTCCAACATCACAATATAAAAAAGACTTACTCGCGATATTACAAAAAGGCCTTGATATGGATCTGATCAGTAGACAGGAATATGATTTTATGTACTCTAAATCACCAACTGTGGCGACATTCTATACACTGCCCAAAGTACATAAAAAACAGCGATACCCACCTGGACGCCCTATTGTCTCAGGTAACAACTGCTTGACAGAGGGAAGTAGTGTGTATATTGATAAGGTCCTTCAGTGTTTTGTAACTAGTCTGCCATCATATGTGCAAGACACTAAAGATACTCTGAACAGACTTAATGGTATCAATATCACCCCCAATACCATTCTCATGAGTTTAGACGTAGAATCGTTATATACTTCTATTATCCATGAGAATGGTATAGCTGCTGTTGAGTATTTCCTGTCTACTAGAGGCCCTAGATTTGACAAACATAATAAGTTTGTCCTGGACTTATTGCGCTACATACTAACACACAACTATTTCGTGTTTGACGGGAAATATTACCACCAGACCCAAGGTATAGCTATGGGCACTGCATGTGCACCAACATATGCGAATCTGTACCTGGGCTGGTGGGAACGTATTCACGTATTCTCGGATGAATTATCTATGTATACTGACCATATCACTCTATGGATCAGATACATAAATGATATTCTATTGTTGTGGGAGGGTCCCCAATTGCTCCTTCAGGAATTTGTTAAATGCCTTAATGTCAACAACCTCAACTTAAGCTCTGAATCTATCACCTTTTTGGATTTTAATATCCAATGCGTGCAAACTAAGCTCCACCCCTTAGTTTGCATTGCTGCGTGCTCGAACCAGCTGAGGAGGGTGCAGTGGACGGTGACGTCATCTGAGGTGGACCTGGCGCTCTGAGTTGCGGCCGCAAGGAAGAGGTACACGCGGGATCCAGCCTCCATGCACACCACGGCACAGCTCCTCATGCCTGCGGACGGCACATTGTAAATCGTGTAGTAAGGTCATTGAGCATGTGAGTGCATTAGCTGAATTGATCTTTTATTGTTTTAATAAATTGTACTGTACTACACCATTGGCAATTTTATTTTTTATATGCTATCGGGCATTGCGGTTGATCTGTGTGGAGCGGGCGAATTATATCTGAAGACCCCAATCCAACCCTTTCAGCGATCTAGACCGCCAGCTAAAGATACCTTTCAAGGTCTGCCTATATCTATTTAGATGTAAGTAGCTAGCAGCGGTGTGGATGAGATCCCCATGACTAGAGGGTACTGCGCAATGGTCTCTTATCCTCTTTGATTTCAGATATACTTACCATCGTGAGAAAACCAGGAGGACCACCTGTGAAAATCTACGAACTGTCCCTTTCAAACACAGGATCAGGAACATTATATCAGTTTCACGCACTTGATAGTGCGCCAAGGACTCTTTTCTCTATATTATCAGTTTGTGTATAGCCATATGGAAAGGCTTTATATTTAGTCCTAGGCAGCCTCCTATCTTCCCTCATCTCCTCCCTTATCTTGATGGTTGTTGGGCTTTTGTGCTAATTGTGTATCCTTGAATAGTTTGGATATATTATTTTGTGTCACATTTTGTATTATTATTATAATTTATTGCATATTATTAAGATACTGTACTTATCATACTAACAATAGGTTGAGCGCTTGATTTGTAGTTTAATTTTCTCTGTAACTACAGTATCATACAGTAATTTTATTTTCTACCAGGTTGCACAGTGACACGCGTGTGCAGAAATGCTATGACACGCATATGCATTTAACCAGGTTCCACAGTGACACGCATGCGCATAATTAACATTTGAAATTTGGAAAAAAGACTACAGTACTGTATGTATTTTTGTATTATTCATTTTTTTCTTTATTATTGTGTGCAAATAAAACATTTCATTCTCTAAAAATACTTTTTTGTGTGTTCATGTTTTTACTCTTCAGATTACAATTACACACACTTGAAGTAATAATATTATTATTACTGTACAGCTGCAGCGGCTGGTTGTAGCCACATATTTTCCATGGCAAGTGGTCTAAAACCAGCTGCATCTACAGTACAGTACTACAGTACAGTACTAAACATCTGAGTGATATCGAATCGTGCACACATGAACGGGAATAAGTGACAGGTTGCATTGCAATTAGATTTTTAAGACACAATAACTCGTGATCACCCACTTGAGTTTCTGGTCGGTATTGCAAACAATGCTACATTTCCATTTCTGAACTCTTTCAAACAACAGTAAACTCGTGGCTAACTCGCGTGAAACATTTCTGAAATCTTACGCCTAGGCTAGCATCAGATTTCTTCCCGAGAGATGGTCGAATCCGGGTGGCTGCATCTGTACACACCTTACTCTAAATTTTTTAATTTTATTTTGTCAGTGAGATTTCAAGAGTCTCTGTTTTGTGTTGTTTTATAAAGTGTTATACAGTTCTACTCATAACTGCCCCCTTCACAAGCGAGAGTTATGTATAAAAACATTTCTTGTTAATCCAACTGTAATTATTTTACAGTATAATAAAACATTGGATACCAATTAAGAAAATATTCTCATTCTTCACATGGGTGAAGGAGTTAATGTTGTTGTACATTGTATTTAATCACTGCAAGGTGTCACAAGTATTTTATTAGTAATAAGACTATACACTGAAAAAAGTTTTTTTTCTGTATTTTTTCACATGTTCACATTACACTGGGCACGATACCGGAGGTCCAGCGGCAAGGAAGATTTGTTGATAATCCTACGGTCATCCAGGCTGCAGGACTCGGCACATTTAAAAGGTTTATAAAAATTCATAAACACTGTTTTTTTTTAATCAAGATTGGACTTGGTGCCAAAGTTGTGCTACCTTTCTACAAGTTACTAAATGTATGCCACTCCCCTGTATAGGGAGACTATATCTGTTTTTAACTTTATTTGTCTCTTTATGTGAGCATAACCCAGGGCTGGTAGGGCTCGCATCTGCTAATTAGTAAACCAGCTGAAGAATTACTCCATTGCTTGTGTTTCAATTTATTCCTAACATATTCTTTTACAATTGGTGCCGTGAACTCGGATAGACATTTCACCCGGATTCTAAGCGTCGGATGTCCAGAGAGATGCTGCGGCCAGGTGAGAAAAATCTGTTATCTATTTTTTTTTAAATAATTTTTTTAAGTCTCTTTGGCTGTCTGGGGTAAGACTCTGTGGTTCATTGGGTGACGCTCCATGCAAACTAAAATTTAGAACTGAACAGAGGCATTGTGACTAAGGTTATCATGTTTACATTGGTTAACATAAGCAAGCCCATGGGTAGCTCCAATGGCAAGGTACCCCCTCACAGAGTTGAGGGAAGACATTGTTGTAGCCAAGTTTTCAAAGAACTTGAAGGATTAATAGATTATGCCTGATTGGTGAAAGTATGTGATAATGTAAGCCTGGGCACAAAATTGATTTGGCCAGAAGGTGGCAGTCTTCATGAAGAAATCATTAAGAAAGTTAAAAAGGAAGTTAATGACTGGACCGTTGGAAAACGAAAGGAAGATGCATGGTGGATGTTGAAGTGTTTTCAGAGAGCGAGTGAAAAATGAAAGATGATTTCATGTAATGTGAGTTTGAGAAGTTAGGTTAAGAACAGGAATGAGGAACTTGACAAAATCCAGACCGAAATTAAATGGGAAACACAACATAGAAGTAGTAAGTCTAAGACATTATACCTGGTAGTGACAATTCTCGATACAGGGGAGTACATGAAGATGAAAGTGAAGATAAGGTTTTTACTCAAACCCTCCAGAATTACACATAGCCCCCACCATACTGTATGTACAGCCCCAAGGGCTGGACCAAGCCTAAAAGCCCCATAGTGACCGAACAAGTCCAAGTGCAGGAACTCCATGGAGCTATGGAGAATTCCCAGGTTCCTCCTTATAATACACGTAGCCAAATTACTGGCCCTTCCCATCCTGATAGTACGACAGGAGGAGCTATGGGACTTAACCCCCTCAAGATCATGATTATTACTAATAACCAGGGTCAAGGGAATTACATCAGATTGAAAAGGATCAAACATGGGGAAAATATTAAGCACCTTCAAGCCAAACTTAGACAGATGATCCTTTGTTATGGGTGCTCGATGAGGATGCTGTCCTCTGAGCCCTTTTAAAGCTTGACGATTATGACAGATGGTCTACCGTCACAGTCTCTAACCTAGGAACAGTACAAGGTGACCCGACCACTCGTGAGATAGAGCGGGTCATTAAGGAGTTAGAAAAATCTTTCCCTATCGTAGTTAACTGAGAGATGGTTAATACTTGTGCACAGAAAGCAGATGAAAGTGTAGTGGACTATTTGCATAGATTTTCTACTATATTTGATGAATATTCTGGGTTACCTTCTGGAACTGAAGGAGCGGGACCAGTAAAGAATGATAGAGTCCTATCAGGAATGTTTCCTAAGATGGCCCAAGGGCTAAGAGCAGTTTACAGAGACATAGGGCAGAGGGATTGGTCCACAGTGATACAGTTAGCCCTAGATATGGAATGTGCTGTCAGGGAAAATAAGGAGGGAAAGAAGAGAGATGGGCCACAAACATTTTTGCTTTGACCCCTGAGCAGGAGCTTTATCCTCTTGCACCACAGTGGCAGCAAGCAGCTCCAAAAAATGCAGGAGCTCATCCTTGAAATGGGAAAAATGATAACTACCATTAATGTGGCAAGCTTGGGCATTGGGCCCGGCAGTGTAGGAAGAAACAGAGGGAACAGGGGTGAGGCAAACTCCTGGACATGATGCTCACCCATATATATATCACTATATGTTATGGGGACCAAATAAACTTTTTGGGTAGATACTGGTGCTATATGCTCCAGGTTCAGTTTTCAAGACACTCAAAGTGTGAGAACCCCCATGTCAGACGGCTCCAATCTGTTATAGGGGCCACTGAACATACTGCAGAATACAGATATACAGTGCAGGTGCCTGTACTCTGTGGTCCGATGGAAGTCTCCCACCAATTCCTAGTCACTGATAGTGTCATTCAGTGTTTATGTGGTATAGACCTCCTGAGACAATTTGAGGTGGTAATAGATACATTTGCCCCCTCAATGTCCTCATTTAAAGGAAAGGAGGCATTGCTATACGCCCTTACCTCTGAGGAATACCAGTGGATATTCCAGCTAAATATTCCATCTTAGTTGTGGGCACAAGACCCTACTGATGTGGGGACTAATGCACTCTGCAAACACAGTCATAATTACCTTAAACCCCAATAAAACTCCCCCAAGAGTCAAACAGTATCCTTTGGGGAAAGAAGCAATGGAAGGAGAAAGAACAGTAATCAGAGATTTATTGCAGCAGGGTATTCTAATACCCTGCGAGAGTCCCTATAATACTCCTATCTGGCCTATAAGTAAACCTGGGACCGATAAATGGCATCTCATGCAGGACCTTTGCTTACTTAATCAGGCAGTAATCTCCTATTGTCACTAACCCTGCTACTATCCTGTAAGCTATCCCAACAGCTGCAGCTGTTTTTACAGTACTAGATCTCTGTTCAGAGTTTTTTGCAATCCCTCTGGCTGCAGAAAGTTAAAAGTATTTTGCCTTCACCTATGAGGATACCCAATACACTTGGACTAGACTCCCTCCAATGTACATAGAGAGAAAATGTACTGTATATATTTTCAAGCATTGTGAAAGGATTTAGCAGATGTAACCCTCTCAGGAAGATTCACACTTATCCAGCATGTAGATTTCTTGTTGCTCTGTTCTACTGATCAGGCTTCACATATACATGACCTGGTTCTCCTTTTGCAGGCATTGGCAGCTAAGGGGCACACAGTTAGGTCATTTATTTGGGATACTTGATCTCCCACAATGCTTGTGCCCTCATACCTACTAGGGTACGAAATAGCAGGAACACACCTGTCCCTACTACGGTCTACGAGATGCACGGGTTCCTGGGCATGTCTGGCTTTTGCCGACAATTTACACCTGACTATGACTGTCTAGCAGCTCCCTTAGAAGAATTTCTTAGAGGTTCACCACCTCCCAAATCACAAGACCCAGTCATATTGGATGAACCAGCCCTGTTGGTTTTTAAGGAGTTAAATGAATCTCTCCCCTCTGCTCCAGCATTAGGATTCCCAAAGTATGACAAACATTTTAATATGTATGTTACAGAGCAGCAAAGATTTGCCCTCTCAGTTCTCACACAACAACATGGGACAGACCGGTATGCAGGTACTGCGATGCTTCTTCCATGGGCATCAATAGTACTATTATAAATGTTCTATTTGTGTTACCATATATCTGGTTATATAGCTACCTATGAATTTAATCTTAATTTTTTGCTACCAATTGGATGTATCTCAGACTATCTTATCTGAGATACAGTATAATTCAGAGATACCTACTGGGAAAACACATACCTCCTTAATGGTTATCCAAATATTGTGGATCTTTGAGTCGCCTTTCCTTGGGGATTTTTAATTAATCACTGTACTGTACAATTATTCACTTGCGTCGTTGTTGATTATTATTAAAATTGTATTGTTTTTCTTACTATATAATTGATGATCTCAAAACTAATATTGTCAGTCTCCCTGATATATTGCTATTTAAGCAAATAATCGCCTGCATAATATTGCTAATTATGAATATTGGGATTCCATGACTGTTTAAGTCTTAATATACTTCTACACCTAGAGTGCAGTCCTGAGAGGGAACTAGTGTTGGCTTAAATGAAATCCAAATAGGAACAGGAGCACAGCCCCACCGATGCAGCATGGGACACAGGAAATTCTTTCAAAGATTTATTAGGTTAAAAGAACATAGGAGCAAAATCCTGACAAACACTCTGACATGTTTCACGCTCAGGGCGCTTTATCAAAGATAAAGCACCCTTAGCGTGAAACATGTCAGAGTCTTTGTCAGGATTTTGTTCCTTTTTTATATTAACCTAATAAATCTTTGAAATAATTTCCTGTGTCCCATGCTGCATCGGTGGGGCTGTGCTCCTGTTCCTATTTGGATTTCGTTTGCTGCTTATATACCTGGAGGCACGCCATTCTGGAGACACTGAAAAGGTCTGCACTTACTTACCCTGATGCCTCCCTCTGACAGCTGTGGAGTGAGGCTGCTTGTTCGACGGAGGGGCAGCGCGGCTTGTGAACAGCTTGGCGTTCACGGAGGGAGTACACCTGCATCCGCTGTGCTGTTCGTAGCCGTGCTGTGAGCTCGCCCATACAGCCAGGGGTCGCATCTCTCCTTGGTGTGATGGACGACTGCACAGTGATTGTCCCCCCCACCGCTGCCGTGGTTTTCACCCCCGGGACCTCCCAAGTGAGGTTTTGGATCCTCTGAAGCGGCCGGATACCTACCTGTGGTCCGTGAGTAGCAACTACAACAGTCTTGTACTGAATGTAATCAGCCAGTTGCTAGTTAAGCTACAAATTATATCTACACTTATAGAGAAATTGCTACATATACTCATTCATCAATAGGGGCTTGCACCTCTTTTTCTATAGACACAGGTGAAGATTTACTCAGAGCCTTTATTTACTTTACAGTGTCTCCAGCTATATACAACTCTATTTTTTTAGAGCACCGGACTAATGTGCTTTGTGTAGTTCATTACCTTCCATAGTATTGGCTTAATGCGGGACACTTTTTGTTTTATAGGGAACAATTATACTTAGGGGTCACACTCGACTCCTCTCTCACATTCACCCCTCATATTCAAAACATTTCTAAAACTTGTCGCTTTTTCCTCCGCAATATAACAAAGATACGCCCTTTCCTCTGTTGCTCGACTGCTAAAACTCTGACTCAGGCCCTCATTCTCTCCCGTCTTGATTACTGTAACCTACTGCTGTCTGGCCTTCCTGCCTCTCACCTGTCTCCCCTACAATCTATCCTAAATGCTGCTGCCAGAATCACTCTACTCTTTCCTAGATCTGTCTCAGCATCTCCCCTCCTGAAATCCCTCTCCTGGCTTCCAATCAAATCCTGCATCTCACACTCCATTCTTCTCCTCACTTTTAAAGCTTTACACTCTTCTGCCCCTCCTTACATCTCAGCCCTAATTTCTCGCTATGCACCACCCCGACTCTTGCGTTCTGCTCAAGGATGTCTTCTTTCTACCCCCTTTTTATCTAAAGCCCTCTCCCGCCTTAAACCTTTTTCACTGACTGCCCCACACCTCTGGAATGCCCTTCCCCTCGGTACCCGACTAGCACCCTCTCTATCCACCTTTAAGACCTACCTTAAGACACACTTGCTTAAAGAAGCATATGAATAGCACTGTGGATAATACTGGACACATGATATAAAGCTTAGCCCCCTGCAGACGCACTTACCAGAACTCCCTCCTACTGTCTCTGTACGTTCTCCCTACCTACCCATTAGATTGTAAGCTCCTCGGGGCAGGGACTCCTCTTCCTTAATGTTACTTTTATGTCTGAAGCACTTATCCCCATGATCTGTTATTTATATTATCTGTTATTTATTTGATTACCACATGTATTACTACTGTGAAGCGCTATGTACATTAATGGCGCTATATAAATAAAGTGAACTTAAAGTGATTTGTTACCGGCGCTAACCACACCCAATCTGTGATAAAATAGTGCACAAAATTAAAATTCAAAATAAAATGTGTCAAGGTGATCACTGATCAAATTCTCAACCTTCCAGGAATGTGTACAGATTCCTTTCAATAGTAGCTTGTCCGGGATGGGAAGGGAGCGAAGATAGCAGGGATACACCATGAAAAATAAAAAATAAATGCATACAATAGTGTAATAAGTTCTTTTCAATCTGGATAAAACATGTATGTCTTGGCTCTATAGCAATGCCTACTTACAGCAGGTCAAAAGGTAAAAAGCATTGATCTACACAGCAGGTAGAAAGGTGTCAGGATCTTCAGGAACAACAGCCCAGGTTTACAGCATAAGAAATCAGCACCTCAGCTCAGACGTCAGTAGATGTGAGTGGATCAGAGACATGCAAAAGAAAGGCAGACCATAGTGTCGATCGTGCATAAAATTTATATAAACAAACAACACATTTTAGGAATTGTACTCACATTGTGTACATAATCATAGTTCACATAGGGCTTTACTTGAGGCAAATGGAGTGCTGGTTCAGTGTGGAGCAGCTCACCGGGGTTCTTCTCCTTAGACTCACAACAGACCGGGTGGGAGATGGCGTCTGACGTCACATCCGCTGTTGGGGTGACGGCATCCGGTCTTGGAGGCAAACGGTGGGGGAACTCAGCAACTCTAAAGCCTTCAGTAGAAAGAGCAGCTGCAGCAATGAAAGTAGCTCTACGCGTTTCGTCGTACTAGACAACTTCCTCAGGAGCAATGAATCTACTGAAGGCTTCAGAGTTGCTGAGTTCCCCCACCGTTTGCCTCCAAGACCGGATGCCGTCACCCCAACAGCGGATGTGACGTCAGACGCCATCTCCCACCCGGTCTGTTGTGAGTCTAAGGAGAAGATCCCCGGTGAGCTGCTCCACACTGAACCAGCACTCCATTTGCCTCAGTAAAGCCCTATGTGAACTATGATTATGTACACAATGTGAGTCAATTCTAAAAGTGTTGTTTGTTTATATAAATTTTATGCACGATCGACACTATGGGCGCCTTTCTTTTGCATGTCTCTGATCCACTCACATTACTGACGTCTGAGCGAGGTGCTGATTTCTTATGGTAAACTGGGCTGTTGTTCCTGAGATCCTGACACCTTTCTACCTGCTGTGTAGATCAATGCTTTTTACTTTTGACCTGCTGTAAGTAGGCATTGCTATAGAGCCAAGACATACATGTTTTATCCAGATTGAAAAGAACTTATTACACTATTGTATGCATTTATTTTTTATTTTTCATGGTGTATCCCTGCTATCTTCGCTCCCTTCCCATCCCGGACAAGCTATATAAATAAAGACATACAATACAATACAATACAAAGTAAATTATTGAAAAGTTCTGAAAATGTTTCTTTCTTTCATCTCTTAAATAGAACCTTTAGTTTTCCCCATGAGACGTTCTCTCGAGTTCATGTTGGGTCGGAACAATATGATGAAACATTTTGGCACAAACATGCAGACCACCAGGGCCCAGCTGGAAGACAGGATGGCGAAGACCTCCATTGCAACAGTGTACCTGCCACTTGCACTTAGAGAGGCCGGGATAAAGGACACCCAGACACTGAGGAAGGCCAGCATGCTGAAGGTGATGAACTTGGCCTCATTGAAGCTGTCAGGGAGCTGCCTGGCCAGGAACGCAACGGTGAAGCTGATGGTGGCCAAGAGTCCAAGATATCCCAGCATGCACCAGAAGGCAGCAGGGGAGCCCTCGTTACACTCAACAATGATGACACCAGGTTGGCTTTGGATGTTGTTTTCTTGGAAGGGAGGGAACAGCACAAGCCATGAGATGCACACAAGGAATTGAAAGAATGAACATAGGACAATTATCATGTAGGACACCTTATGACTGGTCCACTTCCTCATGCTGCTCCCTGGTTTGGTGGCCATGAAGGCGAAGACTACCATAAGGGTTTTGGCCAAGATACATGAGACACAGAGGGCAAAGACCATGCCAAAAGCAGCCTGGCGTAGAAGACACTTCTCAGGTTGGGGGAAACCAATGAAAGCCAAAGCGCAGAAGAAGCAGAGGGACAGGGACGCCAGGAGAAGACAACTGAGGGTATAGTTGTTGGCTTTAACAATGGGAGTGTTCTTATAATGGTTAAAAAGTCTGAGGATGGATACTGGCATCATGGAGGAAAAAACACTGATAGCAGCTAAGGTGGCACCCAAAGGCTCTTCATACGAGAGGAACTCGAAGGTCTTTGGGAGGCACTTGTCTTTCTGGAGACTTGGCCACTTATCCCATGGGCACATGGAGCATTCATCTGAGTCTGAAAGATAAAAGTGAAAAATACTTGACCACCCAATATCTTTTGGTTTGTCCATGCTGTTTCTGTTATCTGCTCACCTGTCTGGTTGGAGATCTCTCCTTGGGGACAGGGGACACATTGGAAGCAACAGACAGGCTCTCCTCTTCTCAGCACCCTTCTGAAACCAGGGAGGCAACTCTGACTGCAGACGGAATGAGGAACCTGGGGGACAATGCATGGTCAGCAAGTCACAAAACGATATGTGGTGAGAGGCAGGAAAAAATCAATGTCCCATAAGTCCCTTCACTTGGATCACTGTATAAACCTGTGATGGGACAAAAACTCAATGGGCAATACTGTATGTCCAACTGCCAAAGAAGGGATGTTCAATATTTATATATGTAATTGTGAACTTTCAATCCCTTCCAATAATAATAAAAATTATTCTCCTACAACACTGCCAATGTATGCAGAGTTTTACACAGAATTTTACAGATACAGGGAGTCACTGTCAATTCAAGCTTGCAATCAAATTTACGGTTCGGGTTTTATAAGGTCACAAGTAGAACTGACACTGGGATTTGAACAAGATAAACCAACTCAAATAGATGTGAGTTTTGATATGTACAATATGACCATCTTTATTATTTGGCATCGACTGGCACTGCCAGGTTTTCTAGATGCAGAACTCACACTCAAATCCTTAAAACTACATAACTGTGTCGAGGTGCCTGCGTGGCGGGTATGGTGATGGAGGTGTAATTCAGAGCAATAAACAGCTAATTAAAGGCATTTTCGACATGGCTTCCCGAGACCCAAGCCCAGCACTGCGGTTGCGAACCTCCACTGATTAATAATATACCGCACACAAGGGGCCATGGCAACGACTAGGCAGAAAAACAAACGCAAAGCAGACGTGCGTTCCTACTTCACAGGGGGAGGAAAAGCAAGGCCAGAAGAGAACCTGGCGGTCTCTGACTCTGACTCAGCCCCGGAGATGGAGGGGACATCAGCGGAGCAGCCAGGGGTAATAAAAAAGAGATAGCCCAGCTGCTAACCGATCTCAAGGCTTTTTTCAGAGGGGAAGTGGAGAGCCTCCGGAAAGACATCCTACAGTTCGGCACGCGTACCAATGAGTTGGAGGAGAAAATGGAGGAAAGTTCAAGATGCCATCTGGAAACTAACAAAAGGCTGGGGGAACTGGAAGCTAGAGTAATGGAGCTAGAAGACCGTCAGGAGGACGGCGAAAATAGGGACCGGCGAAATAACTTGCGTATATGGGGGATCCCTGAATAGATTCTAGACCCGGAGGCTCTGATCAATAGGTGGATGAGCACCATTATGCCAGGGAAGACAGAGGCTGAACTGCTAATGGACCGCAGCCATCGCGCCCTGAGGTCGCGCCCAATGCCTAATAACCCACCTAGGGACGTGATCCTCCGGCTGCACCACTATAAAACTAAGGAGGAGATCTGCAAAATCACGTGTGCAACCCCTACTGTGACCTATGAAGGAATAACTATGGCGGTATTTAAGGACTTATCTCCTATAACCTTGGCGAGACGGAGGGCCCTGCAGCCGTTTACGAGGGTGTTGCGGGACAAGGACATCCGTTACAGATGGGCTTTTCCGTTCGCCCTCGTGGTAGTGAGGAACGGCCGCCCCCATGCCCTAAAACATCTCACAGAGGGGACAGCTTTCCTAAAAAAAACTGGGAATAGCTGCTACAGTTACCAGCCCGGGGAGCCCTGAGACACGTCCTCCACGCCCAGCAGAATGGGAGACTGTGCCCACGTCAGCTGAGAGGCGAAAGGAAAGGGCTGGAGCAGACACACAGTAACCCTTAAAGTGACAGCTACGTTTCAAAGCCATCTACAGTTATGGTTCTAAAAGTTGCTTTTAAAGTTGGTGACATTGCCCGCCTGATGGGGAGTGGACTGCGGGCCTGACCGAGCTTCAAAAGAGTAGCTGCAGGGGCAGCGGCGGTGGACTAATCCCCCTACAGTGGCAGCCGAGCTGAGTCTTCTGCGGCTGCCACCGCAATCGCAATGTGCGGGCAGACACCAGGCAGACGCGGCTGGTGACACGCGGCTGGTGACGCATGCCCCGTGTCACTGTGGACAGGGGATTGGAGGGGAGATGCGGGAAGAGCGGAGCAGAGGCAGCCAGGGGTTCGCGAGGGGAAGGGAAGATGCACAAAGCTGCCGAAGCAGAGGCAGAGCAGCCAAGCAGCCAGGGGGTCGCGAGGGGAGGGGAAGATGTGGCTGAGCGCGGCCAAGTTCGGCGCCAGCCAAAAAAAGCCCCGGACAATTACGGGCATTTGTAAGATTGAAGCTGGCCGCAGCAGTACATCAAGTGCTAAAAGTTGAGCCGAAAATCCCCCAAAATGCGACATAGGACTTACCTGAGGAAGATGAAGGGAAAGCGTGGCAAAATCCATGGCGGCAGCAGTTTCGGTGGGACAGAATGGTGAGCAGAACGAGCCCGCCCTCAGTTGCATCCGTCCCTGCCCACGTCCAGCCTCCGACTGAGGAGACACAGCCGCGTCAGCAGACATGATCTCGTGGAGCGGCAGAGACCCAGATGTCCCAGACACGGAGATGACGACTCACCGGAAGTGCGGTGCCGGAAGTGCCCCGGCACCCACCGGCAGGGGTACACGAACTCCGCTGCCAGGGAGGGAAGAGGCGGATTGGTGAGCACCACAGGGCAGAAGATTCGGAAGGAAGGGGGAGGGAGGAGTGTACAAGCCAGGGCAGCACCCGGGAAAGGAGAGAGGGGAGCATCACAAGGAAGGGTAGGACTAAGAGAAAGTACAGAGAGAGATTAAAGAGAGGGGGTCTGGAGCATACTAGAGGGGGAGAGGGGTCCGAGGCTATGAGGATAAGGTAATGGGGGGGCAGGTTAGCGGAGGTCACAGGGGGCCCCCAATAGGGGGGGGGGAGAACGAACTGCACGAGGGGGAAGCAGCACCGCAGGTCTCAAGGCAGATACCAAGGCAGGAGGAAGAATATGGTAGTTAGTTCAGGATTTCGTTGTTCTCCCTGGGAAGTATAGGTTGGGCACACCAAGGTTTCGATTAAGTTGGACACCATTGGGTTTTGGGGAGGTTTTCCCGAAGATGGACAGTAGAAGCCGGCAGGTGGCTAGGAGATTACCACCGATCCTGCCCGCAGGCATGCGCTTCCGCGACAGGGAGGTGGGTTTAGCCCGCATACCTGTAAAAGTCCCGGAAATACATGGTCAGCAGGAGAGACCATGGGTCTGGACTGGGAGGGAGGAGGGTCCAGAGAGGAGGAGTTACCTCCGGGCATTGAACCTGAGGTCCTTAGAGACCACCAAGGTTCTGTATGTGTGTATATATGTTTGTTGTTTCCCTTGCTTTTCCCTCGTGTTTCCTCCCCTCAATGTATCAGATCCCCTATGAGAAGGAGTGAAAGCTAGCGATAGTCACCAACAAGGACGTCATCGCCAGCGAGAGCCACCTCCCTCGGGTAAGAACCTGCTCCACCTCATGCACAGCAACCCACATCTCACACAAGTATGGCAGTAACAATTATTTCCCAAAATGTTAAAGGGCTCAACAGCCCAAAGAAGCGTAAGGTTGCTTTCTCCGAATTCAGACGGAGGGGCGCCGATGTGGTTTTCCTACAGGAGACACACTTTAGCACGCACAGTAGCCCCGGATTCTTAGACAAAGGTTATAGGCAGTTTTTCCTGGCCTCCGCCAAAGAAAAAAAGAAAGGTGTAGCTATAGTATTCAATAACAAATTCCCTTTCCAGATGGAGAGAGTAAAAAGATACAGCAAGGGGAGATAGCTCATCTTGGTAGGACTCTTACAGCAGTGTAGAATAACGTTAGCCTGCGTGTATGCTCCCTGCGAGAACGAGCCGCAGTTCTTTGACGTGTTTTTTCAGACATTACAAAGATGGGCAGAGGGGAATATAATCCTGGCAGGGGACTTTAACAAAGTGATAGACCCCCGAATAGACAGATCACCACAGCAGCAAAAAGCAAGACAGGCAGGAAACGGTCCATTGTTGGAAGGCCTCAGGCGAGGGAGTCTGATTGACATTTGGAGGGATCAGCACCCTGGCGAGCGCAGTTATACTTTTTACTCAAACCCCCATGACAGCTACAGCAGGATCGACCACTTTTTTGTGTCTAGTAGAATGGTCCCACAGATCTCCGACTCCAAAATACACGACATTATGTGGTCGGATCATGTATCAATAGAACTGAGATGCACACAAATTAGGCCTACTAGCCCAGGAGCAAACTGGAAACTTAATGAATCACTGATTAAGATACCAGAACTAGAGAAAGTAGTCAAAGAGGAGATTAGGCAATTTTTCCAGACCAACCTAGGCAGTGTGGAATCCCACACAATGTTGTGGGAGGCTCACAAAGCCACGATGAGGGGTGTGCTGATAAGCATAGCAGCGAAAAGGAAAAAACAAAGGGACGCCAAATCGGTACAATTATATCGGAGGTTACATGAGCTCTCTGCACTACATAGCCGATCAGGCAGAGGAGATACCCTAAAGGAGTTGAAGGATGTAAGGACTGAGCTTAACCTCCTCCTCACTTCCAAGGCCGAGAAGGACTTGAGTTGGACACATAGAAAATTTTATGAGAAAGCCAACAAGCCGGACACGATGTTAGCCAACTGACTTCGCAATAGGCAACCAAATAATAATATACAAGCAATTAAAACTAAGTCAGGGGAGACATCCTCTAACCCCAAAGTTATAGTGGAGGAGTTTAAACAATATTATGCTCAGCTGTACAACATGGAGAAGGTGATTCATAATGTAAATACAAGGGGCATACTGCGTAAATTTTTAGCAGATGCTGCACTGCCACAGTTGGGCAGACTGGAGCGGGAGGTGATACAGGGTGATTTTACATGGGTGGAATTGACAGCGGTAGTCAAAAATTTAAAGTCTTCCAAGGCCCCGGGCCCAGACGGGTTCTCCAACCTCTACTACAAAAAATTTATAGGTACACTAGCCCCACATATGCTCCGGTTATTTAACGGGGTCCTGGCGGGAGAGCCCTTCTCAGAACAGATGCTCCAGGCGTCAATCTCCTTGATCCACAAAAAGGACAAAGATCCCACAAATTGCCAAAGCTATAGGCCGATAGCATTGATAAATTCGGATGTTAAAATCTATTCTAAATTACTGGCCAATAGATTAAGGGGCTTATGCAGAGAGGAACGTTATTTAATGTGAAAACGGCAGGAAAATAGCCACAGAATTGGAGCAAGTTATGGTCGTATGCAGAAAGCTGCGTTACCTAATTTTTCTGATGAGATTCAAAATTGCCAAGTTTTTCTGGCTAGATTGAACTCGCTATAATATAGGGCAGAATGGCGAGTTGCAGTGCATCTATGCTACCTGAATACCACCCTATTTTAACATGGCGAATTTACCAATCTCGCCACGTGTTTGGCAATTTTCAAAGTAAAGAAACCTGCTGTGGCGAATTTTATGCATCTCTCCATGTTCTCTGCAGGACAAGCTTCTCTGGTACGTATTTTCGCCAAAAGATGGCGCTATTTCCCTTCTCTATCCTCTCTGCATAAGCCCCTAAGTGTTGTCCTGCCTAAGCTGATCCATCCGGACCAGGTTGGCTTTATTAGAGATAGACAAGCGGCCGATAATACTAGTAGAGTAATAGATATAATTGACTTTGTGTAACGCAATGTTAACTGTATGATATCTATCTGAAAAATAATAAACAGAAAGTTGAAAAAAAAAAAACTGCATACCTGTCTTCTCCCTGAGGCCCACATCACGGCACTTGCATTGATATTAAAGGTGTTTCCATCTGAGGCTGCGGTGTCGTAGCTTCCCACCTTGACCTGCCTCATCATGCCATCTGCCCCCAGCTGCCAGTTCACAATATCGTACACTGCAGGTGGGTCCCCATTCCTATCAAAGAAGACCTCTCTGCCATTGCTCAGCCTCACACGTACGTTCTGGATGTAGTGTAACAGCTGCAGGGGGGAAAATGGTCATCCCTCATTTATTTGTCCTCTATGGACTGACAATGACTACTAAACAGCATTCATTCTCTCGACCCTGTTAGGAAGAAAGACATTGGGAGACATTTGTCCACCTGAGGTGAGATTCTTAATATCAACCTCACATACGGGAACATCGGGTGTTATTATTTTCTCTTGTGCTTCTACCCACTCTGTTTTGTGTTTGTATTCCTGAGTTTCTGTTTTTCCCCTGCTCCAAACAAGGGCTGTGCATTCCCGTTCCCCGCTTCTTTTTTTATATACTGTAGTATTTTTTTTTTATTGAAAGCCTTGCAATACAGATATTTGTCAACATTTGTTAAGATCATAAATGGACAATATTTATTTTGTCATAACAGGTTACAGTATTTCACCTTTACAGATTTTTATGACTTTTGTCTTTTTATTTTATATAAAGCTAAACTATTACATTTTGGTCAAAACAATGTTTCAATTTAAATTTCTTTATCTGCAATATATTCCTTTTCTAGAACATGTACAACAAATAAATGGTAAGCTCAATGGATAGTTAGTCATTGACAACAACTCCTGCATCACCACTGCCATGCCACCGTTGACTTTCTCTCGTCTCCTCGCCCCCCCAATACCTAGTCTTTATGTGTTTGCATTGTTTGTTATTGTTCCCTTTCCGTTCCCCACGTCTTCCAGGATAAGTCTGTGTATGCTCAGGTTTAACCACAGAGATATAACAGTCCTTCCTTACACCAGTGCCTCTCAGCCAAGTAACCTCCAGGTGAAGGAACATTCACATCACTCAGTTATTTACCACAGAGATATAATAGCCCCTCCTTACCCCTGTGCCACTCAGCCAAGTAACCTCCAGGTGAGGGAACATTCACACCACTCGGTTATTTACCACAGAGATATAACAACCCTTCCTTACCCCTGTGTCACTCAACCAAGTAACCTCTAGGTGAGGGAACATTCACATGCTTTGAAATATATTAGTTAAATATGTCTTTATAATACTACACAGTATGGGTTCTGATATCTCCTCTCATTTATTGCTCAGCAAACCCATTTTCTACACTTTGTACTCATTCCTAAATTAAAGCGGCTGCCATGTTTCTCTTATTTAGTGACATTATTAATCCTCAGAGAACTTTAACTGCAAATATGATAAGACACGTTTTCTGATAAGAGCCTCCTTAGTATTTAGGGAAAACAGCTCTGTGCTGCCCAGTGGAGTAGAGAAAGTGAGAATAAATAGTAGGAGTTGCTATGTGAACACTATACTGCAGGCTTTGGGCCTTCTTAAATAAGAGTTACAGTAAAATACATATTAACACAGCTGGGGAACAAATTAATGTTGGTTGACCTGTTTTAAGGGCATTACATGAAGCTCAAATTCTAGATAGGTCATAATAGGGGAAACAATTGAAGAGGAGACCGGGGAGACATTAACATACCTTATTGCTGAACATCACAGTTTTATAGACACACTTACACATGACCCCCCAATAGTCTTGACCACCAGGGATTTTTTGAAACGTTACGTAAAATACAGTAGACATTTAGCAGATACTGTATTAATACCTGCCATGGTGTGAAGCTCTGAATATCTGTACAACTTCCATTATTAAATGGTCCTCTCCCCTCCTGGCATGTTTGCAGATCATGCAAAGCTTTGGCTATGATATAAATAGCGGTATAGATGTTATAGGAACCTCTTAAGCTGGTCACATCATTGTAGCCATTCTGGATACTCTCTAGATCCTCATTTCCAGTACACAACTTTGCAGGATTATCCCATGAGCCTGTGAGATTTCTCTGGTCCAAGAAGTTGCAATCAAAAGCTTCTTCCCAGAACTTCTTGGTCCAGGTTTCCCCCGTGGTTTTGAAGGGATGGATGCTGTTTAAATAACCTCTAAACCCTGTAATTGTTGTGCTGTGGAAGGCAAAACCCATAGAGCCTGAGAGGATTGCAGAGTACTTGTCTATTGATAATACTTTTGACATGGACCAAGCTTCACTGGCCACAAAGATCTTCCCGGTCACGTTCTGCCTCAGTATCTCATCCAGTAGTTGAACCATTTCAACATCCATGGAGAAGATCACCACAGCTGTGGCTGTTGACTCTCTGATGACCTTAGTGAGGTGGGAAGCATTCTTATCCAGGCGGCTGAGAAGGATGAATTCTGTGAAGGCCACACAAGCTCCAGCCTTGAGGATTTCTTGCTTTATCACCTGGATGCCCTGTTCTCCATAGTTATCTCCCAAACCTATTAACCCAACCCACTTCCAACCAAAATGCAACACCAGCCGGGCCAGTCCCTGTGACTGGAAGGCATCACTGGGAACAGTCCTGAAGAAGGAAAGGAACTGTGTCCTGTCACTCAGGAGGGAGCTGGTTGAGTAGATACTGATCTAAAGTAACAAATGGGAGTTTGATAAGGTACAGCTAACCGTTTCACTGAAAATATTTATATCATTAGAGCTATTACTTAATATTATGGAAATGCTTTTTTTCTGAAATTTCCTATCAAAAAATAAATAAAAACTAATGGGATGAACAACATGTGCAGTAAAAAAAAAACATTCAAAGCCATACTATTTGTATATTTCCTACTATACATTGCTGGTAGTAAAGTGTTTAGCAAAAGAGAAATGTAACATGGCTCAACAGAGTTGGGTATAGTAAATATGATTGCCATTATTAACACTGAGTGAGGTGTATGGGTGCTACTGTACCTACGCAATATGGATAAATGCAAGGACTGGAAGGAGATTAGGTGATATATTTCACAATTCCCTCCCCCAAAAATTGCATTTGTGGTGCACTCCCAGGTAAATGATACCATAACTTGTACTGTTAATATTTAAAATAAGATGACAAGACTGAAGATAAACATAATATAAATCGATACAGTGTAACACTCATGCAGTGAACTTAGCTCTAACTGCAATCTATTTCTCCGCCCCTGATGAAGCGGGGATGTGAGCGAAAAGCGTAGGGCGTCACAATCAGGAAGTGTTTGCTGATCTGGCAGGGACAACTTGTGTTAGAAACGGGAGTTTGATATATTTTCAGCGAATGCTCGATACATTTTATCTCCGCTCTTCCACCAATGACAATATATTGTAAGCCAATATAGGCAGGTACCATAGAAAGCATCGTTGTAACAGCAATAATGTTAGTGGAGTCACTGCAATATGAGAGATTGCTACAATATAGACCTCTATGTACATTGTTTCTCTGCTCTTTGATCAATGTCATTATTAGCCTATAAGGCAGTTACAGTACTAATGTTACTCTATTTATAATTATACTATCTCAGGCAGTAATTATACTGTGCACTTTCTCAGACAGTCTTTTGCAGTCCGAGCCTGCCTTTTTCTAACTGTTTCCTTTATCTATAGTACAGATGCAGCGGCCGTTATTCGAACATTTCACGCGTTGTATACCTCGGAAAACCCATGTCATGGTGCATGATTTCTTCCAACCTTACCGTCTTAAGACGCGTGTTGACTCGTTTTTATCGAGTGCAGAAAATGGCATTTTAGTGTTCTGGTTTTTAAACACCTGAAATTGACACAGTAGCACAGAAGCACATTACTGTACACATTACAATTCATTCATTTCTGCCATGGATACGTGATGAATTGCACCCAAAGAAATCAGAATCCATGAAATTCAAACAAATCAACCACGGTAAACACAAAATGCCGTGTGGAATACAGCAGAGCACACAATATTTCTAGCCTATCAATACAAGTTATTTTACTAGTATCCTCCTTGCAGGTTGCTAACCATTTAGATATGAGGCTTATTTCGGTTCATGTTCCATCTATTAATTAAAGTACACCTTTGCCTCTGTCCCAGGTATCATTCTAGGAATTCGAGCATTTTTCCTACTAGTATATCAATCTTAAATAAATCTATTATCCAGGTCAGCCTACATAATGTACAATCTAATCTCAACACCTATCCTGATTTTTAACTTAATTTTGACTCTGTTAATTCAGTTAACTGCACAAGTGTTACACTGCCTCGATTTATATTATTTTTATCTGAATTCTTGCCATCTTATTTTAAACATTAACAATAAACGTTATGTTATAATTTACCTAGGAGTGCTCCACAAATGCAATTCTTTTGTGGGGGATTTGTATTATCTATCACCTAATCCTCCTTAACTATCTTCCTTCCAGTTCTAGTTAAGTGTTTAGTTGCTATTAGGAAGAGAACAGGGAGATAAGAGGTTCAGCACTGTCGACAGCTCCCACTGATCCTTACCTGTGGGTATCTGTACAGACCCAGGATATGAGCCATGAGACTGGAGTACGTGGAGGTTGAGTGTCCAATGATGGCAGCCAGAGGTGGATTCTCCCGGCAAGAGAAATTGGGGATACCCTGGTTCTGACCTGTTAGAATCTTCAGGGTTCCATCCACCTCACTCTGTAGTTTGCGACAAGAATCGTAGATTTGAAAGCCCAGGGTGATGTTTGGGAGGAGGTCCTTTCTTCTGTTGATCTCCTCCATGCTGAACCTCATGGCCTGGAAGTGCTGGAAGACTTCAGAAAAGAAGCTGGGGGTGAGAAAGAGGTGACCAATTATGTGAAATGACCCTTTACCTGTAGAGACATTGAGTAGAGTGGATGGAGCATAAAGAAGGCAATGGGAAAAATGTCTGTGTAGAGGAGGTCCAATTTCATATCATCTACCCAAGGAGGGGAGAGAGAGAGAGAGAGAGAGAGAGAGAGAGAGAGAGAGAGAGAGAGAGAGAGAGAGAGAGAGAGAGAGAGAGAGAGAGAGAGAGAGAGAGAGAGAGAATAGTGTGAAGAGAAAGATTATGAGAGAGAAAATAGTGTGAAGAGAAAGATTATGTGTGAGAGGAAAATAGAAATAAATGGGGAAGAAAGAGGGAGAGAGAGATGGGGAGGGAGAGGGGGAGAGAGAAGGATATTGATAGAAATTAGAAGAGAGGGAGAGATTTACAACAGTGAAATAGTGAGATACGAGGACATTATAAACCTTACAATTTACAGGCTCCCTGTGGGGGTGTCTCTGTGAAAAAAGTTTCCAGGTACTCTATGTCAATATGGAAGGGAATAACTATGCCTATTAAGACATCTCCATGCTTGTAGACCCCAGTGAGGTCCGAGCCCCGCAGTTTGCACCCCAGGCTGTCAGAACGAGAGGCAGGAGTGAGGTAGGAGAGAACGAGGTGCCATGTAGACCAGTATAAAAGGGGCATCGCTCTGCAACCAGACAGAAGGACATTAAATCATAATCCATCATTCATAAAATGGGAAATCATAACCCTACAATGTAATTGTTACCCACATATTATATACCAGGCATTATTACTATATAGGATAATGACATTACCTGAGCAGAAGGTGGAAGTAAATAGAGATACTCTGCATCATTATACAGTACAATGTGTTAATTATCAATGTATAAATTCTAAGCATCATTATACAGCACGATGTTTCCCTGGTTCTTGAACACTCGTTTCTTGCCCATCCCGTTTCCTCCCGCACCCAAAAAGATACAGACACCATGGTGGGGTACAAATGGCCACCGCATTTACTTAAACAAACCACAACACTCCTGGACATGGTCAGCAAGTCGCCCCCACCCATTGACCCTGATTCTGCTCACCACCACTACATTTTCCAATGAGCACTCCAGGTTCGTAATACCCGGGTTCTCTTGGAAATACACCCATAATCCCACCACACCTTGTCCTGTCATAAGGGTGCATCCTTTGGACCCCTCCCATACCTATAAATTAAATAGCCGGACAAAACTGACCCTCAAGCTGTTAGAAACGTCATACAACCACCAACACCTTTTACCCCACCATCCTCCATCCTATTTTATTATTATTATTCTCACTTTTTCCTTTTTTAACACTTTTCCCTTTTTTCCCCCAACATAAAATGATAACCTGTTACAACATCATCTTAACAATCACCATAATACATAACTTTCCCCAATAAACATGAACCCCAAAAGGGAGAGGGTGGGAATGTTCTGGGGAGGTGGAAAGAGGATGAGAGAGGAAGGTCATAGAGCTTTAGCCCCTTAAGTAGTTCACCCTCCACCCAATGATCACTTCACAGCCCCTCGGGCCAAAGTTGATGCCTGTCTTTTCTTATATGGTCAGGGCTTACTTTATCAATGTATAGATACTTTGTATAATTATACATTGCAGCCTGTTCATTATCAGTGTATAGAGCTACTCAGCATCATTATACAGTGTGCCATGCTTATTATCAGTGTACTGTATAGAAATACTTAGCATCATAATACAACACAGCATGTTCATTTTCAGTTTATAGATACTTAATATCATCATATAGTGTGTTTATTATCAGTCTATAAATACTAAGCATCATTATGCAGCGTGCAGTGTTTACTATCAGTGTATAGAGATACAGTACTCAACATCATTATACAGTGCAGTATATAATATCAGCAAACTTGCTTACCTCATTCTCTCTCTCTCTTTTTTGGCCGTGTGGATATTTATAATAAATGCCCCTTTTTATACATAAATTAATTCCCTCGTTAACAGAAAGCACTAATTAGCACTGACCTCTTCAGTTCTACAGAGCAATGTGTGTTTGCAACATGTCTCTGACAGCCTGGCACGGAGGAGGAACATGAGGGATATTTCTAACAGGGTAATTATTTAACCGGTGGGACTGAGTTTTTCCAGGAGAGGCTCAGAAAATTCCCTTTGATGAGACACAGAAAATAATGCACAAGTCAATTTCTATTTTATTTTAAGAGATATAGGCTAGGACAGTGTTTGTGTTCCCATTGGCCAATTCATATTTCCCACTCACCTGGCTTTTCGAACTGGCATGACAACCCCCCCCCCCCACCTCTTACATAGCCAGCCGGACGATCCCCCATTCTGATTGGCTGGTAGAGTTATGATCCATTCTCTGACTGGTCGCTAGTCTCCTTTCCATGTTAAGCATAGGACAGTGAGGTCTATGTAAGGATACGGCCTGATCAGAGAACCAGATGATCTTGATGTTTGGGTCGGTGAGGCGCTGGCGGCCTTTTCAAAGTTGCTCTGTTGTGAATAGCAGAGCAACCGGCTTCACTTTGCAACCGGCTTTACTTTTAGCGGGAGAAGCCTGCCTAGCCGATACCAAGTTTTAAAGACGCAGCCAAGTTTGGAGCGGAGAACGAAGCAGGGGAAAGCACGGTGGCTCTCCTGAAAAGAGTACTGTGTGTTCCTGGAAGTGAGTCGGACAGAGTAAGCTTTCCCAAAGTGGGCACCCTGCACCTTGTTGAGGCTAAATATACATCCCAGACCCCCAGTTAAGTGTGATTTACCTGTGTTTTATGTATCATTTGTATGTCTGCGGGTTTTACCCAAATAATTCTCATTATATTCCACTACCTTGTTCTGCCTAGTGACATGATCCAGAAAGGTAAAAAGTGTCAAAAGCACTACTCTCCTGTGACAAACAGATCATGGAAATAAGTGCTTCAGACTTAAACGTAACATTTGGGAGGAGTCCCTGCTCCGAAGAGCTTACAATCTAATTGGTAGGTAGGAAGAACATGCAGAGACAATAGGAGGGAGTTCTGGTAAGTGTGTCTGTAAGGGGCCAAGCTTTAAGTATAAGGTGTATAGTATTAGCCAAAGAGCTACTCATATGCTTCGTTAAGCTGGTGTGTTTTAAGGAGGTCTTAAAGGTGGATAGAGAGGGTGTTAGTCGGTTATTGAGGGGAAGGGCATTCCAGAGGTGTGGGGCAGTCAGTGAGAAAGGTTTAAGGCGGATGAGGGCTTTAGATACAAAGGGGGTAGACAGAAGACATCCTTCAGATGAACGCAAGAGTCGGGATGGTGCATAGCGAGAAATTATGTCTGAGATGAAAGGAGGGGCAGAAGATTGTAAAGCTTTAAAAGTGAGGAGGAGAATTGAGTGTTTGATACGGGATTTGATAGGAAGCCCGAAGAGGGATTTCAGCAGGGGAGATGCTGAGACAGATTTAGGAAAGAGTAGAGTGATTCTGGCAGCAGTGTTTAGGATAGATTGTAGGGGAGACAGAAGAGAGTCAGGAAGTCCGACAGCAGGAGGTTACAGTAATCAAGACGTGAGAGAATGAGGGCCCGTGTCAGAGTTTTAGCAGTCGAGCAACAGAGGAAAGGGCGTATCTTCTAATATTGTGGAGAAAAAAAGCAACATGTTTTAGATACATTTTGAATGTGAGAGGAGAATGTGAGAGAGGAGTGCTTGCGCTACTGGCTGTATGACAGAATTTCCAACAATATTGTGGAAGGAGGTATTTGGGTGAGGTTTGGGATGAAATATGAGGAGCTCTGTTTTTGAAATGTTATGTTTAAGTCGGGGGAGGGCCATCCAGGTTGATATCGCATAGAGACATTCAGAAACTTTGGCCTATACAGCAGGCAAGAATAATGCTCAAATTTGCCAACCACATCCACTTGTTAAAAGCATCCCTAAAGCTCAATTTATTAGGTTAAAGAGATTATGCTCTGATAATGACATGTTTCTTCTTCAGTCGAGAGAAATGGCAGAGAGATTTATGGCTAGAGGCTATAGCAATACGGATATCCAAGAAGCCTATGATTATGTGGATTCAATTGATAGGAAGTCCCTTATTAAAAGAGAAATCTAGGGGTTCATAAGAGTAAGACCCGGCCCTATTTAGAGTTGGGATGGAGTTAACACGCTCTGATTGGCTACCGTACCATGTGAGGCCGGCCATGTTTCTTTTTTTTGACGTACTGCTGCGGCACATCTGAGTCTAATACATCGCCGGTTTTTCCCTGGCTTTTACCTGGAATGCGACGCACTTCACCTGGAGCAGGCCGCGTTCATTTTGCGTTCCCAGCCACGGGTCATGCGCGGCTGACGCGCGGTTGATGCGTTTATTGAGAATGGTTCGGACTTAATAGGTTGCAATTCTTCGCGTGTCCGCCAGTTGGCAGATATTCATGAATTGTAATGCGCATGCGCTTCAGTAATGTGTCGACTTGCAGGTGTTTCGTTTAAAAAAGATACCACAGTGTGCTATTGTAACTTGGCCTTGAGACTGAAGGAAGAGGTTGCAAAAATGTATCAATTTAGGCTTTTCATATTAAAGAAAGACAAAGACCAGTATTCTCCTAGGACCCCCCCGCCATGAGTGTTCAAGTGCAGCCCGCTTTCCAAAAACCCGACAGAAGTTACGCATATTTGATATGGGCCGCGATTAATGCAACAGAGGATAAGATGGCAACAGTTGTTCAAATTTATCAGTATTTTGTCGAAACCTATGACTTTTACAAATTTTCGCCAGCTCCTCATACGTGGAAGCATGCAATAAGGAAAAGGTTATGTAGCGATCCCTGTTTTTATCGTATTGAGCCACAATTTGTTGGAGGGTATTGGTGTGTATCACCAGCTTTTTCCTGTATCTATGATCATGATGACGGCAAAAGGCGAAGGGTCGTGTTAAAACCAACTAAGAAACAACAGTCGCTGCCAAGCAATGCACCAGCACCGGCTTCCAATGACGGTCCTGCCGTCAGTGACAACCCTGAGCCTGAGCCTGAGCCGGATTTCGCGTGCAGTTTCGATCAAGCTTGCATGTACCTAAGCAATTTCCAGCCTCATCAGCTGACTACAGGTGGACTAGTCCCGCTGCAAACTATCGATGTGGATGATCAAGAACGCTGGACTGGCAGTGGACCGGCGCCGGCGCCAGCTGAATGGGAAATTCTATGGTGAGTATTGTTGCTGTATTATTTTCTTTGTTTTTTTTATTTTGACAATACAGTATCAATATCGGTGCAATTCAAAAGTCAAGCGATTCTCCTGTAAGCAATATTATTGGCTGAGCGGCTTCTACAGTACTGTACTGCAGATACTGAACTACTGTATTTATGGAACGCTAGGCGCATGCGCATTGGAACCTTCTTGAAACGCATACAGTATGCGTGTCAATACATCGACTGTAGACGCATGTGAACAGGAGACGCCCCCCGAGCAAATTATTGGTGGGACTGGCTGGGAACTTCTTTAGGGGGCTGACCATTACAGTAAAACCTTTCTTTTTGTTTTTCCTCAGAAAAGAAAACGGCTAATGGAGGGATTTCGATGGATAATATCGCTTTGTGTAACAATGCCTGCACATTGCTGAATCGGATTTAAAAACCACGTACCGAAGTCTACAGTTTAGCGGCCGTAGTTATTGATTAGGATAGAATACTGTAATACTGTACCAGAAACAGTATGCTGATGTTTTCCGGCCATACAGTATACTGTACAATACTTTTTTTATATACAGCACTGTATACTATGTAATAAACTCGAAAAAATAAAAACTATGCATTTATTCTACATGTATCACATACATTATGTCTTCCACATTATACAGTGCCAGTACATACAGTACAGTACAGTTTGTACAAAATATAAAAGTGCGCAACCCCAAAACAACTCAATCGTGTGAATGACAATGTCTAATAGTGATAATGATAAATAAATTCCTAATAAATATTGTGAATTTTAAACCAAGTGAAAATATTAGGCACAACCCTACTGTGGAAGTGAAAAATATATACCATACAGGAACGTGGTGTATGCGAATGCAGCTCTCAGGAAGAGAGTGGCTCAGCACTCTCATAAACTGGAGATAAAGACAAGAAAAAAAGCGCAAAGCACAAATCGTGAAGTATATCAAAAACAGTGTTTAAGTAAAAATGGTAAGTATGCTGCGTACATTTGAATAAAAGATCAGAAGCATTAACGTGTAACAACACGCGGTGTTACCACACAGCGAGGTGGGAGACTTGGAGGTTGTCACTCAGGTAACCGGATACCTGCTGAAGCTCACATTCATCTGCATCTGGCGTGATGTCAGCACCCTGCAACCGGATCGTCTGATGTTTGGAGAGAAGATTCAGCCTGGGTCGTCTGGCTCCACAGACCACGCTTAGCACACTGACTAGTTAGTTCCACGTGGATGTAGTCCTGTTCACGGGGGTGCACAGAGCAAATGTCCCAAACGCAGTCAGCTCCAACAGCACTCGGCAATGGGAATCAGTCCTTCTGAGCGCGCGATGATGACATCACTCGAAGGGACGCAGCTAGATACGGGGCAGGCCCAAACTGATGAACCACGGGCTGCACGAGTACACAAACGCTGCTCAGAGTTGTCCCAAATACACAAAATGGCTAAATAGAACCAATAAAAGGTACAACATAGGGATATAAAACAATAAATATAATCCAACGCGTTTCAAAGCTCAATACTGCTTCTTCATCAGGGATAAATTCAATGTGCCTACCCCAGGGTATAAAATATACACCATACTGCTGGTATTGGTCTAACAATTATGTTCCCAGCCAATCAAGAACGTATTACTCAGCATGTGGGGGCGGGACATTGGATTCGCATTGAAAATAACATTTAAAAACAAATCTTTATTACACATAAATATCTCTGCAAAAGATAAAAAGAAAAGAAAAATTCAATTAGATTAAAACAGTAATCATATACTTTAATGCATCTTAAAACAGACTAAAATTAGTGATATACTAGTGCTAGCTAATACTATATAATGCTAGCAATGCTTGTTCAATGAGACCGGTGGGTCATCCAAGTGCCTTGTATCAAGACTCCATGTTAATACAGAGGAGGATAATCATTAACCCTTTGATGTCCTTTAGTAAAAGGCCCATATGTCAAGGTCTTCGTTCAGCCCCTTAGGAAACATACAGTCTAATTTGTGAATCCAAAAAGATTCCTGAGCAGATAGGACTTTCAATCTGTCCCCCCCCCCTTCTATCACCTGGCACATGCTTAATGCCCAAAAACGTAAGAGAGGAAGGGTCTTTTTGATGTTTAATCAGGAAATGTCTGGAAACACTGTGCTTCTCAAAGCCATTTTTAATATTGCGTATATGTTCTTGTATCCTAATCTTCAGATTGCGTTTCGTTCTACCCACATAGTGTAACCCACAGGCGCACTCCAGTAGGTACACTATGTAGGTTGAGTCACATGTAATAAAATCATCTACACTAAAGATTTCTTTGTTTTTTTTAGAGGTGAAGGTTTTGCGGTTGGGGTGCATATGTTTGCAAACAAAACACATGGCACAGTTGAAGTTACCTACAGGTTTTTTCCCAAGCCAGCTCTTTTCTGTTCTCTGGCATACCAATTGTCCAATGTCACTTGGAGCTAAAAAGTTTTTTAAGTTGGTAGCTTTCCTATAAATAAATCTAGGTTTCTTGACCAAATGGTCACATAGAACCGGATCGTTTTCTAGAATTGCCCAGTGTTTTTTAATCACTTTCTCAATATTCTTGTGAGCTCTATTGAAATTGGTCACAAATGCCACATCTATTTTATCAGGGTTCAACTTACTGGATTTTTTACTTTTTTGTGTTAACAGTTCATCACGGTCCATAAGTTGGACTCTTTCTAATTCCTTATTGGGGTGATCAGATTTGTAACCCCTTTCAATAAAGCGACTTAGAAGTTTTTCAATTTGCTTCATAAAGGTGTCATTATTCGTACAATTTCTTTTCAGCCTCATGAACTGACCGGCTGGAATGTTTTTAATCCAGGTATCTTTATGATTGTTCGTTGCCATTAGCAAATTATTAGTATCCACTTTTTTGAAAAATGTTTCTGATAATACCTTTCCATCGCAAGTGGAAGTCAGTCTAAGATCTAAATAATTTGTCACTTCCTTATCTGTTTGATGTGTGAAACTCAAGTTGTAATCGTTGTCATTAATGAAGAACATGAAGTGATCGACTGACTCTAAATCTCCATCCCACACCACAAGGACATCATCAATGTAGCGACGCCACTTGATGATGTTACTAGAAAAGGGGTTATTGGCCCAAATACAGTTGCTCTCCCAGTCCCCCACATACAGGTTCGCGAAACTTGGGGCAAAACGAGTACCCATTGCTGTTCCGCAAACCTGTATGTAGAAATCTGAGAGAAACATAAAATAATTATGATTCAATATGAAGTCAATGGACCTTAAAATGAATTCCCTATTCTGAGGATGTAATAATGGGTCTTGTCGCATACAAAGTTCAATTGTTTCTAGGCCCTTGGTGTGTGGAATGTGAGTGTACAGAGCTGTAATATCGCATGTCAGCCATCAATAGCTGCTCTTCCACTCAAAAGCTTGGAAAAGGTTCAAAACTGCAGTGGAGTCTTTGAGGTAAGATGGAAGTTGAACCACATATGACTGCAGAAAAAAATCAACATACTGGGATACATTTGCTGTTAAAGACTGGATCCCTGAAAGAATAGGTCTTCCGGGGGGGTCTATCTTAGATTTGTGGATTTTGGGCAGATGGTAAAATATCGGTATTCTGGGAAAAGTTGGATACAGGAATGAAAACGCAACATTTGTAATAACAGATAAAGAGTTGGCTTCTTCTAATAAAGACTTCAATATAGATTGAAACTCCAAGTGGGGTCTTTCTTTATTTTTTTATAAAAAGTAGTATCATTTAGGAGTCTACAAGCCTCTTTTATATAATCTTTTCAATTCTGTAGTACAACCCCCCCCCCTTATCAGCTTGTCTGATAATTAAATCTTTATTCTCCGTGAGCATTTTAAGCGCAAAATTCTCCTTTGAGTTTAGGTTTTGTCTAATTTTACCCATATCAAAATCTTGTGTTAGGGTATTCAACTCGTTATTCACCATTGTGAAGAACGTGTCGATGTAATGTCCCTTTGATTGAGCTGGGTAGAACTTAGACTGCATCTTAAAAGGTGTATGACTTATAGTGAGTTCTGGGGTCTGAGTTGGGGGAATGGTTAATGTACTAGGGGTCGGTTGAGCGATAGGAGGAGTGGACTCTATCTCATTTTTCAAAAAATGCCTTTAAAGCGTTAAGTTCCGCGTAAACTTATGAAGATCTTTGAAGAGTTGGAACGAGTTAGGCCCAGATGTCCTTGAAAATGTCAAACCCCTACCAAGCACTTTGATCTGGTCTTGTGTCAAAATGTTATTGGAGAGATTAAAAATACAATTTTCTATTGGGGAGACCCTTCTTGATAACTCCCTTTTCTTTTGGACATTGGCACCACCTCTAGTCCCTCGCCTGACAGAGATCTTTTTCTTGGTCTGTTTGGTGGGGGATCTATATCCAACTCTTTTATATAATTTCCTTCACTACTGGGGGTGCTAACCTCGTTTTGACAATCTCTAAAAAAGATGGTGAAGAGAGACTCGGGGAACGAGAGTAAATATTTCGCTTAGGTATGACTTTGGGTGAGTATGTGCAAGGTTCTGTTATTATAGTGACATACTCCTTGTTTCCTGTTTGATGCTGTTGATGGTAGGGATTATTCCTAAAATTAGGTTTATAATCCCTAATATAATTTTTACCTCGAAAGTTGGGGTTTCGAACATGGTTATCATAATATTGCTGGGAATGTCCTCCCTTTACCATACCACCTCCATTACTACCATGATAATTACCACGTCACTGGTCATTAGGCCTATAGATTTGGTCTTGATTTTGCCTCTGTCTAGAGTGAGAGGAGTTGGATTTGTCCCTTGTATTGGGGACGTATGTTTGACCAACCACTCTCCCTCTATCATCTTTTTTGGCCCAATCTCTTTGCCTATTATTAATATAATCACCCTTGTCACGTAGGAACTTATCATGTTTAGTTTTTAAAAGTTCCTCCTCTTCATTTTCAAGTTTACTCTTGAGATCATGCTCCAATTCAGAGCAATCATTGTCAATAACCAATTGCTCTAACGTTGCTATGGTCTCAAGAATATCCTTTTCTAGTTCCTTAATATTACGGCTTCTCTCAAATATTATTAACCTCATCAGGTCCATTGAACAAGCATCTAAAATACGGTTCCATTCTTGCATAAAATGGGCGTTTTCTTTGCCAAAAGTGGGTTTCTTAAGAACCCTTAAACCTCTTGGGACTCTTTTGCAGTCCATATAACTCTTTATGTTTTTCAAGCCATAGTTTGTTTTCCTCCAAAAGGAGTTTCTCTAGACTCTTAAAAAGGTCCTTAACAGATGACGTCACCATTGATTCAGATGATACATTAACAACCTCCTCAGAAAATAGGAGACTAAAATGCTCCTCACGTTTGGCCCTACAATTGGCCAAACTCCACACCATACTTGCGGGAGGTAAAATGTACACAGCTAAATACAACTAAGTGAATCACAGTGCAGCACCAAAAAAGAGCAAGTGAATATACAAAATATAAAAGTGCGCAACCCCAAAACAACTCAATCGTGTGAATGACAATCTCTAATAGTGATAATGATAAATAAATTCCTAATAAATATTGTGAATTTTAAACCAAGTGAAAATATTAGGCACAGCCCTACTGTGGTAGTGAAAAATATATACCATACAGGCACGTGGTGTATGCGAATGCAGCTCTTAGGAAGAGAGTGGCTCAGCACTCTCATAAACTGGAGATAAAGACAAGAAAAAAAGCGCAAAGCACAAATCGTGAGTTACATACATATATATGCATATATATATATATAATTGCAATTTATTGGCTACAGTATGTATTTTGTGGGCAATGGAAGACAAGGATTTTGCTGGCGATGGGGGCTTCTTATTGATGAGGTCAGTAGAACTTTATTTATTTTAATATGCTAGTTCATGTGTTTAATAATGGCCAAATAATCTATTATCCATATCTGGATAACAGTTATTTGGCACATTATTGTACTGTAGGTGTTGGGGGGGGGGGGGGGGATTGATGTATTGAATGTATAGGTCAGGTTTATTTATTTTACATTCAGGGTTTGTTACTTTTGGTTCTGCGTGAGACCTCTGGAGACCACCTTCGGTATCCTCGGGTATCTCACGGGTACCAAGCTGATGGGTCCATGGGGGACACCTGCGGGGAAGAACCGGTGGTCCCACATCTGTGGGGGCACCGTGGGCCCGTAGTGTGCGGGGAAGAACCGGTGGTCCCACATCTGTGGGGGCACCGCGGACCCATAGTACCCACCAGTGGGTCCCCAGACCCCAGTGATAACCACCCGACGCCCCACAGACACCTGTGGGGTCTGACCCGGGGCTCCCAGACATCCGCGGGCCTACCGTGGGGACCCAATTGTGGCCCACGGTGAACCCGAGGAGACAACCCGGGGGCCATGGCGCTTGGTGGGACCCACCAACAGGCCTCCAGATCCTGTATGAAACAAGTTGCTGGTACCCTGTAGGTCTGTCAGGTGACCCGTCAGGCCCAACGGGGACTCGCGTGGGCCTGGGGTATGAACCCTGTATGTAAAATGATAAATCATGTATTTATGGGGGGCACAGGGGGTGGGTTATGTATTTAATAAATATAATGATGTTTATTGTGGGGCAGTGTATTGTTTTAATTGTGGGTACTGTGGGTGGGGGAGGGGGTATTGGCCCCAAGGGTATGTGTATAGGCCTCCCTTGGGTAGTGGGTGAGGGTGGTTAGGCCTCATGGGGTGGGGGCAAGTAACCTCCAGGTGAGGGAACATTCACACCACTCAGTTATTTACCACAGATACAGTATACTGTATAACAGCCCTTCCTTACCCCTGTGTCACTTAACCAAGTAACCTCCAGGTGAGGGAACATTCACACCACTCAGTTATTTACAACAGAGATATAACAGCCCTTCATTACCTCTGTGTCATTCAACTAAGTAACCCCCAGGTGAGGGAACATTCACACTACTCAGATACCTGTATTTAACACAGAGATATAACAGGCAATGGGAAGTACATAAGTCTAGGTAGCAAGGTACACTCCTGTCTTCTCACATACAGCTGTGTGTTGTCTTGTTCGGGTGTTGATGTGAGCGAGGGTCTGTGTTTCTTGTGTGTGGATAAGCTACTGGTATCCATACCCTGAAGATATGTACAGAGCTAGTTATAGGGATTGTCCCACTGCCTGTTTTTTGTCTATTATTTAAATATGTCTTTATAATACTACGCACTATGGGATCTGATATCTCTTCTCATTTATCGATCATCTCACCCATTTTCTACCATTTGTATTCATTCCGAAAAACCTAAATTAATGCGGCTGTCCTCAAAGAAACTTTTCTGCAAATACGATGTTTTCTTATAAGACCCTCTGTAGTATGTAGGGGAAACAGCTGCTCAGTGAAGTGAGAATAAATAGCAGGAGTTGCCATGTGAACACTATACTGCAGGCTTTGGGCCTTCATAAATTAGAATTTAAATACATATTAACACAGCTGGGGAAAAAATCAAGGCTAGTGGATGTGCTTTAAGTGGAATCACATTTAGCTCAAATTCTATACATGTCATAATAGGGGGAACAGGTAAATAGGAGACAGGGAAAACAGAGACCTTCACGTACCTTATTGCTGAACCCCAGAGTTACAAAGACATAAATAGACCCCGAATAGTGTTAACCTCCAGGGCTTTTTTTGAACTCTCACATAAAATAGTGTTGATGCTTTGCAGATATTTATACCTGCCATGGTGTGAAGCTCTGAATATCTGTACAACTTCCATTATTAAATGGTCCTCTCCCCTCCTGGCATGTTTGAAGATTATGCAGAGCTGTGGCTATGATATACATCGCTTTATAGATGTTGTAGGAAGCTCTTGAGCTGTTCAAATCATTGTAGCCGTTCTGGATACTCTCTAGTTCCTCATTTCCAGTGCACAATTTTGCAGGATTATCCCATGAGCCTGTGAGGTTTCTCTGGTCCAAGAATTTGCATCTAAAAGCTTCTTCCCAGAACTTCTTGGCCCAAGCTTCCCCTGGTGTGTTGAAAGGATGGATACTGTTTACATACCCTCTAAACCCTGTAATTGTTGTGCTTTGGTAGGTAAAACCCATAGAGCCCAAGAGAATTGTAGAGTATTTTTCCATTGATAATATGTTTGAGATGGACCAAGCTTCACTGGCCACGAAGATCTTCCCGCTCACGTTCTGCTTCAGCATCTCATCCAGTAGTTGAACTATTTCAACATCTATGGAGAAGATCACCACAGCTGTGGCTGTTGACTCTCTGATCACCCTAGTGAGGTGGGGGGCGTTCTTATCCAGACGGCTGAGAAGGATGAATTCTGTGAAGGCCACACAAGCTCCAGCCTTGAGGATTTCTTGCTTGATGACCTGAATGCCCTGTTCCCCATAGTCATCTCCTAAAGCAATTAACCCAACCCACGTCCAACCAAAATGCAACACCATCTGGGCCAGTCCTTGCGACTGAAAGGCATCACTGGGGACGGTCCTGAAGAAGGAAAGGAACTGTGTCCTGTCACTCAATAGGGAGCTGGTTGAGTAGATACTGATCTAGAGTGACAAATGGGAGTTTGATAAGGTACAGCTAACCTGTTTTACTGAAAATATCGATATTAGTAGAGATATTACTTAGTAATATGGTAAAAAAAAATCCTGAAATTTCCTATTAAAAAATAAATAAAAAATAATGTAATGAACAACATGTGCAGTACAATAACCCTATTCAAAGCCATATGCATCTGTCCTACTATGTATTGTTGGTAGTTAAGTGTTCAGTTGCTATTGGAAAGAGAACAGTGTGAGAAGAAATGCAGCACTGTGAGAAGAAATGCAGCCTTGTGGACAGCTGCCACTAATCTTTACCTGTGGGTATCTGTACAGACCCAGGATATGAGCCATGAGAATGGAGTAGGTGGAGGTTGAGTGCCCAATGATGACAGCCAGAGGTGGCTTCTCCCGACAAGAGAAATTGGGGATACCCTGGTTCTGACCTGTTAGAATCTTCAGGGTCCCATCCAGCTCACTCTGCAGTACCCGACACGAGTCATAGATTTGAAAGCCCAGGGTGATGTTTGGGAGGAGGTCAGGTCTTCTGTTGATCTCTTCCATACTGAACCTCATGGCCTGGAACTGCTGGAAGGCTTCAGAATAGAAGCTGGGTGGTAGAAGGAGTTAACCAATTATGTTATATGACCTTTTACCAATAGAGGAATTGAGTAGGGTAGATATAGGATAAAGAAGGGATGGGGCAAAAGTCTGTGTAGAGGTGCTCCTATTTCATGTAACCTATCTACAGTAGGGAGGAGATGGGGATGGAGCAGAGACAGATAGAGAGGGAGTGGATGAAAGAGAGAGACGGGGAGGGAGGGAGAGGATGGGGAGGGAGAGAGAGAGAGAGAGAGAGAGAGAGAGAGAGAGAGAGAGAGAGAGAGTGAGAGAGAGAGAGAAGGATACAGATAAAAACATTGACTAGAAAAAGGATGGTGTAAATAGCGCTAACAATTATATCAAAAAATCAATAAAAATTATTACACAATAAAAACCACAGTGTAATGTGTAACTAAATATAGGACGGCTGCCAGGAAAGAAGACTAACCCAAACACAGTTAGTGGAAAACACAGAGAAAACAATACAGACCGGCGCCTCAAATGTCCAAAAACGAAAATAAGTGTCTCTCTCTGTCTCTGTATGTCTTTCTCTGTCTGTGTCTCTCTCTGTGTGTCCCTCTCTATCTCTGTGTGTGTGTGTGTATGTCTCTGTATCTCTGTGTTTTTGTGGCTCTGTGTGTGTCCCACTCTGTCTCTGTGTGTGTCTTTCTCTGTGTGTGTCTCTCTCTATCTCTCTCTGTGTGTCAATGTATGTCTGTGTGTCTCTCTGTGGGTTTCTGTGTATCTGTGTGTCTGTGTGTTTCTCTCTGTGTTTCTCACTGCCTGTGTTTCTCTCTATCTCTCTGTGTCTCTCTGTGTCTGTGTCTCTTTCTGTCTCTGTGTCTCTCTATGTATCTCTCTCTGTCTCAGTCTCTCTCTCTCTCTGTCTCGGTGTCTCTCTGTCTCTGTGTGTCTCTCTGTCTCTGTGTCTCTCTCTCTGTCTTGGTGTCTCTCTGTCTCAGTGTGTCTCTCTCTATGTGTCACTCTATGTCTCTGTGTGTACTGTATGTCTCTGTCTGTCTCTGTGTGTTTCTCTCTCTGTCTCTGTATGTATGTCTCTCCCTATCTCTGTGTGTATGTCTCTCTCTGTCTCTGTATGTCTTTCCTCTCGTCTGCTGTCGCTCTCTGTTTTCTCTGTATGTCTCCTCTCCCTATCTCGTGTCTGATGTCTTCTACTGTATCCGCTCTGTCTTCCGCTGTGGTAACTCTCTCTTGCTCCACTACTCCTGTTGTAGATATGTCCGAGTTCTCTCTGTCCGTTGTAGTCTATCTGTGCCTAGTGTATTCTTCCTCTGTGTGTTGTCTCTCTCTCTCGGTCCTCTGTGCGCATATCTCTATCTGTCTCTGTGTGTGTATGTCTCTCGTATCCTGTGTTTTTGTGGCTCTGTGGTGTCCCCTCGTCATCTGTGTGTGTCTTTCTCTGGTGTGTGTCCTCTCTATCTCTCTCTGTGTGTCAATGTATGTCGGTGTGTCTCTCTGTGGTTTTTCTGTTTATCTGTGTGTCTGTGTGTGTTTTCTCTCTGTGTTTCTCACTGTCCCCTGTGTTTTCTCTCTACCTCTGTGTCTCCTGTGTCTGTGTCTCATTTCCTGTCTCGTTCTCTCTATGTATCATCTTCCTCTGTCCTCAGTCCTCAGGTCTATCTCTCCTACCCTCCTCTCTGTCCTCGGTGTCTCTCTGTCTCTGTGTGTCTCTCTCCTGTGTCTCTCTTCTGCTCTCTCCTCTCTCTGCTCCTGTCTTGGTTCCCGTCTCTCTGTCCAGTTGTGTCGCCTCTCTTCATGGTCACTTCTATTGTCTGCTGTGTGTACTGTAGTCTCTGTCTGTCTCTGTGGTTTCTCTCTCTCTCTCTCTTGTCTCTGGAATGTATGTCCTTCTCCTCTCTCTGTGTGTATGTCTCTCTCTGTCTCTGTATGTCTTTCTCTGTCTGTGTCTCTCTCTGTGTGTCCCTCTCTATCTCTGTGTGTATGTCTCTCTGTCACTGTGAGTATGTATCTCTCTATCCCTGTTTGTATGTCTCTTTCTGTATCTCTGTGTATGTATGTCTCTGTGTGTATGTCTCTCTCTCTGTCTCTGTGCGCATATCTCTATCTGTCTCTGTGTGTCTCTCTGTGTGTGTGTCTCTCTGTGTGTGTTTCTGTGTGTGTGTGTTTGTCTCTCTCTCTGTGTCTCTTTCTGTCTCTCTCTGTCTGTTTGTATTTCTGTCTGTATATCTCTCTGTATCTCTCTTCCTCTGTGTGTCTCTGTGTTTGTCTCTCTTTGTTTTAGCTTCCTACCACAAGCAACATGGATACTTCATGTCCCCATGGTGGAGCTTCCTCCATTTTACCATCCTACCGCATACATCCGACTGTTGATTGGCTCAAAAAGTGGGTGGGGAACGATATGGCAAAGATGTCGTTTTTAAATTAACTTTACTGAAAAAAAAAACGTTTCCTTACAATAGGGCAAAACCTTTATATCCTGATGTGTTGAGGAGGGACATGGAGTGGAGAGAATATACAGTATAAAGTATGTTTCCTTCTGTGTTGCAACGATACACTCAGAGAAGAAAGCTACAATGTTTTGAAAGCTCTGTACACTATAATCTCATCGTTAATTCTGGTAGATCAAAAGGTGTCTAAAATCATTTATACAAAGTGTCATATTGTATTACGCTGTACATTCGCTAGTTTTGTGTTTGTTAAAGCTCTCTACCTGCCATGGTCTGAAATTCCAAATATCTGAGCATCTTCCATGTGAGAATGGTCCTTCTCCTTCATGGCAGTCAGACAAATCTTGCAAAGCTTTGGCTACAACAAGAACTGCATTATAGATACAGTAGGTTGCTCTTAAATCGGAGACATCATTGTAGCGGTTCTGGATGTTTTCTAGACTTTCTGCTCCTGTACAATTTTTTGTTGACGTCACTGATGAGCCTGTTAGGGTTTTCTGGTCCAGGAACTTGCAGCTGAAAGCTTCCTCCCAGAATGTCTTCACCCACTCTCCTCCCATAGACATGGAGGGGTGGATGCTATTGAGAAACTCTTTAAACCCCGAGATAGTCCCGCTTGGCAGGGCAAAGCCAATTGTTCCAGAAAGAAGTCCTGAGTATTTGTCCACTGATAAGAAGGGGGAAGTAGACCAACCTTCACTGGCCATCAATATCTTTCCTGTCACTTCCTGTCTCAACAGCTCATCCAGAATATAAGGCAAGTCAAAATCAGTGGAGAAGATGATCACAGCCTTCGCCGTTGACTCTTTGATGACACGGGCAATATGTGCAGCATTGCGGTCAGGCTGGCTTATCATGATGTTTTCTGTAAAGGCCACGCAAGCTCCAGCCTCAAGTATCTCTCTACGCACGACCTGGATGCCCTGTTGCCCATAATCATTGTCAACAGCAACAAGCCCCACCCAGGTCCAGCCAAAGTGCAGCACTAGCTGGGCCAGTCCCCGGGACTGGAAGGCGTCACTGGGGACAGTCCGGAAGAAGGAAGGGAACTGTGTCCGGTCGCTCAGGAGGGAGCTAGTGGAAAAGAAGCTGATCTGTTGAGAGGAAAATGCCAGCGAGGTTGGGAACAAAACTGAATCAACACTGGTTCAAGGATTTTGGGGGCTAAATTTACAAATATGTCCCAGATGCCAAACTGGAGCAAAACTCGTGCAAAAGAACAGTACCACATTTATAAAAGGGAAAACTATCAATTGCTATAAATGAGATTCCTTCACTATGTTTGGTGCTGGTTTTACAACAGTTTAGCATCTGGCAGACTTTTAAATGTATCACTCCATTAAATCTCATAGTAAATAATGCATTAGGCTTAACAAAATGCACTGTGTTAACTGGTGCAAGCAGTACGACCAAAGTGCACTAAATCCACTGACACACTTAATGGAATTTTTACCTTTTTATAAACTCAAATCAGACACCTTTACATTTTTTTTATTATGTTTGTAAAGTAAGACTTGGGAGGGGTGTGATTTCCTCTGACTGATCTCTTTTGTGCGATGTCCCTGTGGGTTCAAAAAGTGCATGTATAGACAGAGACCATATCCCCACCTTCCCTTATCTTTATTAACTCTCTGATAAAGGCATATCGGGATAGGGGTAAAGAAAACACTTGAATTACCAACATTCCCCCCATTCAGAGACCCCTAAAAATTCAACTGGCAGACAATGTGGAATTACATGCGTAATACACAGGCAGACTACAGTATATGGAATGCTTCAATGGTTATTTTAGCACCACAGACAGCAAATTCAACCTTACCTGCGGGTATCGGTACAGTCCCAGGATCTGAGCCATCAGAATGGAATATGTAGAGATAGAGTGGCCGATGACAGCTGCCAGGGGGACACCTTGATGGCACCTATAATTGGGCACAGGCGGACTGTGCCCAGTCAGCACCTGTAGGGTTCCTGATAATGCCCACTGTATGACAGTACATGAATCATAGACTTGGAGGACCAAAGTGACGTTGGGTAGAAGCTCACTGTCCCTGTTGATCTCCTGCACAGCAAACTGCATTGCCAGGACACGCTGGTAATTATCAAAACGAGACCTGGTAATGAGAGTGGGGGTTGGTAATCTGATGAGGCAATGTAACCCTAAGGATATTTTGAGGTTCAAACCATGAATCATATACTAACAAGTGAGGAATGGTTGTGAATAGATAAACTATGACGGGTACACAGGAATCCCCCATTGAATGGGGGTATAACTGTGAATATAGGACACACTCCGATGGACTTGGGAATCAATAAATTATATTTAGGATTGAGGATAGCAGAGGGGCTGTATGTACAGTACGAATGTATGTCTTTATTTATATAGCGCCATTAATGTACATAACGCTTCACAGCACCAATACACGGGACAATCATATAAATAGCAAATAATACATAATAGGAGAAGTGCTTCAGACATAAAAGTAACATTTAGGAAAAGAAGTCCCTGCTCTGCAGAGCTTTTAATCTAATTGGTAGGAAGAACTTACAGAGATAGTAGGAGGGCGTTCTGGAATATGCGTCTGCAAGGGGCCAAGGTTTATGTATGACGTGTAAAGTATCAGCCACAGAGATATTCCTATGCTTCGTTAAGCAGGTGTGTTTTAAGGTGGGTCTTAAAGTTGGATAGAGAGGGTGCTAGTCGGGTATTGAGGGGAAGGGCATTCAAAAGTTTTGGGCAGCCAGTGATAAAAAGGTTTAATGGAGGAGAGGCCACTAGATACATACTGGGTAGAGAGAAGACATCCTTGAGCAGAACGCAAGAGTCAGGATGGTGTATATGGAGAAATTAGGGCTGAGATGCAAGGAGAGCAAAAGAGTGTAAAGCTTTAAAATAGAGAAGGAGAATTGAGTGTGTGATACGGGATTTGATAGGAAGCCAGGAGAGGGATTTCAGCATGGTAGATGCTGAGACAGATTAAGGAAGTACAGTGATTATGCAAGTAGCGTTTAGGATAGATTGTAGGGGAGACATGTGAGAGGCAGGAAGGCCGGACCGCAGGAGGTTACAGTAATCAAGATGGGAGAGAATGAGGGCCTGTGTCAGAGTTTTAGCTGTCGAGCAACAGAGGAACGGGCGTATCTTTGTAATATTGCAGAGGAACAAATCACAGGTTTTTGTAACCGTTTCAATGAGAGATGAGTCGAGTGTGACCCCTAGGCAGCGTTTTTGTGCTACTGGGTGTATGATAGTACTTCCAACAGTAATGTGGAAAGAGGTAGTAGGGCCAGGTTTCATTTGAAATATGAAATTAAGAACATTCAGACATTCAGAAACTTTAGTGTGCACATCAAGTGTAAGGTCAAGGGTTGAAAAGTAAATTTGTTTGTCATCAGCATAGAGGTGATATTTGAACCCAAGAGATGTTATTAGGTCACCTAGAAAGAGTGTGTAAAGAGAAAAGAGGAGCGGTCCCAGGAATGAGCCCTGGGGTACCGCCACAGAGAGATCGATAGAGGATGAAGTGTTAGCAAAAGAGACACTGAAAGTACGATGGGAGAGTTAGGAGGAGATCAAGGATAGAGCTTTGTTAAGAATAGACCGAAAAAAGTATTGTGACTAAAGCGTTAAAGTTTGTATAACTAATTAATGATTATACAAATAGTGATAAAAATAAAACCCTTTACATAAAGGTAAGGCTGCCTAGTACCTACTGTCTAGTACAGACAGAAACAGAACATACAACAAAAATAAACCTGGCACCAAATGTTCAATATGGTAAGTCCTGTGATCCTCAGTGAATCTGCACGAGTGCTTGCAGGCCATGTAACGAGAAAAGACAACAAAAAAACCCAAATCATAGCGTATAGCTGCTTTGTGATGTCAGTCTACACTAAACATATAAACAAAAAACATCTAGAAACAGACTAAAAAATATTTATTAAAATATAATAAACTATGTCATTAAATTATTAATGACATAGTTCACTATATTTTAATAAATATATAAATGTATATAAATATTTTTTAGTCTGTTACTAGGAGTTTTTTGTTTATATGTTTAGTTTAGACTGACATTACCCAGCAGCTATACGCTATGATTTGTTTTTTTTGTTGTCTTTTCTCGTTACATGGCCTGCAAGCACTCATGCAGATTCACTGAGCATCAAAGGACTTACCATATTGAACATTGGGCGCCAAGTTTATTTTTGTTTTTTGTTAAGAATACCAAAAATATATGGATAATGTGAAGGAGAAGAGAGTGGCCCACAGTATCAAATACTGCCTAGAGGTTGCGTAATATTAGCAGTGTGTAATAACCTCTATCTTTGGCCGCATAGAGGTCATTAGTTATTTTAGTGCGGGCTGTTTTAGTGGAGTGAGCAGTGCGGAAGCCAGATTGCAGAGGGTCTAGGAGAGAATAGGTGTTAAGGATATGGTGCAAACAAGAGAATACAAGACATTCAATGAGTTTAGAGGCAAAAGGCAGGAGGGAGACAGGACGATAGTTGGAAAGACAGGTAGGGTCAAGCTTGCTGTTTTTGAGTTATGGTATTACTGTTGCAAGTTTTAAGGAGGAAAAGGTACCCGAGTAGAGGGAAGAGTAAAAAATGTGTGTGAGCATAAGGATTAGAGTAGGAGCAAGAGATTTTAGGAGATGGGCGGGAATGGGGTCAAGAGGGCAGGTGGTAGAGGGAGAAGAGGAGATCAGCAATGACACATCCTCCTCTGTGACAGCAGAATAAGAGTCAAGGAAGGCAAGTGGAGAGTTAGGAAGAGGTGTAGGATGTGAGGAGGATACAGAGGGGACGTGCTGACGTATGGATTCCACCTTTTCCTTGAAATAGTCAGCAAAGTCCTGAGAAGAGATAGAGAAATAAGAACAGGCAGTCGAGGGTGGTCTGTATAGGGAATCAAAGACAGAGAAGAGACAGCATGGGACAGACATGTATGTGTTATAGCAAAGAGGAGCAGAGATTGAGAGAAAATAAGTCATACACAAAGAGAAACTTGTTGGAAAAGGAGCAAGCATTGCAAAGGGCACAGGTGAAAGTGAGAGAGGAGGGTGAAAGGGGATGGGGATGGGTATGAAGTTAGAGGGGTTGGCACCAGAAGGAGTAGAAGTTGTATGTGGGAGGTGAGGATGAGAGCATGTAGAAATAAGACAGGGACCAGGATTGGGAGAGATATCTCCATAAGAAAGGAGGCGAGGCATGGAAAGAAAGAGAATGTGCAAGGATGATTTGTAGGGGTGTTTTAGTGCAGATGTGTAGTGTCAGAGGGCACAGGTAAGAAAGGTGATCATGTGAATTGAGAAGTGGTGAATGGATGAGAGATGGAGATATATGAATATATCCATTTTATAGACAGATGTTTTTATGTGGGACTTGCCTTTTATCACATTAAACAAGCTATTAGGTCACTTGTCCTCTACGTGGGATTGACCCATTCACCCATTAAACACTTCCCTGTCATAGGTCACTGTGCTCCTACATGGGACTGACCATATAACCTATTAAACACGTATCTGTCATTAATTCACTTGACCCCTACGTGGGACTCACCCTTTATCCCATTAAACACGTCCCTGTCATTGGGTCACTTTGCTCCTACATGTCACTGACCATTTTGAAGATGACATCAACAAATGTTTTATAAATCAAATGATAAAGAAATACATCTTACGTTTTGCAGACGGCCGGGGCGGGTTTCTCTGTGAAGTTAATTTCGGAATATATTTTGTAAACATGGATGGATAACACCCCACCAATTACAATGTCTCCAGCCTCCACAGTCCCCCTGAATTTAGTATAATTGAGGCTGCACCCCAGCGTGAATGGTGCAGGGTAAAATAGCATAAGGTTCCACATTGTCCTATAGAAAAATGGCAGCGTTTTCTGACATCCCCAAACTGTAGGGTGATGAATGTCATGTCTCCGGGAACTGAATGGGATAAACATGGCTCTGAGAAAATAAGACACTCGACATTCACTTAATTTAAAGCAGTGTTTCTGTTTTAGTTAATCAATCACCCTCGAAGACATGAAGGGTTCTGAGGCAGGACAGAGGTGTGTGTGTGTGTTAGAGGAATAGCAGAGAGGACTGCAGGCCAGTATGGAGATACAGTGCAGGGCTGTGTATGTGGGGGAGATGGTCAGTACAGGAATAGCAGAGTTTGCTGCAGGGCCAGATGGAGGTGCAGTGACACAGCTGTGTGTGGGAGAGGTCTGAGATCCATCATAGCTGCAGGGAGGGAGTTAGAGGAGTATAAGGAAGTATGCTATGTAGAGTAGGTACATGAAAGAAAAGTTTGTTTTCTGAGAAAGAGAATGTCCTGAGGGTCAGAGAGAACTCCCTAGGGAGGGGGTTACTACCAGCGACAGACTTTGCAGCCCAAAGTAGTGTTCTGGCCCTGCATTTACCAGTTACCCCTATTTCCAAGACCCACAGCCATGTGGATAAATGTGGTGAGACTGCGATATAAAGGTACCAGGAAAATCCCAGATAAATGCTTTATTGACACAGTCCTTCTGAAGAAATTTATGGGGTTTCAGGCCTTGGAACATCTTTGCCTTTATTCATATCTCAGGTGACAGGAAGTATAATGTAAGCTTCAAAAGTGGTGAGCCATGTGAAACATTTTAGCCCAGGTTTGAGGACTTGAAACTTACACACCCGAGGAAAGAGTTTGTGGCCATTCTTGTGAGCCGTCCGTTAACTAAACTAGAGACTGATATATTTCACAACAAGTGTAAAGAAATTTATACCAATAATGGCGCTCTAATTCTAATTAAAAACCCGTGTTAACTCAGTATTAACATATAAAACCAAATATTAAGAAAATAAGGTGATACAAACAAGTCCTTTGGATGCTGCTGTAACCCAGTGCAGGATTGTTCTCTCAATCCCAAGTGAATATGGCGACGTGACGATCAAAGGGAAGCGCAAACATGTGGAAACAAAAAATATAACTGATGGTGCAATATTGTCATATAACAGGTAAGTGGTCTTCTTAAGGTCTAGGAATATTATACTCACAAATGTGAGGATGATTCATTGTACATAAAGGTATCTTTAAGTAGTTCTCTTCGATGAGGAAGGATTAACTTCAACCGTGATGTAAAGGTAAGTTCCTTAAATGGTTAAACACAGAGAACCAAACATAGTGCGATCTGAATAAAAACTGTATTATAATGGTAATAGTATTACAATACACTCACATGATGTATGCTATATAAAAGCATTTAGATACACAATCGATTTCGCCTCCGGTGTCTTTAGGCTTTTAGCTTCCCTTCTCCTCAGCGTGCGTCTCACGACTGCGTTCCAGCAGATGCGGCTGTGACGTCAGCTAGGTTGGGGAGTTCCGGTTGGCGAAGTGGCTGTGAATCACCTTCACGCTACGCGTTTCACCCTTCTTGGTTTCTTCAGGAGTGCTGGTGACACTGTTCTAATTAGTTATATACCCTAAGCTTTCTATTGATAGGTTGGAATACTAATTAATGTCTTAAAGAGATATCAATAGGGTAATAACTGGAATAGATTACATTCACACAAAGAGTCTTTGGTATCAGATATTCCGTTTGCCCTAATGGTTGCTATATAAACATAATAGCTCCACATTGTATATATGTGGAGTGTTTAGGATAAGGATAGTGTACATAGTTAACTTTTATGCAGATATATTACCTCCATATCAAAAACATATATGGAGCTCAAAAATATTTAATGACACATATATTTATTTGAAAAATTATTTTAAAAATATTTAAAAAATAATTGTATGAAAAATAGAACTTAGCATTGCATTAAAATATAAAATGTAGATATATTTATTTATACCATAAGTAGTTTCAAATGAATAAAATAAAATAAAATGAAACAAAGGTTAATATACAGCTATTCTACATAACTGTCTCAACCCTTTATATAATTTAATTTATTGTAATAATATTGCAAATATAAGTTGGAAATCTAGAGGGAGACAAAAAGTTTACAGTTAGAATTACATCATGGAAAGGGTTTGACATCAAAATCCAAATTTAAACCCAAAGGGGAAATCGTTTGGAGTTCATACATCCAATACGACTCCCTTTTGATTGAGGCAGCATTTCTATTTCCCCCTCTCCAATGTGGCATTATTTGTTCAATGGCTTTAAAGGTAAGACCTCGGGGGTTGGAATTGTGAACTAATAAAAAATGGTTAGAAACACTGTGTGTGGTGAGTTTCTTTTTAATGTTACCAATATGCTCTAATATACGATCTTTGAGGGGACGTATGGTTTTTCCTACATACTGATATCCGCAACTACACTCTATAAGATATACTACAAAGTTGGACCTGCAGTTTAGGTGTTGTTTAATCGTGTAGGATTTGTGAGTGGTGTAGGAAGTAAAGCTATCTACTGAGGCAGAACTAAAATGACACGGTGTACAAGTTTTGCAGTTAAAAAAGCCCTTGGAGAGATTAAGCCAAGTAGAATGGTTTATTTGTTTTTTCTTTAGTGCACTGGGAGCCAATTTGTTTTTAATATTTGGTGCTTTTTAAAAAATCATCTGTGCTCTATCTGGTAGGTGTGGTCCTAAAATGGGATCATTTTTTAGTATAGGCCAGTGTGCATTAATAATGTTACCAATTTTTTTGTCATCCTTGTTGTATTGTATAATAAACGGTGCTTTTATGATTGATTTAGAGACTTTCTTAGATGCTGGAGTTAATAAAGATTCTCTAGTTTCTATATTAATTCTATCTAATGCCTGTTCAATGTTTTTTGTTTTGTAATTTCTATCTGTAAATTTCTTGGTTAGAATAGTAGACTGTTCTGTAAAGACAGAATTGTCTGTACAGTTTCATTTAATTCTGCGATATTGGCCATAAGGGATATTAGATATCCATTTATCAAGATGGCAACTGGACTGGAGTATGAAGTTATTGGCGTCCACTTCTTTAAAATATATATATATTTTTTAATACAGTAATTTTCTAGATAGATAGTTAAGTCCAAGAAATTTACACTAGATTTACTTATATTAGACGTACATTTTAAGTTTAGATCATTGTTGTCTAAGTATATGAGAAACAGATTCAGATCATCTACCGAGCCCCTCCAAATGAAAATAATATCATTGATATATCTCCGCCATGTGACTAAGTTCGCGTGCAGACCCTCCCATGACCATATGTATTTATCATCCCACATGGCCATGAGAAGATTAGCATAGCTGGGCGCAAACTTCGACCCCATGGCGGTCCCACAGAGTTGTAGGTAAAATACCTCCTCAAACCAAAATAAATTTTTCTGTAATATGAATTGTATAGATTTTAGAAAACATTCAATTTGTTCTAGGTGAAAATTACCACTTTTTTCTAGAAATGTTCTTACGGCTCTGCATCCATCAGAATGTTTAATTGATGTATACAGAGCCGTCACGTCTGTTGTGACAAGTATATATCTCTCTTGCCATTGTATATTTTGTAATAACAATATTACATCATTTGTGTCTTTTAAGTAGGATTTTTGCTCTTTTACAATTTCCTGCAGATAGCTATCTATAAATTCTGATAGGTTGGATGTAAGTGACCCTATACCGTATATTATCGGTCTTCCAGAAGGGTTTTGTAAATTCTTATGTATCTTTGGTTGAAAATAAAAGATAGGAAATTTAGGATCCTGTTCGTTTAGAAACAAAAATTAATCTTCTTTTAAGATGCCTTTTTGTTTCCCATCTTGCAATAGAGCCAGTAGTTCCTTTTGGAATAAAGTGGAGGGATTTGTTTTCAATTTTTGATACGTAATGGTATCCCCCAAAATTCTATTGGCCTCTTTCATATAGTAACAGTGATCCATGATTACCACTCCTCCTCCCTTATCTACGGGTTTTATTACAATAGTTTGATCTCGTGCAAGATCTTCTAGTGCATGTTTTTCTCCTTTGGTTAGATTTGAATGACATTTATTTTTATTATTTGTTAGAGATTCTAGATCCTTCATAATTAATTGAAAAAAGACTTTATACAAAAATGGAATACAACACAGGATGAATGTTCATTTAATCTTATGCGATTAATAATGGAACAACAAGAAAAACACTTACAGTAACTGTTTTAGATAAAGAAATAGAAGACCTAAGAACTGATCTAGGCTCGTTAGAAAATATTAAAGATTACAATGAAAGAGATACCAAAATGCAAAAAAATATAGACACTTTAAAAAAAGAAGTAATTGCTATTAAGCTACAAAAATTCAGGAGAGGTCAGGATGATTATGCCAAAGGCATTCAAAGAACATGGAATAAAGGTTCCAAAAATAAATCAAAGATCAATACAGACCCTGATCCTCCTGAAAATAGCTTAATAACTACTTCCCATATGGATACTTCCCATAGAGGGAAATTTACGGATAAATATCCAAAAAACCACGCAGGTTTTCTATCACAGATTTTAACAAAAAAGGGAGAAACTAAAAAGGTAGAAACTAAGCCCCTCCCTCTAGGAGGAAAAGTAAAAGAAAAAACTAAACATATAGAACTTAGCGATATTTTAGGGAAATCTACGAAAGAGAATTCAAAATTGGAAACAATTGATCATCCAAAAGAATCCTCTTCTTCTTTTTTAGAGCACAAGTGGTGTATGAATTCATTGGAAACCAGGAATCCATTTCACCCCCTAACAAATCAAAGTATCCCACTAAAACAAAGACAAAAAAGACGCGTGTCAGAGGAAGACGATGGGGTGGAAAAAGGAAAAACAAGAAAAATGTTTTAACAACTAATAACATTTTCAATATTAGCAAAAAAATCCTTACTGAGGACGAAACTAAAGTTATCAGTAAAGGATTACTTTTGCTCCTACGATTGGACCGAACAAGTTCAATTTATATATAGATGCACACAAATTTTTAAGAACACTTACTTTAAAAAGATTCTTTATCAATAAAGAGTTAGAGACAAGAAATTGGAATAGTCCATCAACCAGTTCCACAGATAGTTCAAACTTAACTCATCCAAAGTTACCCACTGTCACGATTGTGCTCGCCACAAACCGGGACCGGACCGCGGGGCTGAGGCTGGGTTATGAAATCACCGACCTTAGACCGCGCAGACTGGTCTGGAGTGCGCAGTTCATAGTCAAACAGGCCAGGTTCAGAACTGGAAATAACAGCATAGTTGTTGGACAAGCCAGAGTCTGGGTAGGAGATATCCGGGTAGTCGTAGTTCAAGCAGGGAGTCGGCAACAGGAAATCAAGCTGGTCCTTTTGCGTCAGCGCAATCGCTGCAGGTCGGGAACGAGGTTTACGCGAGTGGCGTCCACGACCCATGGCTCCGGTCTAGGAGAGGGAAGACTGACCGCAATAGGCACACCACCAGGCAGCACTAGTAACCCCGTGTTACAGCGCAAACGAAGCAGGTCTGTAAGAACCAGGAACTCAGGAACTCAGCATAGCAGCAGCAAGCCTGGAGGAAACTGGACGAGTACAACGAACTGGAAACAAAAACAGAGATACGTAACGAAAGAACAGGGCTTGTGGCAGAAACACAGGTAACATCCCATAAGGATCTATGCTCGGCAAGGAAGTGAAGCCAAAGCAGGATATTTAAAGCAACAGTGACCAATCCGGACGAGGGGCATGGCGGAGGCGTGTCGAGGAGCTGCTCGTGAGTGGCTGAGAGACCAGGAAGTAGTGGAGCACAGCTGAGAGTCTGTAACACCAGTGCCAGAATCCAAGATGGCGACGGCAGCGTTCAAGGTATGCACTGGGCGGCGGCATGGGTAGCGACGGGGGGCAGGCGCAGCAGCTGCTGCAGTACTGGTAGTGGGTAAGGAGGGGTCACGCCGCAAGGGACGTGGCCCCCGATTCCTTACACCCACATATGTACATTCAAAGTTCAAACCAAAGTCCAAATTCTTTCCCACGTTTGCGAAGAGTAATCATTTAGAAGTCTTTTTTCAATTAATTATGAAGGATCTAGAATCTCTAACAAATAATAAAAACAAAGGAGAAAAACATGCACTAGAAGATCTTGCACGAGATCAAACTATTGTAATAAAACCCGCAGATAAGGCAGGAGGAGTGGTAATCATGGATCACTGTTACTATATGAAAGAGGCTAATAGAATTTTGGGGGATACGATTACGTATCAAAAATTGAAAAAAATCCCTCCACTTTATTCCAAAAGGAACTACTGGCTCTATTGCAAGATGGGAAACAAAAAGGCATCTTAAAAGAAGATTAATTTTTGTTTCAAATGTACAGGATCCAAAATTTCCTATCTTTTATTTTCAACCAAAGATACATAAGAATTTACAAAACCCTCCTGGAAGACCGATAATATCCGGTATAGGGTCACTTACATCCAACCTATCAGAATTTATAGATAGCTATCTGCAGGAAATTGTAAAAGAGCAAAAATCCTACCTAAAAAAACAAATTATGTAATATTGTTATTACAAAATATACAATGGCAAGAGAGATATATACTTGTCACAACAGACGTGACAGCTCTGTATACATCAATTAAACATTCTGATGGATGCAGAGCCGTAAGAACATTTCTAGAAAAAAGTGGTAATTTTCACCTAGAACAAATTGAATTTTTACTAAAATGTATACAATTCATATTACAGAAAAATTTCTTTTGGTTTGAGGAGGTATTTTACCTACAACTCTGTGGAACCGCCATGGGTACGAAGTTTGCGCCCAGCTATGCTAATCTTCTTATGACCATGTGGGAAGATAAATACATATGGTCATGGGAGGGTCTGAACACGAACTTAGTCACATGGCGGAGATATATCGATGATATTATTTTCATTTGGAGGGGCTCGGTAGATGACCTGAATCTGGTTCTCATATACTTAGACAACAATGATCTAAACTTAAAATTTACGTCTAATATAAGTAAATCTAGTGTAAATTTCTTGGACTTAACTATCTCTAGAAAATGACTGTATTAAAAAAATATATATATATATTTTAAAGATTTGGACGCCAATAACTTCTTATACCGGCCCAGTAGCCATTTTGATAAATGGATATCTAATATCCCTTATGGCCAATATCGCAGAATTAAACGAAACTGTACAGATAATTCTGTCTTTACAGAACAGTCTACTATTCTAACCAAGAAATTTACAGATAGAAAATACAAAACAAAAAACTTTGAACAGGCATTAGATAGAATTAATCTAGAAACTAGAGAATCTTTATTAACTCCAGCAACTAAGAAAGTCTCTAAATCAACCATAAAAGCACCGTTTATTACACAATACAACAAGGATGCCAAAAAAATTGGTAACATTATTAATGCACACTGGCCTATACTAAAAAATGATCCCATTTTAGGACCACACCTACCAGAGAGAGCACAGATGATTTTTAAAAAAGCACCAAATATTAAAAACAAATTGGCTCCCAGTGCACTAAAGAAAAAACAAATAAACCATTCTACTTGGCTTAATCTCTCCAAGGGCTTTTTTAACTGCAAAACTTGCACAGCGTGTCATTTTAGTTCTGCCTCAGTAGATAGCTTTACTTCCTACACCACTCACAAATCCTACACGATTAAACAACACCTAAACTGCAGGTCCAACTTTGTAGTATATCTTATAGAGTGTAGTTGCGGATATCAGTATGTAGGAAAAACCATACGTCCCCTCAAAGATCGTATATTAGAGCATATTGGTAACATTAAAAAGAAACTCACCACACACAGTGTTTCTAACCATTTTTTATTAGTTCACAATTCCAACCCCCGAGGTCTTACCTTTAAAGCCATTGAACAAATAATGCCACATTGGAGAGGGGGAAATAGAAATTCTGCCTTAATCAAAAGGGAGTCGTATTGGATGTATGAACTCCAAACGATTTCCCCTTTGGGTTTAAATTTGGATTTTGATGTCAAACCCTTTCTATGATGTAATTCTAACTGTAAACTTTTTGTCTCCCTCTAGATTTCCAACTTATGTTTGCAATATTATTACAATAAATTAAATTATATAAAGGTTTGAGACAGTTATGTAGAATAGCTCTATTTTAATCTTGCTTCTTTTTATTTTATTCATTTTAAACTACTTATGGTATAAATAAATATATCTACATTTTATATTTTAATGCAATGCTAAGTTCTATTTTTCATACAATTATTTTTTAAATATTTTTAAAATAATTTTTCAAATAAATATATGTGTCATTAAATATTTTTGAGCTCCATATATGTTTTTGATATGGAGGTAATATATCTGCATAAAAGTTAACTATGTACACTATCCTTTTCCTAAACACTCCATATATATACAATGTGGAGCTATTATGTTTATATAGCAACCATTAGGGCAAACGGAATATCTGATACCAAAGACTCTTTGTGTTAATGTAATCTATTCCAGTTATTACCCTATTGATATCTCTTTAAGACATTAATTAGTATTCCAACCTATCAAAAGATAGCTTAGGGTATATAACTAATTAGAACAGTGTCACCAGCATTCCTAAAGAAACCAAGAAGGGTGAAACGCGTAGCGTGAAGGTGATTCACAGCCACTTCGCCAACCGGAACTCCCCAACCTAGCTGACGTCACAGCCGCATCTGCTGGAACGCAGTCGTGAGACGCACGCTGAGGAGAAGGGAAGCTAAAAGCTTAAAGACACCGGAGGCGAGGTCGATGGTGTATCTAAATGCTTTTATATAGCATACATCATGTGAGTGTATTGTAATACTATTACCATTATAATACAGTTTTTATTCAGATCGCGCTATGTTTGGTTCTCTGTGTTTAAACATTTAAGGAACTTACCTTTACATCACGGTTGAAGTTAATCCTTCCTCATCGAAGAGAACTACTTAAAGATACCTTTATGTACACTGAATCATCCTCACATTTGTGAGTATAATATTCCTAGACCTTAAGAAGACCACTTACCTGTTATATGACAATATTGCACCATCAGTTATATTTTTTGTTTCCACATGTTTGCGCTTCCCTTTGATCGTCACGTCGGCATATTTCACAACAAGCCTGTTACTAAAAAGGACATTATATATTGGTTAAATTGACTTTACTTTCTGGAAAATATAGAGGAGGATATCTGCAAAAGAGGGTGGGTGTGGACAGGGGGCTGGGGGTGTAAGGTTAAACTTTGGGAAAAGTGTGGTATTACTCACCATCCCCCAAATTTCTCTCTTTATTGGGGGGTACAGAAGGATGGATCCAACAGACATTTAAGTGCAGGCTGCTACAAAATTAGGTGCAGTCATTGTGGGGTTCTGGGGCATTATCGTTCTCTGTCCCTTGTTGTGATGTGTCATTTGTGTGGTGGACAGGGTCATTATTTTAGGGAGTGTCCTGAGGTAGCGCATAATAATGATCCCAGGACACTGAGACAGCCCCATCAGAGGAGACCCCTGTAGTAGATGAACCCTGCTAGTTGTTCATCCCTCAACTTCATTACAATGTACAGTAATGACATAAATGAGCTTGGGGGTAGATCTCCAGAGTCATCGTCCCTAACTCCAAAGAGGAGAGAGCTGGTATGGATATATTCTCTGAGCAGGAGGGGAGGAGGAGGCAACGAGGGCAGGATGGGATCAGGAGCACACAGGGCAGGAGGGGAGCAGCAACTAACAGGGGCAGAAGGGGAGCAGGAACCAACAGGGCAGGAGGTGAGACAGAGCCAATGGGGCAGGATGGGAGCAGGAGCCAAGATGGGCAGTAGGAAGCAGGAGCCAATGTGTGTAGGAGGGGAACATGAGTCAAACGGGCAGGATGGGAGCAGGAACCAACACGGACAGGATGGGAGCAGGAGCCAACAGGGGCAGAATGGGAGCAGGAACCAATGGGGGCAGGAGGGGAGCAGGACACAACAGGGGCAGGATGGGGAGCATGAGACAATGGTGCAGAAGGGGGAGCAGGAGGTAATGGGGGCAGAAGAGGAGCAGGAGATAATGGGGGCAGAAGGGGGAGCAGGAACCAATGGGGCAGGAAGGGAGCAAGAGCCAAGGAGGTAGGAGCAGAAAGGGAGCAGAAGTTAGTGGGGCAGGAGGGGAGCGGGAGTCAACAGGGCAGGAAGGGAGCAAGAGCCAATGGGAGCAGGAGGAACAGGGGCAGGAGGGGTGAAGGTGCCAACAGGACAGGAGAAGAGCAGGTCTGAATGGGAGCAGGGTTGGTGTATGAGCCAAGAGGGGCAGAAGGAAAGCAGTAGCCAGCAGGGGTAGGAGGGGAACATGATTCAATGGGGCAGGAGGGGAGCAGGAGCCAATGGGGGCTGGATGGGAGAAGGGGTAACAGGGGCAAGAGAGGAGCAGGAGCCAACGGAGACAGGAGGGGAGCAGGAGGCAATGGACAGGAAAGGAGCAAGAGCCTACGTGGGCAATATGGAAGCACGAGCCAACAGGGGCAGGATGGAAGCAGGAGCTAATAGGGGCAGGAGGAGAGAAGGAGCCAACAGTGTCGTGAGGGGAGCAGGAGATAACAGGGGTAGGATGGGAGCAGGAGATAACGGGGGCAGAATTGAAGCAGGAGCTACAGAGGCAGGAAGAGTGAAGGAGACAATGGAGGCAGGATAGACGTAGGAGTCAAAAGGGGTAGGATGGGAGCAGGGGTCAACTGGGGAAGGAGGGGAGCAGGAGCAAACGGGGACAGGAGGGGAACAAGAGTCAACTGGGTCAGGAGGGGAGCAGGAGCAAATGAGACAGGAGGGGAGCAGGAGTCCATGGGGGCAGGAAGGGAACAGGAGTCAAAAGGGGCATTATGGGAGCAGGAGATAACAGGGCAGGAGGGGAACAGGAGTCTGCATCGGCAGAATGGGAGCAGGAGTCAATGGGGCAGTATGGAAGCTGGAGATAATGGAGGCAGGAGGGAGCACAGGAGATAATGGTGGCAGGATGGGAGTAGGAGCCAACTGGAAAAGGAGGGGAACAAGAGTCAACTGGGGCAGGAGGAGAGCAGGAGCAAAATAGACAGGAGGGGAGCAGGAGCCAATGGGGGCAGAATGTGGTGACTAGTGAGTCAAAAAGGGACAGAATGGGAGCGGAGCTAATGGTGCGGGGGCAGGAGGGATTAGGAGCCAACATGGGCAGGATTGGGCAGGAGCTAACGGGGGCAGGAGGGGAACAGGAGTCTGTTGTGGGGCAGTATGAGAGCAGGAGCCAATGGGGCATTATGGAAGCTGGAGATAACAGAGGCAGGAGGGAGAACCAGGAGATATTGGTGGCAGGTTTAGACAGAGAGCAAACGGGAACAGGAGGGGAACAAGAGTCAATAGAGGCAGGATGGGAGAGGAGCTAATGGGGCAGGAGGGGAAAAAGGGGTCAAATGGGCGGGATTGGATAATGGATCTTAACGGGAGATAGGAACAGAAGCCTATGTGGGAAGTATGGAGCTTGGAAGTTGGATACAATGGAGGAAGGAGGGAGCACAGGAGTAACAGATGGTGGCAGGATGAGTGCAGGAGATGATATGGAGGGAGGAAGGGAGCAAGAGCCAACGGGAGCAGGGGGGAGCAGGAGCAAATGGGGACAGGAGAGGGAACAAGAGAAAACTGGAGGGGAGAGGAGGAGGATGGGGACAGGAGGGAGCTAGGAGACATAGGCGGAGGGACAGGAAGGGAGCGGGGAAGCCACAAGTGCAGGATAGGAGCAGGAGCCAACAGGGGCAGGATGGAAAGAAGGGAAACTGGGGTTAAGATGGGACAGGAGCCGAATCAGGGCAGTATGTTGGCAACAGGATCTCAACAGGGCAGGAGGCATCTGGAGCTAAATGGGGGTCAGAGGGATGGGGAAACGGAGCAAATGGAGGGGGGGGGACGCACGGGAACAGGAGGCAACGGGTGCAGCAGGATTGGAGCTAGGAGCTAACAGTTGTCAGGAGGGGAACCAGGAGTCTTAATGGGCAGTATGGGAGCATGGAGCAAGTGTGGCGGCAAGTTATGGAAGCTGGAGGATAATGGAGGCAGTTGAGGAGAGAATGAGGCGTAATGGTGGAAGGCGGAGTAGGAAGCAACTGGAAGCAGGAGGGGAAGCAAAGATGTCAACCTGGTTGGCCGGAGGGATAGCAGAGCAATGAGACACTGAGGGGAGCATGGGAGACGCAATGGGGGCAGAATGGGAACGATGAGTCGAAAGGGAAGAATGGGAGAAGGAATGCTAATGGGGCAGCAGGGGATAGGAACCACATGGTGCAGATTGGAGAGCAGGAGCAACGGGCGGGCAGGAGGGGAACCGGGCGTCTCATGTGGGCAAGTATGAGAGCAGAGCCAATGGGGGGTTAGATGGAAGCTGGAGATAATGGAGGCAGGAGGGAGCACAGGAGTATATGGTGGGCTGGTTTGCAGAGAGCAACTGGAACAGGATGGAAAACACAGTCAACTGGGGCAGGAGGATAGGAAGCAAAATGAGACATGGGGGAGCAGGAGCCAATGGGGGCAGAATGGGAACAGAGTCAAAAGGGAAAAGAATGGGAGCAGGAGTAAGGTAGGTGCAGGGTGGGGAATAGGAAACAACATGGGCGGATTGGAGCAGGTATGCTAACGGGCAGTGAGGGGAACAGGAGTCTATGTGCGGCAGTATGAGATGAGATGCAGGTAAGCCACAGGTAGCTATTGGAAGCTGGAGATAACAGAGGCAGGAGGGAGCACAGGAGATATTGGTGGCAGGTTTACAGCAGGAGCAAACGGGAACAGGAGGGGAACAAGAGTCAATAGAGGCAGGATGGGAGCAGGAGCTAATGGGGCAGGAGGGGAACAGGAGTCAACTGGGGCAGGATTGGATAAGATCTAACAGGGCAGATAGGGAACAGAAGCCTATGTGGGCAGTATGGGAGCAGGAGCCAACATGGGAAGAATGGAAGTTGGATATAATGGAGGAAGGAGGGAGCACAGGAGATAACGGTGGCAGGATGAGTGCAGGAGATAATGGAGGCAGGAAGGGAGCAGGAGCCAACGGGAGCAGGAGGGGAGCAGGAGGGGAGCAGGAGCAAATGGGGACAGGAGGGGAGCAGGAGCCAACGGGGGAAGGAAGGGAGCTGGAGCCACAAGTGCAGGAATGGATCAGGAGCCAACAGGGGCAGGATGGAAGAAGGAGAAACTGGGGTAAGATGGGAGCAGGAGCCAACAGGGCAGGATGGGAACCAGGAGCCAAATGGGGCAGGAAGGGAGCAGGAGTCAACGGGGGCAGGAGGGGAGCAGGAGCAAATGAGACAGGAGGGTAGCAGAAGCCAACGGAGGCAGGAGGGGAACAGGAGTCAAAAGTGGCAGGATGGTAGCAGGAGCTAACAGGGCAGGATATGAGCAGGAAATAATGGGGGCAGGAGGGGAACAGGAGTCAAAAAGGGCCGGATGGGAGCAGGAGCTAACGGGGCAGAAGGGGAACAGGAGCCAACGGGGGCAGGATTGGAGCAGCAGCAAAAGTGGGCAGGATGGAAGCAAGAGCCAATGGGGCAGGAGGGAAGCAGGAGTCAACAGGGGCAGGATGGGAGCAGGATCCAGTGGGGACAGGAGGGGAACAAGAATCAACTGTGGCAGGATGGGAGCAGGAGCCAAGGGGGTCATGAGGGGTGCAGGAGCAAACAGGGCTTGGAGGGGTGCAGTTGCCAATGGATGCAGGAGTGGAACAAGTGTCAAAAGGGGCAGGATAGGGGCAGGATTGGAGCAGGAGCTAACGGGAAGGATGGGAGCAGGAGCCAACGGGGGCAGGAGGAAAGCAGGAGCCAATCAGGGCAGGAAGAGAGCAGGAGCCACAGGTGCAGGAAGGGAACAAGAGTCAACTGGGGCAGAAGGGGAGCAGGAGGAAAAGGGGACAGGAGGGGAACAGGAGTCAACTGGGGCAGAAGGGGAGCGGGAGCAAACGGGGACAAGAGGGGAACAGGAGTCAAAAGGGGAAGGATGGGAGCAGGAGCTAACGGGGCAGGATGGGATAAGGAGAAAACATGGGAAGGAGGGGAGCAAAAGCCAACAGTGGCAGGAGGTGAGCAGGAGCCAATGGGGGCAGGAAGGGAGCGGGAGCCACAGGTGCAGGAAGATAGCAGGAGAAAACTGGGCAGGAAGGGAGTAGGAGCCACTGGGGGCAGGATGGGAATAGGAGCCAACGGGGGTAGGATGGGAAAAGGAGTCAACAGGGGCAGGATGGGAGCAGGAGTCAACTGGGGCAGAATGGGAGCAGGAGTCAACAGGGCAGGAGGGGAGCAGGAGAAAACGGGGACAGGAGGTAAACAAGAGTCAACTGAGGCAGGATGGGAACAGGAGTTAACGGGGCAGGATGGGAGCAGGAGCCAACGAGGGCAGGATGGGAACAGTAGTTAACAGGGGCAGGATGGGAGCAGGAGCTAACGGGTCAGGAGGGGAACAGGAGCCAACAGCGGCAGAATTGAAGCAGAAGCCAACGGGGGCAGGAGCCAACAAGGGCAGGATGGGAGCTGGGTCCAACAGGTGCAGATGGGAGCTGGAGTCATCAGGGACAGGATGGGAACAGGGGCCAATGGGGCCGGAAGGGAGCAGGAGCCAATAGGTGCAGGATGGGAGTAGGAGCCAATCAGGGTCAGTACAGGAATAGGTGAGTATGTTCAGGACAGGATGCAGGTGCAGTGACTGAGCTGTGTGTATAGAGGGGGGTGGGGGGTGTAGTCAGTACAGGAATTCCAGAGTATGTGCATGACAGGATGGAGGTGCAGTGACAGAGCTGTGTGTGTGGGGCAGGGGGTGAATTAAGTACAGGAATTTCAAAGGAGGTGCAGGACAGGATAGAGGTGTAGTGGCAGAGCTGTGTGTTGTAGTAAGTACAGGAATTGCAGACAGTGCAGGACAGGATGTACAGTAGGTGCAGTGACTGAGCTGTGTGTGTAGAGGGGGCGGGGGGAGTAGTTAGTACAGGAATTCCTGGGAAGGTGCAGGACAGGATGGAGGTGTAGTGGCAGAGATGTGTGTTTTTGAAGGGGGGAGGGGGTAGTAAGGTGTGTAGTAAGTACAGGAATTGCAGACAGTGCAGGACAGGATGGAGGTGCAGTGACAGAGCTGCGTATGTGTGGGAGTGTAGTCAGTACAGGGATAGCTGAGGTGCAGGGCAGGATGGAGGTTCAGTGAGAGAACTGTGTGTGCAGTGACAGGATACACTCACCTCTTCTGCCTCAGTCTCTTAACATTTATAAATAAAAGCCCCTTTTTATACAGGGGTAGATTTTGCTATTAAGGAATTTTAATACCCCTAGAGGATAAATAAGTAGCAAACGTCCCACTGCTGGAATAAACAGCTTTAATGTGCAGAACATAACATGCAGAGAACATACATTGCTACCTCTGCAGCACTGAAAGGATTAAAGGCAATTTATTTTAATGAGATAATGAGTTCACTTTATGTGTACAATTTGGGACTGCTTCAATTTGGGGATAACATATTCCCCCCTGTGGGACACTACACACCGGACTTTGAAAACCGTTTACCTTGAAAACCAATTATCTGAGATATGGGAATTTCATAAGGAAACAAAAAAATGGAAGCGTTTATTAGGGGAGAGGCTGGCATTGCTGCTGCCCATACTGTACCTGTGCTGTGTATACATGTCATGGTGTAGTAATGTGTGCGAGGGGAATCTTTTTTTATTTTAAATACAAAATACAAATATTTACAAATACACACAATACTTACAGAATATCATCCAGAGAATCACATAAATAATACATTTATCTTAGAGAGATTCCCTTTTCAAAGATATCTAAACACATCTCTCCAACCTCTCAGATTCCCTCTGTTATACAGGTATATACTTTACATCTGATATATAACACAAAGTAGTCAAGCAAGTTTCCTGCAATAAAAAATAATCCAATTCTTAAAGTCCTTTTAGAATAGAAAAGGCTTCAGTCCTTGTCTTTTCCCCTTAATACTATTCACATTAATAGTTGCCATTTTCAGCAGAGAGGGGCACTTTGGCATATTTAGTGAATCACCACCACCCTTTTTTTTTTTTCTTTTTGACCATTTTCTTTCTCCCGGGGGGACTCTCAGATGGCAGATTTCCCTTATTTGATGGTCCGGCCATCTCAATGTCCTGAATAGATCCAGACTGCTGTGAGGTCTGACTGTCCGACATATCGGGGTCTGCGTCATCCATCTTTTCACCCCAACTCTTTTCCTCTAATCCCTCATATGTATTGTGCAGTGAGATCTCTTCTTGGATAGTTTCTTTATTTCCAGTTTTTGCAGTTTTCTTTCCAGCTGAGCTAGTTTGGGCAGTGTTGTTCTTATTTCTTATTGTTTCCCATTCATTATCGCCATCTATGCGAGGTTCACCACCCTCATTGCGGGATTCACCACCATCCTTGCGGGGTTCGCCACTATCACTGCGGGGTTCGCCACCATCTATGCGGGGTTCGCCGCCATCTTTGCAGGGTTCGCCGCCATCCATGCGGAGTGCATCACCTTCCTGAGTAGAATTCTCTGTGTTTGGTACAAAACTCAGATCGCTCCTGTGCTCTCCGTCTGACCCCCTTTGGGCTGGAAGCGTATATGTCAGACCCCGAGAATTTAAAACCTCTTCAACAGGTGTAAGTTGAAGACTTTCTGATGACTCTGTGGTATTCTCTTTATCACTAGGAGATGCTGTATTCTGTACACTAGACATTTCCTTCTGCGTATAATGGTTGGGCTTGGCTTCTGGGCAATCTTTAAAGGAATGACCACATTTATAGCACAGGTTGCAGACTATGGGGCTATGCACTAAGCTCAATGGCTTTGTGTTCTGATTTGGCCAAAAAACAGGTTCGTTAAAAAGTGAAGCTGGGGACGCGATGCACTAAGGCCTTGAGGCCAAATTTTAACGTACCTGATCAAAATAGCTCAGAACAGCCACAGCGTACGTGATACTTTTTCCCCCCCTGCTAGCATTCTGAACCTTTCCGTTCGCTAGCTGATAGAAAAAAAAGCCGCATGTAACATTTGCATGGAGATTTGGCATCTCCATGCAAGACTGTTACAGGCGATCGTACACTACATAAATACATTTTAATAGTACTGTACATGAGCAGGGGGTCTCCGGAGCTGAACCGCATTGGTATCATGTCCAAGGACCCCCTACTTCAGGAGATATAGGCCCCTTTATGGGGTGCCGGTATCCCCTGCAGTTTAAAGCTCCCGCGTCACGTGACCCGGTTATTTACATTCTGCAGGGGATACCGGCACCCCATAAAGGGGCCTGTATCTCCTGAAGTAGGGGTCCTCGGACCTGAAACCAATGCGGTTCAGCTCAGGAGACCCCCTGCACATCTACACTAGTATTAAAACACACATAACAATAAACAATAATTGCTTACCTTTGCGGCTATACGCTATGGTAATGAAGCAGCATTAATGTATTTTTAATAATAGTGTGCGGGAGCAGGGGGTCCCCTGAGCTGAACCGCATTGATTTCTGCCTCAGAGAACGCCTGCTTCCCGAGTTACAGACCCCGGTATGGGGCATCGGGTGCCAGTGCCGCCGCCATCTTTATAGCGTCCAAGACGCGACATGGGCTCTATAAAGATGGTGTCCGTACTGGCACCGATGCCCCAAACCGGGGCCTGTAACTCGGGAAGCAGGGGGTCTCTGAGGCAGAAATCAATGCGGTTCAGCTCAGGGGACCCCCTGATCCCGCACACTAGTATTAAAAATACATTAATGCAGCTTCATTACCTTAGCGGATAGCCGCTAAGGCAATGAAGGGGTTAAGGCACATTAGCATGTTTATTGGGGACAATTGCCCCCAATAAACAACACACATCCCCCCCGCCCCCAAACACATACAGTACTGTAATGGGCAAAATTACTATTATCCACATATGGATAATAATGCATTTGCCCATTTTAAATACATATAAATTACAATAAATACAGTCAAAACATTTAACACTTACGTTTTACAGGCACCCACGATGAAGGCCATCTTCATCCTCATCTTCATTCTGCCCATGCCCCTCCGGTGCTGCAAAACATGCACAACAATCACAATAGCCAATGTAATGTCCCCTAACCCCTTAATACCATAGCGGTTCTTAACTGCTACAGTCATTAAGGGGTTAACCCACCCTCACCCACCACTCGGGAGGCCTACATACCCTCCCACACTAAACCCCCACCCCGGGAGGCCTAACAACCCTCACCCACTACCCACAAGGGAGGCCTACCCACATACCCTTGGGGCCAATACACCCCCCCCCAACACATTTAGCACAATAATGTGCAAAATAACTATTATCCAGATATGGATAATATATTATCTGCCTATTATGAAACACATAAAACATGCATAAATCAAAACATGAATTTTTAATCTTAAAATCACCACATTGCATGTTACAATAAATCCAGCATAAATTGCAAATATAAGCCAACAAATCAGCAACTCCACAAATGTATATGAAATGTCACACAATTGCATAGACGGTGTACATGATGCAATTAATCTGTACATCATGTAACACTATGTAAAATATATGTAACAATAAAATACACTATGAACAATGTCCCCTAACCACTAATGCCATCATGAAAATCAATTAGAAACTAACCAACATCAATACAATTAGCATCAATCAATTAATCCATTTCCTCAAACAATTCAAATACAATACAAATCAACTATACAATTCCCTATTCAATTGCTGAAGCCAAACCATTGCCAAAACAATTCTAATTTAAAGTAACCACCATCATTCTAATCTAACTACCATAAAGAAGCCATTACCTAAATACAAATTACATTATTCACAACAATGACAAAATAAAGATGCTAAATACATTATCCATACATGAAAAGAACCTAAACATGAGCCAAACAATCAATTATTATCCCTGTATGTCTATCCATACAGATAGATAAACATAACATACAGGGGCAATAATAGAGCATAAAATACAAAGCATTTACATACAAAATTCATATACAATACACCCATTCAGTGTCCGTGAATGTATGTATATACATAGATACATTAATGGGCATAAAATGGGACTGAAAAAATAAAATACATGAATCAAAAATCATAAAAACCTGTAAAAGTAAAAATAATATACTTTTCTTTTGTTTTCTCACCATTAGATGTCCACTCACCGAAATCCAAGCGACCCGGAAGCACAGGAACCAATCCACAGGTAACCATATAATAAAAAAAGATAACAAATCCATGTCTGTGTCTTCTTTCTTCTTTGGGGTCTTCTGGGGTCTTCTGCCGGCTTCTTACGGCTTCTTACGCCACGCCCTTCTTCTGTTCTTAGGAGGGGAGATGTTCCCTCCTCGGCGACTAGCTTAAAAATGAGGCGACATAGGCTTTTATAGGCCTATGATGTCACATTTTGGTCAAATGTTTCCCACGATCCTGATTGGGCCGTGAAAAACATGTGATTTGGCCGAGCAAAAAAAAATGATGACGTCATTTAAAGGCAATGAAAGCACAGACAATCAGAATGGCTTTGCTTCAATTGCCTTTAAGATGACATCATTAAAAGAAACATGGCCAGTCTCACATGGTACGGTAGCCAATCAGAGCGTGGGAACTCCATCCCATCTCTGATTGGCTCTAGTAGACCATGTGACCGAGGCTTGGGGGAGAACGGATGTGACGTCTTTGAAAGCCTGTCACATGGTACTAGAGCCAATCAGAGTTGACTTCTGGCATCCCTGATACACGGCTTATACCTTCGACCTTCCGCAACTCTCCAATCCCTGACCTTGGCAACGGCAATAACTACTCCTCGTCTACTACCGGTACCGACAAGTATCGCCTTCCTTACTATACCTGGCCTGGCAACACTTACACCACACTCCGGATGCACTCCCTTTGCTGCGGGTGTGTGTATCCCTACGTCCCACCTCAGCACAGGGGACGGGTCTGGTCTGCGGGCAGCACCGGCGTAACATTATGTCGAGCCCACAAAACGCAGACCAGACTGAATTAATTATGATTTCTACGAATCTGCTTCCGCAGAATCAAGTCATGGCCGATCAAATTGTGGCGCTAACACAACAATTAGCCGCACTGTCGGTTCAGGTACCCGACGCCTCTGCGCCCACAACCTTCACTCAGGTTGCCGGGGTAGCTACCACATGCTCCTCCGAAATGAGGATTCCTAACCCCAAACCTTATGCAGGTGAATCTCAAGATTTTCGGGGCTTCATTAATCAATATGAGGTACAGTTTGAAATGCCCCCCCCACCAGTTTTCTACTGGCCGAAAGAAGGTGGCCTACATTTATAATCTGTTGATGGGTAGCGCACTGGCTTGGGCCTCCCCCATCTGGGAGCTGCGAGATGACCTTACCCAAAATTACTCAGCCTTCAAGAAGGAATTCAGGCAGGTGTTTGATTCCCCCGCACATCGGGAGGTGGCGTCTTCTTCTCTTTTACAGATTACTCAAAGGTGAAGACTGGTGATTGAATACGCCATAGAGTTCCGGACACTTGCAGCAGAGACCAACTGGGAACAGGAGGCCTACGTCGCCATATTCTGTCAAGGACTGTCAGACAGCATCAAGGATGCACTTGCTCTCCAACACAGGCAAGGTCGTTTGGAGGATCTCATCACTCTGGCGATTAGAGTGGACCAACGTATTCAGGTACGCCGCACGGAGCGCCAGCGCACTCGCTCTGTAACCTCTTCGTCTCCATCTCTCAGCACTACTACAGTCCCCAGGTCCACTACGCTGCCCCGTCCTTCCTTGGAGTCGTCCGAACCGATGCAGTTGGGGGTTCAAAGGGTTCGCACACCAATATGGCAATTGCCGCCGCGCCGGGGAATTGTGCTATTATTGCGGACCTGCAAAAACATCTGACCCAAGAATGTCTTCCATCTCCGGAAAATGGGAACACCCAGTGAGTATGAAGGGGCTCTCCCTGGGTGTTATGTCTCCTCGTCCCCTTCCCCAAAAAGTATTCCCTAAGAAACTCACTATACCGTGTGCCTCTCAGGCCGTAAGTTCCGCGTCTCCACAGTAGCCTTCATAGACCCAGAGCCGGAGGCAATTTCGTGAATCATGAGTTCGCCAAACACTACCAGATACCGCTCGTGGAGAAAAAGATCCCCATCGCCTTGGTCGTAATTGATGGGCATCCACTCGCGCTGGCATTTATCTCATTAGAGACGGTTCCGGTTGTACTTTCCTCTGATAATCACAAGGAGACCCTGACCCTTGACGTAATTCAGGCTCCTGGAACACCCATAACCCTAGGATTGCCATGGTTGCAACTACACAACCCACGGATCAATTGGGCATCCACCAACCCCATCACTTGGAAACCAAGGTCAGGCAAACCATAGCGATTTCTAGCGAATACCACCGTTCCTGAGACGAACCTCCCTACGGTTTACCACCAGTTTCTGGACGTATTTAATAAGGTACTGTGACAGGGTGAAGTCAACCCCTATCAGTAATGCTTGGGAAACATATGTTTGAGTGCTTCATCCAGCACTCAGAAGGTTAACTCAGGAGGAAGCTAGGAAATCAGGCTGTAAGCTGACACCTGATAACCAGCAAGGTATAAAAGGATGTTGTTACTGGCAGTAGCTGGCTGCCTTAGACCAGAGAACTCTGCTATGTGAGCTGCTAGCCAGACGGATTCACCAAACTAACTCTTCCAACCAAAGTAAGAATTGTTCATTTGTTTTCCTGACTGCTTAATATACACTTATGGTTTGGTAAATAGTTTAGCCAGTCAGCCTGCTAGATAGGCCTGGAGTGTTAGTCAGTTCTCCCAATGTGGAGCAGGATTTGTTTTGATGTTTAAAGGGACAGTGTACCCACATGTTATGTTATGCTGTGGAGAAATAAAGCCCCTGAACGTTTTCATTATCCTGAAACTACAAGTGTGGACTGTTCCCTGACCTCGGCTACAGGCCGTCCTGCCACAGGTGGTGTCAGAAGTGGGATGTCGGACGGCCCCTGTATCTGAAGGGCCAAACAAAAAAAAATGGAGAAACATTTTTCTCAGTTCCTTGAGCAACAGCTCCAGCTAGCAGAGAAGCAAGCTGAGCGACAAGCCCAGCAAGATGAGCGACAAGCCCAGCAAGATGAGCAACAGGCCCAAAGAGAGGAAAAGCTACTCCAACTGCTAGTCGAAGGTCCAGCCCCAGTCAGACCAGAGATTTCAAATAACCCACCGGTGATGCTGCCTAAAATGAAGCCAACCAAAGACCCAAAGGCATTTCTCCTCACTTTTGAAAGGATAACCACGGCCCACGGCTGGACAGTTGATCGCTGGGTAACGACTCTGGCTCCACTCCTCATAGGAGAAGCTCAGGCATCCTACCAGGCTCTTCCAGCAGACGAGGCCATGGACTATCAGCAATTAAAGGCTGCTATTCTGGATCGCCTAGGCCTCACTCCAGAGACCTGGACAGTGGTTCCGGACAGTCAAATATACAAACAGAGACATACCCCGGGTCATTGCCCACCGCTTAGTAGACTTATGTACCAGGAGGATACAACCGGAGAAGCATACCAAGGCAGAGATCCTTGAATAGTTTTTCCTTGAGCAGTTCATACAGATACTGCCCCCCTCCTCCCACTCCTGGGTAAAAAGACACGCTGCATTTTCCCTGGATTTAGCGGTCCGCTTGGTGAAAAACTTCTTTGGCGACGACACCCAACAGGATAGCTGGGAACGGTCCGTGCAAACACCAGTTGCTTCCGGTGATGCCAGAGGCAGGAGAGTAGACAATCGAGGGGTCTACAACCCGCCAGCTCAGGAGATCCAGTCAACCCGATCGGAAGACCCTTTCCCATCTCGTAGGGTTCCTGGTACAAACTCCCGCAGAGACGCCCGTCCCGGGTCCGAGGCCATTGGATCATTCAAGGGAGGCCACCACCCACAGTATTCCCCAAGAACCTGGACTCCTGTCACCCATCCGGTGGAGAGGATACCACCACCAACCAGAAGAGAGGATCCATCCAACAGCAGAGAGGTCCAAACACCGAACCCCGTCGAGAGCTTCCACTGATGACCGAGTTTGCGGACTCAGGAGATGATGAGATGGACTGTTCATATGGCAGAACCACTGCCACAGCTTCTCTCCGAGGGGACCACAATCCGTGGTTAGTCCCAGCATCTCTGGAGGGGAAAATAGTAAAAGCCATGTTGGACTCGGGATCTGGAAAAACCCTGATCCTAGAGGGCCTAATTCCAAGCAACAGACTATCCTATGACTCTCCTTGGAATATCGAGTGTATCCATGGGGATATAAAGAGATACCCGACGGTGAACATTCTACTGCGTATCAAAGATCAAGAGGCTAGCCTACTTGTGGGAGTTGCTCCCTGGCTACCTGCTCCTGTTCTTCTTGGCCGAGACTGGCCCTACTTCGAAACATTGTTGGCCCCTACTCCTACGGAGCCTACTTCTCTGGTATCGGAGAAGCCCGGAGACTTGTTTCCCTTTTCCCCAGAGATTTTTCCCCGTACACCCCATGTCCCAAAGACACGTAAACAGATACGTGTGGAAAAAGAGGACTGGTTAAGAAAGGCTGGGACACTTGGTAACATTAGTCAGCCCAAAGGACTGCCGGTCATGGCCGGATATGACCAGGGTGGGGAACAGATAGATACGGGAATTTTGCCAGACCTGGATCTTCCTGACTTCTGTTCCAATTGATTTGTATTGTATTGTAATTGTTTGAGGAAATGGATTAATTGATTGATGCTAATTGTATTGATGTTGCTTAGTTTCTAATTGATTTTCATGATGGCATTGCTGGTTAGGGGACATTGTTCATAGTGTATTTTATTGTTACATATATTTTGCATAGTGTTACATGATGCACAGATTAATTGCATCATGTACACACTCTATGCAATTGTGTGACATTTCATAGACATTTGTGTAGCTGCAGTTTTTTTTTTTTTATATTTACAATGGCTGCTGGATTTATTTTAACATGCAATGTGGTGATTTTAAGATTAAAAATGCATGTTTTGAGGGGCGTGGCCAGGAAGCCGAGCGGACAAGCCGCAAAATTCTTAGCTCCCCAAGCAATCCCCTGCAACGCCGATATAGAGCCCCTGGATCCAGTTGAAAACCACAGAATTCAGTCACCTGGGGTGTCGGGACAGAGGAGGAAAGGATTCTGTGAGATTCTGGCCACGGTAGAACGGGAGAGTGGGGGATTCGTGCCTGCCCGAGGACACCCCCCCCCCCCCCTTCGCCTCTGAGGAACTCTAAAATGGCCACCGGGACCGCGCGGCAGAGGTAGTGGCCGTTCCCCGAGCCCCCCGAGGCGGGCGGAGGTAAGGGCGAACCCCACATTGAGGCGCAATAAGGGACAGTGCGGTAGCCGCCCGCCCCCCCCCCCTCCCCCACCTCCCGACAACTTCAGAGCACCCGCACTGAGCCGGAGTCCCAAGATGGTGCTGGCCGGTGTGTGAAGTGCACACAACCGTGCAGCCGCGGCGGAACCAGGGCGGGTGATCCCCCTTGTGGCACGGTGACCCGTGGGCCCCGAAGGAGAGGGGGAGACTCACATAAGAGAAGGAGGCTGTTAGCTAGAGCGGCCCTGCTGTGGGGAGGCTGGCGGCCATCTTGGTACACCCCACCTGTTCACTGTAGCTGTGCTGCAAGCTGCAAATAAAAACCTAGGGGGAAAAAAAAGCACAAATAAAGAAATACTCCTCCCCCCTCCAATTAATTGCTACCTTGCGTCCCACTACCCCCTTCAAATTGCCCACTGGGCCCAGTGCAGAGTCAGCCCAGGTGAGACAAAAGGTCCAAAATATCAAGGAATTAAGGTTCAACCAAAACCAAATAAAGAAATGTGAATAATGTGTGTATGATCGGGACATTTTAAGAATGAGGGGGCTCATCTCAATTTAAAATCTGTTTACACCATTTAAAAATTGACTGACTAAACAAAAATGCCGTCCACTAAAAAAACAAAAAAAACAGCGGTCCAACGGGAGGCTTCCCTCTTCTTGAAAAAACAAAGCTCAAAAGACCAAGAAGCGTCCACCGCAGGCGGAGACGCAGAATCATATCCAGACTCTGGAGAGGAGACGGACGCCCCGCTTACCCGCAAAGCAATGATGGGGTTTGTACAGGAATTAAAAAGCTCCTTTCACTCCGAGATGCAGAGCTTCCGCCATAGCACCAGAGCGGAGATTGCATCCATAGGAGACCGCATTGTGGAAGTGGAGGAAAAGGTGGATAATACCGCCCTGGCACAAGAGTCCCAAGCGCAAGAAATCGAAGAATTAAAAACTCAAGTCAAAACAATCTTCGAAAAACTAGAAGACACGGAGAACCGGTCACGACACAATAACCTGCGGATCAGAGGCGTCCGGGAAGAAGTGGACAACGCCCAATTAGACGCATATCTCACCCGGCTTTTCAAGTCCCTGTTACCCGAAACATCGGATGAAAAACTTCAGATGGACAGAGCACGTAGGCTTCCTAGACCGAAAGGCCTAGTCCCAGTGAAGCCACGGGACGTGATCAGACGCCTACACTATTTCCGTATTAAAGAGGAAATATTGAGAGTCGCTAGAACAACCCCAAAGATAGAGCAAGATAATCTTCCCGGACTTGGCTCAAACCACGCTGAATAAGCGGAGAATGTTCGCGCAGATCACCAACGCGCTGCGGAACAACAAAATCCCCTACCGCTGGGGCTTCCCGTGTAAACTACTGTTCACCTACCAAGAAACTGCATATTCTACTCTCACCAGTGGACGGTGAGGCCACTGTGAAATACGGTGAAAAGAAACATGGCCGGACTCACATGGTACGGCAGCCAATCACAGCATGGGAACTCCATCCCTACTCCGATTGGCTCTAGTATACCATGTGACAGAGGCTTGGGGAAGAACGGATATGACGTCTTTGAAAGCCTGTCACATGGTACGTCAACCAATCAGAGTAGGGATAGACTTCCCACGCTCTGATTGGCTACCATACCATGTGGGTCTGGCCATGTTTCTTTTCATGACATCATCTTAAAGGCAATTGAAGCAAAGCCATTCTGATTGGCTGTGCTTTCTTTGCCTTTAAGTGACGTCATCATTTTTTTTTACATCGGCCAAAACAAATGGTTTTCACGGCCCAATCAGGGCCGTGGGAACCATATGACGAAAATGTGACGTCATAGGCCTTTAAAAGCCTAGACGCAGAGGAGGAAGGACCTCCGGTGAAGAAAGAAGACCAGGGCGTGGCCGGAGACGGGGAGAAAACCCCGGAAGAAGGTAGAAGAATACAGATCACACATACCGGGGCCTGTAACTCGGGAAGCAGGGGGTCCCTGGTCCACAAAGTGATGCGGTTCAGCTCGGGGGACCCCCTGCTCACTGTACAGTATTATTAAATAAATATTCATGCTGCTTCGCTACCATAGCAGATACCCTGTAAGGTAAGGAACGAGTCTTCATTGATGTGTGTGTTTTACTCATAGTGTAGATGTGCAGAGGGTCTCCGGAGCTGAAGCCCTTCGGTTTTAGGTCCGGGGAACCCCTGCTCCCCGAGATACAGGCCCCTTTAGGGGGTGCCGGTATCCCTCTGCTTGGTTTACATGCCGCGTTCACGTGATCGGGACCTTTAAATTCAGAGGGATACCGGCACCTCATAAAGGGGTCTGTATCTCGGGAAGCAGGGGGTCCCCCGACCTGAAACCAATGCGGTTCAGCTCCGGAGACCCCCTGCACATGTACACTATGAATAAAAATGGTTTTAAAAATAATTTTTAATGTGCTGATGTTTGCGCCGAGAGATCAGCGTATCTCTCTCTGCTGCAAACACAACTCGCAAGGGGACGGCTTCTCGGCAGTTTCTCGCCAAGAAGCCGTCCCGCCACCGGTTATTAGCCATTTTAGCAAATGGTGGTGGCGCATTCATTCGCCAGGGATTCGCCCCTTACAGCATACAGCCAGTTTAACACGCCAAAAACATGGAGAATTGCTAAACTGGCTAATGCTTTTTTTCGCTGCTTACTGCATGAACCCCTTAGACCGATATGTTGCCTATAATTGATTTGGTCTCCCAAAGTTCAACTACTAAATTTTTATTAGAGACTGAAATATCAGAGGCTACGTCCTAGGTGATTTTTTTCCCATGTTTTTTGTCCCTCTCCCCCCCTTAGACTTCGAGTGCAGAGTCTGCCAATTTATAGATGTCAACCAATCCTACTTAATGCTTTTTTTAAAAAATTGAGTAAGGACAAGTTGCTGTAGACAGTTATAACGTTCAATACACCCCATTCTTGTTTTTATTCCCCTGATGTGTAAGGTCACACACACAACCCACCCTTTACTCTTTGGGGTGATTTTGTTTTCCCTTTTCGAAAGCTTAGCTCCTAAACAAAGGAGCACTGCGACGTCGAGCCGCTGGGCTACTGCCCGCCCCCCTCATGTTCACTTAACCTGTGAGTGCGAGAGACTCGCACCACGGGTTCCATTATAGCTGGTCCCCCCAAACAATGTTTGGAAGCCGGGGTCCTCGGTTTATCCCTCCCTCCCCCCTCTACCCTTCCCCTCCTCCAAGTTTTGTAAGCATTTGCCACTTTTATGGAATAATATGTATATCTCTCATTGTATATGTTCCCATACCAGATTGTTTCTGAAGATGGAGGCACCGACCCTTCAACTATATGTAAGTTATCACTCTGTTCATTTGTATCACAGAATTCTGAACCACCACCATGCCACCATACCGATTAATATAATATCCCAAAACACCAAGGGCTTAAACACCCCCCCGAAAGAGACGCATTGCTCTTTTGGAAGCCAAAAGACTGACAGGAGATAAAATTTTGTTACAAGAGACCCATCTGAAAAAATAGGACCAATCGCTGCTGTTTAGTAGTGACTACCCTCTAGTCTACCACTCATCAGCTCCCACGAAAAAGAATGGCGTAGCTACACTCCTCCATAAAAATTAAAATTTCAAAGTAGACAAAATTAAAAGTGATCTCGCTGGGAGAATTCTAATTATTACTGGGTCACTGGACTCTACCGATATAACAATAGTCAACACTTATGCCCCTAATGACAATCAAGAATCTTTCTTCCAAGAACTAAAAAGTTTAATCCTTTTCGTCCAGAAATGTCTTTTAATTTTAGCAGGAGACTTAAACGCAATTATGGACCCAAATTTAGATAAATCCCCCAGTCTCCCACCGCCACAAGAAATAGTTCCCTCTACTCGGGGTCTCATATCTTTGACCAAAGAGCTGCTGTTGGTAGACTCCTGGAGATTAGTAAATAACAAAGTAAAGGATTTTTCCTTTTTCTCTCACCCCCATAATAGCTATTCTCGAATTGACTATATCCTAATAGATATTGGTCAGACAACTCTACACTGATAACCAGACTAGTAGGCCTCACTCCCAAAAATATAACAAGGTCGTGGTCCTTGAATGAATCCCTACTATTGAACCCACAAAATCTCCAACTAATAGAAAAAGATCTGGCCTAATATTTTGAAATAAACAATACCCCAGAGGTTTCCTCTTTTACCCTTTGGGAAGCCCACAAATCAGTGATAAGAGGCAAACTGATTGCCCTGGCTTCTCAAAAAAACAAAAAGAAAAAAAAAACAAATTGAAATACTAACACAAAAATGATCAGAGCTAGAATTTATTCACAAATCAAACCCCTCCCGGAAAAAATTACAGGCAAACAATCTCAGTGAGGGGCGAACTAAACCTCTTGTTAGTGTTAAACGCTGAAAGAGCTATAAGATGGACTCAACAGAAATACTATGAAAAAAGCAATAAAGCAGATAAAATGTTGGCACGTAAATGAAAGCAAAAACAAGCTAAAGCTAAAATTCATAACATCTACACTAAAAATGGCTCACTATCTCACAACCCCAAAATTATAAGTGATGCATTTAGGGACTACTACACATCCCTTTACAATCTACCAGGCCCAGTGGGAGACTCGGCTAAAGAGAAAAGAGCAATAAAGATTCGGAATTATCTAGCAGAATGCCAACTCCCCACTCTAGACCCAAATGACATCACAAACCTTGAAAAAACTATAGAGCCCCTGGAAATTTTGAAAGCAATAAAATCCCTGAAAATTGTGAAGGCTCCTGGTCCGGATGGATTTTCTAATCTTTATTAAAATAAATATTCCACAACTCTCCTCCCATTCCTTACCAAAGTATTATGGAAAATAGCTGAAGCGCTCAAATGCAGGTATATCTCAAAATGATAATAAGCCAGACCACTGTACCAGGGTACTAACAATTGATATAGTACCTATTGTGTCATATAATGGGTACTATCCTCCTGAAGACAGGTGGTGTGTGGTGCAACCCACTCACCATATGTCTCATTGGCAGGTTCCCCTGAAAAATATGCAAATACTCACATCCTGGTAGGGCAGGCAGGCAGGCTGTGCAGCTACTCAATGCAATACAGGGAAAAGGGAGACCAAAAAGCGCACCAGCACAAACGGAGCAGGAAGAAACCAGAACAAAAAAATGATTAAAAGGGCACTTTAATGTGGCAAAAGACCCATCCAATGCATTTCGAACGTCGCAGCGTTCTTTTACCAAAGTATTCAATGAAATGCAACTAGGCCTTCCCCTTCCTAGAGATATGCTCCAAGCTACCATAGTGGTAATCCCCAAAGAGGGGAAAGATCCTCTGTTGTGCTCTAGCTACTGTACAGACATATTTCGCTCTTAAATACAGACCTAAAACTATACGCAAAGATCCTGGCCAACAGATTAAATAGTATCGTCCCTAAATTGGTTCATCCGGACCAGATGGGGTTTGTCCTGGGCAGACAAGCCCTTGACAACACAAGGAGGACAGTGAATCTAATACATGTAGCAAATCTTACAAAGTGCCCATCTCTATTACTCTCCTTAGACGCAGAAAAAGCGTTCGATCGATTAGATTGGCAGTTTATGTCAGCTACGCTTTTGCAGATGGGATTCACAGCCAAAATTTTAAATAGTATAAACACACTTTACTCCACACCAACGGCCACTGTGAGGACGAACGGCTCTCTGTCTGCCCCCTTTGCCCCCTTTTCAATATTAAATGGAACTAGGCAGGGTTGTCCGCTCTCATCTTTGTTGTTTACCTTAGCCATAGAACCATTAGCATGCCAGATAAGGACGAACCCCAATATTGCAGGTATTTCTGTTGGTCAGGAAGAATTCAAAATAGCTCTTTTTGCGGACGATATACTATTCACGTTTTCAAAACCTCTCACGTCCCTCCCTAACCTTTTTTATGTTCTATCAGAATTCGACTCACTTTCAGGTTATAAAATTAATCATTCCAAATCCATGGCCCTTAGTTTAAATCTCCCTAAAGAATTAGTAAAATTACTCCAACTAAATTTTGACTTTAAATGGAACGCGAACCATATTAAATATCTAGGGGTACAACTACCAAAAAATTATTCAACTTTATACAACGCAAATTTTAAACCATTCTTTGACCAGATAGTCAAGGACTTAGCCACTTGGAACCCGCATATAATATCTTGGTTTGGGAGAATAACCACTATTAAAATTAACATTTTACCTCGACTCCTCTATCTCTTTCAAACTCTCCCGAGCGCTGAGGGGGTTAATATATCGTTTTATTTTCTGATTGATGGGCATATATAAAGTACTGAGGTATCTCCCATCTAACCATAATTCCTGACGAAGCATCTAGCGAAACGCGTAGAGTTTGCAGTTAGAGAACCCGTTCGGAAAGACTGGCAGAACCAAGGCAGAGATCTCATCCAGTGGGAACTTCCGCCCTCAGCCGTGACGCGATAGCGGAAGGGACGCGACGGCGGTGACGTATGCGGAACACATAGTGAGAGACTCCAAGACGCCGTGAAGCTGCCTGCAACTGCACTGAAAACCGATCAACGGTTCTCTCCCCCACCCGATTTTATTATGGCAAATATACCCGTGTACTGAGGGATATCCTGGCACTTGCAGTTTAAAGGGCTCCAATCAGAGAGAGAAGGATCTCTGACATGTGACATTGTCTACGACTTTTGTGAGTTCTATTCTATAGATTTATTCCATTCTCTGCAGTGATTACACTCTGCACTATATATGTTATTTTCTTTTACATATATCACCATAGTCTTCTGCGCTCCTCCTCATCTCCAAGCAAAACAATTCCATCATCCTGGGATCTGGAACTGTCCCATCAGAGGAAGTTGAGCTGCCTGTTTACACATTTATTATCTATTCACTGTTGGTGTAAGGTGTACTCGTGTATTTATGTTGCATTTATAACAACATTATTATTGGTTTACTATTTGGGAAGCGCCCAGTCCATCCCTCACTCCCTCACTCCCCTCCCCCCCCCCCACTCCCCCTTTTTTTGCATATTTTTATAAGTCCAAATCAGAAGGAGGCTTAGGTCTTCCGAACTTACAAAACTACTATAGAGCAGCTCAATTAGGGCAACTTGTTAGCTGGCATGCAAACCCAACCGAAAGGAGGTGGGTCGAGATAGAGGATTTGATTTGTTCCCTATGCAGAATAAAAAATCTTCTCTGGCTCAACAAAAAGTCTAGACCACCCGAGAGTTTCAACAACCCAGTGATATCCTTTGCCTGTAATATCTGGGACTCCTTCAAATCCAAGTTCCAACTAACCGGTACCCCTTCCCTCATGCAGCCCCTATTCTCGGACCCCTCTCTTCCCTTTTACACAGAAAACCTGCTCTCCCATACCTGGGTTCAAAAAGGACTCACGAGAATCAAAGATATTCTCGTTCAAGGGAAAGTCCGCCCATTCGCTTCTCTACAAACGAATCATGATATCCCCTCTTCCGATTTTTTCAGATTTCTCCAGGTTAGGCATTATATCCAATCAGTCTACAAATCAAGTCAACCCCATGTTTTAACTCTGTTTGAGGACTGGTGTTTACACCAGCCCCACACAAAGGGCATTGTCTCCAGAATATATCAAAGTCTATCCTCTATCAAGAGCAATCAAACCCCCGATAAATATATGGTATCCTGGAGAAAAGATCTCAACATCTGTATAGATCTCGATACCTGGAAAGACATCTGGGAAGCTGCCTCCAAAAATTCATCGTGCGTTGTAATAAAATAAATTTATTTACAAGTTAATATTCAGATGGTATATGACTCCTGCCAGACTGCACTCTTTTCTCCCAGCGGTCTCCCCTCTGTGCTGGCGTGGTTGTGGTGAAGTGGGGAATATTCTGCATATATTCTGGGTCATGTCCCAAAATCCAACAAACATGGACGGAAGTGTTCACCTTAATATACGAGATCCTAGAAATCAATGTCCCACATGACACAGTATATATACTGTTAGGCAAGCCAATAGGTAATATGTCCCGGAAAAAAGCTAGAGTACTAGCCCAAATGTTAAATGCTACACGGTGTACAATTGCCAAAAATTGGAAACAACCTGTCCCCCCCATCCTTAAACCAAATAAATAACAAAATTTGGCATATAGTAAAAACTCTCAGCCTATCTGAACGGCTCTACCTCGTAATTCTCTGAGATTTGTTCCCCTTGGTTTTCGCCATGCGGGTATATCCCCATATATAGATTAGAATATTTGGAACAGAGTGATACATGTAGTAATTAAATTGATGTATACATTGCTATATTTTAACAAATGCTACCCCTCCCCCACCTTCCCGACCCCCCTGTTATCTGTTATATGTTTTGTTAATTATTATTTCGTATGTAAAAAAATGCTCAATAAAAAATTTAAGTAATAAAAAAAAAAATGCATGTTTTCATTTATGCATGTTTTATGTGTTTAATAATGGGCAAATAATCTATTATCCATATCTGGATAATAGTTATTTGGCACATTATTGTACTGTAGGTGTTGGGGGGGGATGTATGTATTGAATGTATAGGGCAGGTTTATTTATTTTACATTCAGGGTTGGTTCCTTGGTTCTGCGCGAGACCTCTGGAGACCACCTGCGGTATCCTCGGGTATCAAGCTGGTGGTTCCATTGGTGACACCTGCGGGGAAGAACCAGTGGCCTCACATCTGTGGGGCACTGCGGACCCGTAGTGTGCGGGGACGAAGCGGTGGTCCCACATCCGTGGGGGCACTGCAGACCCATAGTGAGCAGTCATGAGTCCCCAGACTCCCGTGAGAACCACCCGAGGCCCCACAGACACCTGTGGGTCTGACTCGGGGCTCCCAGACATCCGTGGGCCTACTGTGGGGACCCAATTGTGGCCCATGGTGACCCACGGAGACCACCTGGGGCCATGGCACTTGGCGGGACCCACCAAAAGGCCTCCAGAACCTGTGTGAAACAAGTTTCTGGTACCCTGTAGGTCTGTCAGGTGACCCGCCAGGCTCGCCGGGGACTCTCGTGGGGCTGGGGTATGAACCCTGAATGTAAAAGGATAAATCATGTATTTATGGGGGGCACAGGGGGTGGGTTATGTATTTAATAAATAGAATGATGTTTATTGTGGGGCAGTGTGTTGTTTTTATTGTGGGTACTGGGGGTGGCAGGAGGGGGTATTGGCCCCAAGGGTATGTGGGTAGGCCTCCCTTGTGGGTAGTGGGTGAGGGTGGTTAGGCCTCACGCAGTGGGGGGTTAGTGTGGGAGGGTATGTAGGCCTCCCGAGTGGTGGGTGAGGGTGGGTTAACCCCTTAATAACTGTAGCGGTTATTAACCGCTATGGTGATCTGGGGGTTAGGGGACATTACATTGGCTATTGTAATTGTTGTGCATGTTTTGCAGCACCGGAGGGACATGGGCAGAATGAAGATGAGGATGAAGACGGCCTTCATGGTGAATGCCTGTAAAAGGTAAGTGTAATATGTTTTGACTGTATTTATTGAATGTTATATGTATTTAAAATGGCCAAATGCATTATTATCCATATTTGGATAATAGTAATTTTGGCCATTACTGTATTGTATGTGTTAGAGGGGTGTATTTAGTTATAATTATTGTTTATTATTTTTGGAGGTGCAACATTGGTACCGCAGGCCCGCGTTTACCCAGGGACTCCCGCAGGGACCCCGGGACGGCCGCGGGGACCCCACTTGGTGAGCTGGGGACCCCGGGACATTCGGGGGTCAGGCGGGGACACCCGCGCGACCCCCGGGCTCCCTCGGGGACCCCCACGGGGTCAGCCGGGGACATCCGCCGGCCTGCTGTATGGGTTTTGCGCATGCAAAAATAAAAAGCAAGAATTTCTTTGCGTCTACTCTGACCTGACGTGTTCTGATCAATGCATCTTTCGCGTATGCTAAGGTTGCGTTGCTTAGATCATCCCGCTTAAGGGCAGACTTTAACGCAAACAGGGTTACGATCGAGCAAAGTTGGACTTAGAAAACATTCCTGAAAAAAGTCATTTTTAGATCGCAAAGTGCCTGTTTGCGTTGCTTAGTGCATCAGATTGAGCAAAAAAATCACGTTCGAAGAGCACTTTGCGGTCTAAAAGTGACTTAACAGAGCTTAGTGCATAGCCCCCTATGTCCTTGTCACACTCAGAGCTGTGATGACCAATTGAACCACATAAAGTACATCTGATTTTATCACACGCTGAGCTTAAGTGCCTGGAGAAATCACATTTAAAACACTTTTAAGGCTGTCCCCAATAAAAAACATTGCCTGCAATCCCTTCCAATATATATGGTGTTTGGGAGGTGACATGCCACATTGTGTGTGTATCTGAGCTTAACTTTAAACTTGTAGCCCCCATTCCAGAAACCTTCAGCGTCCATATTTTTCACTGGACCAGATTGAACCACACTGTCTTTGTAGTCAAAAACATATATCTTCTACCGCTACAGTCTCAATATCAAAAATAATATTCACTTCCACGGTCAAAGGGCGAGATATCTGGATAACTTAAAAAAATTCCCATTCTGGATTATCCTTCACTTCTCTGTAACGAAACCAGAATTTTTCTAGTCCTTCTGGTGACTTAAAGCTAACTTCATAGTTCCTGCTATTAGGAGCATGTAACAAAGCATACACTTCACTGGGTTGGAAGCCAAGAGAAACTTTGATCAAGTCTTTCCTATAACAAATCTGTCCGGTATAGGAACTATATCCCCACAATAATGCAGTCTGACTACGTTCCTGCGCTTTCTGGCATCATCAAATGACATAAAAGATTTACCTGGGCGTCTTGTACTCCATGCTGACTACTGGGGGGGAGCTGGCTCAGCCGCTCCTGTTGGTTTTGCTGCCATTCCTGCTTTACCTATGGACTTTGCTTTTGCCACACCTGTTTCTGCTAAGGGTTTTGATGCTGCTGCAGGCTGTATGGATTTATCTCCCACGTTAGGAATCTCCATTTCTTGTGCCTCAAAAGCCTCTACTGCTTCAGCGCTCTCCACTGCTTCAGCCATTTCCATTTCAGACACTTCTTCCTGTGCTTAGGTTGTTTGCTTGTCTGTCTCAGGTGTATTTCCAGCATTATTCAGGCTCTCAGCTTGGGCTGTTTGCAGTGTGTCTGCCTTGGGTGTGGCTGCTAATTCCAGCACCTATCTGCTACCCTCAGCTGCTTGCAGGGTCTCCGTGTCAGGTACAGTTGTATGCAGGGTTTCTGTATCAGGTACAGTTGTATGCATGATCTCTGTGTCAAGTACAGTTGTATGCAGGGTCTCTGTGTCAGGTGTAGCTGTAGTTGCCTGTGCATTAGTGTGTATGTCTTTACAAATTTGTGGGATAACAATTTCTGTGACAACAAGTCTCCTTTTCTCATGTTCAGCCTGCCTTTTACTCCTGGCTTCATTAGACCTTGAGCTGGTTTTAGCCGCAGTTCTCTTACCCGTCTGGTTCTGAATATTATCAGTATTCTCCATTTCAGCTTCTTTCTGCCCAACATTTTCATTCATCTCTTTTTCCATATTTTCTGACTCTTTCTTTTGCAAACATTTCTGCACTTTAGCTCCCAGGGAAACTTTATTTTCCACATTCATATTTGCTTGAGACCATGTTCCAACTCCTCTCCCTCCTCCAGGGTCTGCTGCCATCATGGCTCAAAGCTCCTCCTCTTCATTTGTGTGAGGGGGAGGCTGGCACTGCCGCTGCCAATACTGTACCTGTGCTGTGTATACATGTCATGGTGTAGTAATATGTGTGAGGGGGAGGCTGGCTCTTGCAGCTATCCATACTGTACCTGTGCTGTGTATACATGTCATGGTGTAGTAGTGTGTGTGTTAAGGCGAGGCTGGCATTTGTAGCTCTCCCAGGCCTGATGAGTCATACAGTATTGAGTCCACTGACAGTCACGTGTCAGAAAAAATAACAACTTTTTTCTGGTTAGGAGAGGGGAGCTAATCAAGGAGTTCCTCATGGGCGGGGACTAGCAGCTGATATAAGCAGCTGCACAGCCGAGGAAAACGTGTGAATGTTCCTGGCTGTGCAGCTGCTCATTCAAATACACACCATAAATACATCATGTGATGGTATGGTAGCCAGCCTCATATAATGAAGGTGAGGCCGGCTGGCTGCCGAAGTACCGTATGTAATGGCCGCCTCTGTGAGGATCATTTGGGCCAATGTATATAATGTTTTTTGTAACCCCTTCCAGAAAAGAGCTAATCACTGTCTGATGTCTCGAAGGGGGAAAACTGTATACGTTGGGAACAGGGAATGTTATAAAAGTATATATCTGTAAAAGCTCTTTATTCCCTGTAAAATGTAATCCGCCCTGTTTAGCAAGCCAGAATGGGAAGTTGTGTGTAATGATTCCTTTGCAGGCAAACACAGTAATTCCCTTACCTGAGCTGCCTGCATAGAAATTCCTGATAGAGACAAAGAATTGGGAGAGACTAAGTGCAGAGGACAAATTGTGAGAAGGTAAGGGCTGAATATCAGGTGTGGGGATGGGCTCTCAGTGGGGTAGAGCCTTTATTCCCTGTAGACCTGAAGGCGCCTTCAGAGCAGGAGATTTGGGCTGGCCGGTGGGAGCTGTTGCCGGGTCTGTGTCCCGTAGAGTTATCACCATAGGCAGTTTAAATCTGACATAGTGGGTCTGCTCATGATCCCTAATCGCTCAGGGAAACGCTACATCCTCACAGAGGTTGATTTAACCACCCAGTATCCTGAGGCTTTAGCTCTGTCATCGATCAAAGCATGTAAGGTGGCAGTGGCTTCACTAGGGTAGGTTTCCCGAGCGAGATCCTAACTGATCAGGGGGCACAGATCATGTTCGAACTGCTCCAATGTATCTGTGCTACGTACAGTCCACCTCTCTCCACACAATCCCCTACTATCCCCAAATGAATGGCTTGTGTGAGTAGTTCAAAGGGACCTTGAAGGAAATGCTGCTAGCCTCTGAACGCCTCTGGAGGAAATCTCACACTCTTGCAGACTTCCTTCACTACAAATGTATGCTATCCTGTTTCAACTCTGCCCTCTCTCAGGCTAAACAACCCTAATTTTCTTCACTAATCAACACTCACAAGTCTAACCCATTTTGACTCTTTTTTGTCTTTGACTCCCTACTCAGACTACCCTCTGCAGCCTGTTCTTTTTCCTCCATTTCACCTCAGGACTTTGCCGACTATTTCAAGGAAAAAGTGGAATCCACACGTCAGGATGTCCCCTTTTTGTTCCTCTCCCATCCTAAATCTCTTCCTAACTCTCCTCCTTCCTTCCTCAACTCTTTGTCCGCTGTCACAGAGGAGGATGTGTCATTGCTGGTCTCCTCTTCTCCCTCTACCGCCTGCATCTTGACCCCATTGCCACCCATCTCCTAAAACCTTTTGCTTCTACTATAATCCCTATTTTCCTGAAACCAGGGTCACGAATGATATATGAAGGAGAAACAGGTGCGCAAATCACATAAGGACATGTAAAAGAAAGTAAAAACACAAAATAGTGCAATATTGTCTACTTCAGCAAATTGGCTTCAATGCTGAAAGTTCTATAAAATTTGCACTCACGTGTTTAAAGTGAAATGAAAGCGTTGTGGTTATTCAAAGTTACCAACTTATGTCTCTAGACAGGTACTCCAGATCCACATAGAGAGGGGGAAATTCCATATACAAAAGAGAGGAAAAGCAAAATAGTATTGTACTGTTTTTAATGTTAAAAACACAAAGTATTCCACTTACATAAGTGCCTTTGTTTGAGAGCATTCAGACCACACTGGGTCATAGGGTCAGACAAAATATTCACAGCAGCAGCATCTGTACTGGGCTGATTAAAGTTGTCCTCCACTCTAGATGTCATCAACAAGGGCTCCTTTAATGGTCACTGATATCACCCAACACGTGTTTCCACTGTAAAGTCTTCCTCAGGGGATAATCTCTGATTATCCACATGGAGCAGATGCAGTTGCTGTGAATATTTTGTCTGACTCTATGACCCAGGGTGGTCTGAATGCTCTCAAACAAAGGCACTTATGTAAGTGGAATACTTTGTGTTTTTAACATTAAAAACAGTACTATACTATTTAGATTTATCCCTCTTTTGTATATGGAATTTACCCCTCTATATGTGGATCTGGAGTACCTGTCTGGAGACATAAGTTGGTAACTTTGAATAACCACAACGCTTTCATTTCACGTTAAACACGTGAGTGCCAATTTGCTGAAGTAGACAATATTGCACTATTTTGTGTTTTTACTTTCTTTACATGTCCGGATGTGATTTGCGCACCTGTTTCTCCTTCGTTTGCTGATTGAATTTGGTTTGAATTCTACGTCAGGAGCAGCACTAGTATATCATCTGTGTTACTTTTGATCTGTTGTGATATTATTTGCGCTTGATTTTCCTTTTCACACTCACGAATGATATATGAATAGTTCCAGTAAGCTTAAGGCCTCGGACATAGTGCACTGAGCGTTGCTGAGCAGTGCTCTCGCTTGCTGATGCTCACGCTACCAGGAGCTTTTTGCTGTCCTGACAGAGGAGACAGCAAGCGCGCTTGGGAGGCGGGTATCACTGTGTGTGTGTGTCACTTGGTAGCTGTCAGTGTGTGTGTGTCACTTTGAAGTGTTCTGTGTGTTTGTGTGTCACTGGGGAACGTGTGTGTGTGTATGTGTGTGTGTGTGTGTATATTATATAATATTTTAAAAATTAAAAAAAGATGCGCATGCGCGACGGCGGACTGAATGGCTGCTTGAACCTTCAGCTCCGCTCCCAGCCGGCACTAAAAAATCAATAAATGCGCTAAAACCTCACCAAAACTAAAGAAAGTTACCCACATAGCCCGCTGATACCCCCAAGATGTCAAAGGGAACAAGATCAAAGCGCCCCTCCACAGTGATGACAGACTACTATAGCAAGGGAGATCAGCCACGCGCCCGCAGCCAAGAGGGCCTCCCGCTAAGCGGCTCCGACTCGGAGGGAGAGGGGGAGAATGATAACGGCAACAGAATTATGCGGAGACGCGACATGCAGGAATTCTGCACGGACATTAAGAGATGCTTGCAAGCCGAGGTGGCGTCCCTAAGAGCAGACATAAGCAGCATAGGGTCCAGAACTGACTCCTTGGAAAGGAAACTGGACACTACGGTGAAAGCACTCCATAGAACAGATAAACAATTGGCCCAAGTAAAGGACACTATCCAGGACATTCTAGATAAGCAGGAGGACGCCGAAAATCGGGAGAGAAGAAATAATATGAGGATACGGGGGGTCCCAGAAGAGGAGTCCGACCCAGAAGATTTCATGGCCCGGTGGCTGACCCAGCTGATGCCGGACAAAACGTCCCAGGAGCTGCATTTGGATCGCTGCCACAGGGCCCTGAGATCCAGGCCACAACCGGGAGACCCCCCGCGGGATATCATCGCCCGCTTCCACTTCTTCAGAATAAAAGAACAGTTTGCCCAGCTGACCCGTAATAACCCGTCCTTTGAGTCACACAAGATCCAAGTTTTCCAGGACATTTCCCCCACCACGTTGCTGAAAAGGAAGCAACTTACCCCAATCACCAGGATCCTCAGGGACGAAGGGGTTAAATACCGCTGGATCTTCCCTTTCGGGCTCCTGGTGTCCAAAAATGGGGCATCCACCACAATAAAGAAGGCTGAGGATGGAGGAGCCTTTCTTACAAAACTGGGCTTGCAAGATAAAATCACGGAGGAAGTGGCGGGAAACAGAGCAGCCCCAGATCCAACATGGCGGGAGGTAGGAAGCACCAACAAACACAACAAAAACAACCAAGCCCGCAGCCCACGGTAAAGGGCCAAATAAAGAATTAATGTTTCTCCACAGTTACAGTTGACCCTACCTCTTAGTTAGCCAAAGACGCCCACGAAAACCCCACCAGGAGCCCTCTCATGGCTGCGCCCCCCCCCCCCCCACGGCACTCGCATCGCAACCCGACAGAGACAAGGTCCTGATCTCCCACAGCATCACTGCACCACTTACCTGTACCCCCGACGGCAGCAGAAGAGGAATAGCGGCCATCTTGGACCAGCTCCGGAGCCCAACTGAGAAGGGGAGGCAGCAGATGACGTCAACGGGGAGGAGGCAGCGCCTCACGCGAGAGGTACGCGATCGAGGCGCCACATCCAAGATGGCGGCGGTCGTACCAAACCGGAAGAGGCGGGAGCAAGAACAAGATCCCGGAAGCGGCCCAGCAATCCAATATCACAAGGCACCGAAGGGAGGCTGTGGACAACAGTAGCACAACATACACCAGCAGCGCGGCGCAGGGGGATTAGGACACAGATACATTCCCCACAAGGGAAAGCAGGGAGATAGAGCGGAGGGCAGCAGAAAGTGGAAGGAGCCTGCTGAGGGGAGGAGAAGGAGGGAGGAGGGAGCAGGGAGGGAGAGAGGTAAAAGCTGGAGGGCATACAGAAGCAACAAATAACAAAGGCATACCTGTAAGCTAGGAAGGGGAGATGCCAAGGTAGAAGCCTGCAAAGAGAGCGACGCCATGGGCACGGGAGGGGAGATGGGGAGGTGCAGAGATAGGTCCAGACGGACAGATACCTCTGGGGGGCAATTAAGCTAAGAGCAGCTAATACGAACTAAATTAAAGCTTTGAACTAAAAGGGAAGAGATTATACCTACAGGATGCAGCAGATAGCTTAAGCTCAGCAGGCAATAGGAGGGGCGTCACAAATGTAGAGGAAAAGGGGCCAAGTTGTGGAAAGTTATGATTACATGGTCAGTTTTGGGTTTGTTCTCACATTAGAGGTTTTACGCAGACTATCTCATATGCGAGCTTTAACGAGATCCAAGTTAAGACTAATAAAGTTGATATTTAGACGGCTGGGACGGCGGTCCTATTGTCGCCGTGTGTGTCTACCCTCGGGCTGGGGCAGCTGCCCTAGAACCTGAGGAAGCCCTGGGGAAGAGGTGGGGTGACACGGCCCTCTGGAGAAAGACGGAGTCGGAGGGCGTGCTCCAGAGACCCACCGACCCACAGGCAAGGGAGAGAAAGTGGTACTATGCCGCTGACCACTCTCCCAAGTTGATATGTGTTTTATATGTGTTCTTTTTCTTCCCTCATGTATCCCGCGTACCTAATGTGCCTACCCTCCCCCACACTGTCTCCTACACAAGTGGTCCACCGCCGAAGCCCCGCACAGAGCTGAGTACTGCAGAGGTACAGAAGCAGCACCGTAGCGGCTCGATACACCCAAAAGCAACACTAAGAATACAAGGTCAGTACCCCGCACCAACATGCCTCTAACATTTATATCCCACAACACCAAGGGACTAAACTCCCCATGCAAACGAAGGATAGCTCTTACTGATTACAAAAAAAAGGGAGCAGACTTCATCCTTCTACAGGAAACACACTTCAGTACCACTAGCGCTCCCAAATACTTCGATAAACAATATACCCAAGTATTCCTATCCTCCGCCCTAGAAAAGAAGCGGGGTGTAGCAATCCTAGTGCATAATAAAGTAGGCCTAATAGTAAATAAAGTAAAGAAGGACCGAGAGGGCAGGTTTCTGATGCTCGTAGGAGCTATAAATGCAGTACCCATAACAATAGCCACGCTGTATGCCCCTAATACCCATGAGGCAGAATTCTTTAAGAAGACATTCGGCGTCATAAAAAAATTCTGTGAAGGAGCCTTAATCCTAGGGGGGGACTTCAACGTGGCTATGAATATAACTCTGGATCGCTCCGGGCCTCACAACCACAAAGCCAATCCCAGATCTGCCGCGTTAGAGCAAGAATTAAAAGACCTCCAGCTAGTGGACGCATGGCGAGAAACCCACCCGCTAGAAAAACTTTACACCTTCTACTCACACCCACACGACTCATTTAGCAGAATCGATTACTTCTTTGTGTCTAGTAGACTGGTCTCCGCGGTCACCCATACGAAGATCCATGATATTTCATGGTCAGACCACGCACCGATCGAGCTAAGGTGCACACAGATAGGGCTGGAAAGGCCAAGAGCAAACTGGAAACTAAATGACTCCCTACTAAAGATCCCAGACCTCGAGAGAAAGATCAAGGAGGAGATTAAAAACTTCTTCAGGGAGAATAAAGATAGCGTTGACTCACATATAACCCTCTGGGAGGCACATAAAGCAACACTGAGGGGGGTTTTGATTAGCATGGGAGCCCGCAAGAAAAAAGAGCGCAACGCAAAAATTATTAAGGTGCAAGCAGAGTTAAAGCAGCACTGGGAACAACATAGAAGGTTACCCAATGCAGCGACCCTGCAACAAATAAAAGACACCCAGATTAAACTAAACCTTCTGCTCACTTCCCAGGCTGAGAAAGCGTTAAGTTGGTCAAAGAGAAGATTCTTCGAGAAAGCAAACAAACCAGATACCTTACTAGCCAATATGATTAATTCCAAAACACGCAATTATAATATCCAAACGTTAAGGCGAGAATCAGGGTAACTTACCGCCAACCCCAAACAAATTGTAAGGGAATTCAAAGACTTCTACGCAAAACTATACGACGGAGACAAAGTAGCTAGATCTCCAGCGAACAAGGAGGCCCTAGTGAATTTTCTGGATAGCTCAAATATACCCTGCTTGAGCGGGGTGGACAGAGAGGTGATGGGTAGAGATTTTACAATGGAGGAAATATCGGAGGTTATGAAAAACCTGAAACCCTCTAAAGCCCCGGGCCCCGACGGGTACTCGAACCTTTACTACAAAAAATTTAGAAAACAACTAGCCCCTTATCTACTTCATATGTTTAACCAAGTGCTGAACGGCTCCCAGTTCCCTAGCCAAATGCTCCAAGCGTCCATTTCAGTAATACACAAGACAGGGAAAGACCCACAGGACTGTAAAAGTTATAGACCTATATCCCTAATTAATTCGGACATCAAAATTTACTCTAAATTGTTGGCCAATAGATTGAGTCTTATCCTACCCAGACTGGTGCACCCAGATCAAGTCGGGTTTATCCAGGGTCGGCAAGCTTCAGATAATACCCGACGGATTATTGATCTGATAGAAATAGCCAATCATAAAGACATACCAGTTATGGCGCTCAGTCTGGATGCGGAAAAAGCGTTTGATAGGATAGACTGGCCATACTTGGAAGCCACGCTTGGAGCGTTCGGAATTGGTGACAAATTAACAAAAGCTATATTTGCGCTATATTCGACCCCGTCGGCTAGGGTTACCCACCAGGGATTCGCTTCAGAACCCTTCCAAATTAAGAGTGGCACGCGACAGGGATGCCCGCTCTCCCCCCTCCTCTTTGCATTGTGTATGGAACCGCTGGCGGCTCAGATACGGGATAGCAAAGACATCTCAGGTATTGCCATCGGAAACCAGACGCATAAGGTGGCACTCTATGCGGATGATGTATTCCTGACAGTATCCAGGCCCCTCACCTCCTTGCCAAACCTGCTAGATCTGCTGGGACGGTTCAATAGGGTCTCCGGCTTCAAAATCAATCAGAGCAAATCGGAGGCTATTAACATAAACCTCCCTAAACACGTAGAAAAACTAATTGCCCTTAACTTCAATTTCCGCTGGCAAAAACAGCAAATTAAATATTTGGGGGTCAATATCACGCGGACACATCATAACACAATTGGCCAAGCTAACTACCCGCGGCTGATACGGACCCTGAGAGAGGATCTCCATAGGTGGGCCAAAAATAAAATCTCATGGATTGGCAAAATCCACTGCGTAAAAATTAACTTGCTCCCTCGCCTCTTGTATCTCTTTCAAACACTCCCAGTGCCGTTAAGTTTGAAGGAAACTCTCTCCCTCCAAACTGAGATAGATAAGTTTATCTGGGGAGGCAAAAAGGCGAGAGTGAGCAAACAGATAATGCGCACACAAACGGGGGCGGGAGGGCTAGCAGTACCTTGTTTGTTGTCATACTATCGAGCGGCCCAATTATGTCAAATTGTGCAATGGCACACCAACCCCGACTCTAAAAGGTGGGTCGCGTTGGAACGAGAGGCATGCTCCCCATTGGAACTAGAGCATCTGATTTGGTACCCCAAGAAGGTGCGCAATAGCACCAAATTGCCGCTATCCTCAATGACCAACTCGCTATCAATCTGGGAAAGCACAAGGCTCAAATATGGCCTGACCAGCAGGGCATCGGGCATGACACCAATTTGGAATAACCCCCTCTTTGCTCCGGGCCAGTCCAGCACAGATTTCTCTATCTGGAAACAAAATAACATAAAGCGATTGATTGATCTGGAGGGAAGACAAGGAATAAAAATCTTCGAAATAGTCAAATCAGACTTCCATATCCCCAATGCCGAGCTCTTTAGGTACCTCCAGATCAGGGCGTTCTATCAAAAAGTTCAGCCAAAATCCCCTATGACAAATTTCGAAAAGCTCTGTCGATCAGGGACATCCACAGTGAGACTCACATCGCAGATGTACAAAGAAGTGACCGGTTCTAGCACGACAGTAAAGGACAAAACCAGATATATGACCCAATGGGAAACAGACCTAGGAGAGGAGTTGGAGGTAGAGGACTGGACAAAGATAGTGACGGCGACCTCCAAAAGTTCAATGTGCACGACCTTAAGGGAGAACGCATACTGTATAAAGTAATGATGCGCTGGTATCACACTCCCACAAAATTAGCTAAATTTCTGCCCAGTTACTCCCCATTGTGCCCACGACAATGTGGACAGCAGGCAGACTTGTTGCACATGCTGTGGTCTTGCCCCAAAATCGTCCCAGTCTGGGACTCAATTAAAGACTGGTTAAACATTATCACAGGTAAACCCGTCCCATTGGATCCATGGCTGTTCCTCCTGAACAGACCAGCAGTCGGGTTCACCAAAGGAGAAAATAAGTTGATAGCTCACTTTGCTATGGCGATGAGGGGGGAGACTGCAGCACGCTGGAAACAGAACATAATTCCCTCAATCCCAAATATTAGACATAGAATTTGGACGGTATGCCAGATGGAAATGCTGACAAGCTTGGTCAACGACACTAGCGAAAATTTTGAAAAGGTCTGGGCACCATGGTTAGCCCAGAGAGAAATCCAGGGAGTGGAGAGGACCTCAATTTGGCCTTGATAGGGACCCCCCCCCCCCCCCCCCCCCCCCGCCCGCCCCCCCCCCCCCCTTCCCACCACTTCCCCCCCACCCCCCCTGCTGCCCATACTGGACCTGTGCTGTGTATACATGTTATGGTGTAGTAGTATGTGTGTGTTAAGGCGAGGCTGGCTCTTGCTGCTGTCCCAGGCCTGATGAGTCATACAGTACTTGAGTCCACTGACAGTCACGTGTCAGAAAAAATAACAACTTTTTCCTGGTTAGGAGAGGGGAACTAATCACGGAGTTCCTCATGGGCGGGGACTAGCGGCTGATATAAGAAGCTGCACAGCTAATAACAGCGTGTGAATGTTCCTGACTGTGCAGCTGCTCATTCAAATACAAACCATAAATACATCATGTGACGGTAGGGTAGCCAGCCTCATATAATGAAGGGGAAGCCTGGCTGGCTGCCGCAGTACCATTTGTAATGGCCGCCTCTGTGAGGCTCATTTGGGCCAATGTTTATAATGTTTTGTGTAACCCCTTCCAGAAAAGAGCTAATCACTGTCTGATGTCTCGTAGGGGGAAAACTGTATAAGTTGGGAACAGGGAATGTTATAAATGTATATACTGTATCTGTAAAAGTTCTTTATTTCCTTATCTGAGGGAAGTGGAAGTCCAGGAGCCTCTGGGGAGAGACAGGATTTCATTCCATCCCTAGCCCAGCAGAGTCTTGAGTGATTCCACGCCGTTTGCTGTTGTGGTAACATGTCCAAAACATGTCATGCCTGGTATATTCATTTTTAATGTACGTGTAATACTCACCCGCTGATTGAGATCAATACAATATTTCTTTATATACTACACTATGAGGTTTTGTGCTGTTTTCTCTTTTTGTTTTCTGAGCAACAACAACCTGAATCTAAGGCTTACACTGGACCATGATAGAGAAACAATTTTCTTTTTGGACCTTATAATATCTAGGGGTCATCGAGATGTGATTGAGACCACGGTATTCCGAAACCCACAGCCACCAATAATCTCCTTGAGGCATCAAGTCATCATCCTCGGACTTTGATCCTGGGGATACCGGTGGGCCAATTTCTGCGAATAAGACGCAATTGCAGTACCATCACTGAGGGCTCCCCAATCATCTACTGGTGCATGCTAGGTTATCTTTGTATTCTGTCTACTGTTTGCTTCATTGTTACCTTCCTGGCCAGGCAGCTATACGACAGCTTCAATGACGCCAAGTTCATCACCTTCAGCATGCTGGCCTTCCTCAGTGTCTGGGTGTCCTTTATCCCGGCCTCCTTCAGCGCACGTGGCAAGTTCACCGTGGCCATGGAGGTCTTCGCAATCCTGTCTTCCAGCTGTGCTCTGTTGGTCTGTATGTTTGTGCACAAATGTTTCATCATATTGTTCCTACCCAACATGAACACGAGAGAACATCTTATGAGGAAATACAAAGGTCGGACTCACAAGGTCAAATAACTGTAAAAGCAGGATGCCACTCAGACACAATAAACCATTTCTAAATCCACATCTTTGTATGTGAATTAAAAAGTGTAGCACATTAATGGTGGCGAAGAAGTGACAGAATGAATGGATTGGTTTAAATTATTAATGATTAAGCAAGAGTATGCGTGCATAATAATAACATAATAATTACTATTAATGCAAAAGTGAAGAAACAAGGAAAAAGATGACACACTAGTGAACTTATGCAAATCATGTATAGGTTTAATGAAGGATCGTTATTTTAGGACCTTTACTGTATCAAGATACATAAAATTTGAGATATATATATATATAGAAAAGAAAAACAAAGAGCGCAAACCAATGCTATGCGCAAACTAATGATATTTAGGGATATAAATACAGTCAAAGTCCAGAGAGTTGTTCCGGGACGAATAAAAGACCTTAAAATGAGAGAGATGCCAATATGGTGAAGTATGTACAGTATATATAGAAATTACAGTGCAAGTACAGAAGCAACTTACGATGTAGCAGTAAAAGCGGGAATTTCAGGATAAAATCCTATCTTTAGCTGCAATGATGGGCTTGTTAACAATAGGATCTGGTCTCGACGAGGAACGCAATCTGATTGCTGTCACTCACACTGGTTCGTGTCATCAATACCCCGAAGTGTCTCAGTCGGCTCTGTCATCTTGAGGAACATATTACTAACAGTCCCAACTGCCTTGAATAAAGCATGCAGCAAGGATAAGCAAGTAAAAGTCTGAAGTTAGACTATATGGAAAGATCATGCAGTAGACCTTAACCCTACGTGTTTCGTCTAATAAGACATATTCAAGGGTTGGTCTCTTCACCTGCATGAAGCCCTTTAGTAGACAGACCTAAGCTGTGATAGGCTAGAGTTTTACAAATTTGTGCCAATCATACAAGAGCCTGATGCAGATGACAAACATAGACAATCAACGTTAATATAATTACAGCATATTAAGAACACTTGTGTAACATTTTAACACAATATAATAAAATTACATATTATTATTGTATATAATAAACCAATATCTTAAAAATATTTAAAACTTTAAAGAAAGGCATGATGATGGTGATTCTAGCAAAGAGGTAAATAATTAATTCACTTGCAGGCGTTATAGAATATATCTTGATGAATCAATAATCTGTGGAAGACAGAATGTAGATGAATGTAGATGAAATACAATATTTAAGTCAGGAAGGCACCTAAATCAATGTCCACATTGAGACCTAGAGGTACAAGAGTTTTTACAGTGAGTATCCATCTAGTCTCAAGTTTGGAAATTGTTTTGATAGTGTCACCTCCTCTCCAATTATATGGTCATTTATTTATCCCAATACAAACAATGATAAACCATGGGGAAAGGGGGAGGAGGCACCTCTGGTCAGCTAGTGTCAAATGGGTAAGTATGTCCAAATATGGGGTCTGGTGCTACATCCAGTATTATTGAATATATGGTAAACGTAAGAGAAAAAACCCAGTGGGTATGAGCACTCGAAGACTCAAGATAGATTATGGTAATGTCTCGATGATAAAATTTAAACTTGTAATTCTAATTCAAAGTAAAATAAGGTGCTGCCTATAATGGCAAACTATTACACTAAATATTAAAAAGAGTTTATCCTCAAAGGCTAAATGCCACTGAATTAGCCTGGTAGTTTTATCTAGAAAACTGTCTATGGGGTTAAATGCCTCTCTGGGTAGTATGCTAATTCGTTACAGACAAGGGTTAATCCCCCTCTTTTGTGGTCCCGTAACTCTGTATTTTTACCTAGGGGTATTCAGTATGATTGTCCACATGCATATTTGTGTATATACTCACTTTATTGGTCTCTTGAAATAGCACTGGAATTAACCCCTTATTTAGGTACAATTAAAGCAAAAAAGTGCTGACTATGAACGGCAAAAAGTACTGACTGCAATTACAATCTCTACACGTGAAATAGAGAAAGTGTTTTTTGGCAGTTTGGAGCAAAAGTTTCACTAATGTGAGGCCATACAGGGATTGCTCATTGGTATATAGGGAAAATGGCTAGTATATAGCAGTAATTATATTAACAGTAAAAACAAAAAAAACTGGCACCTCCAAAAGAAAATATAAATCTAGCCTGACCAAATATAAAGTCCAATATGGCTGAGATGAAATCCGAAGTAGAATCTTCAACAAAGTCTCATAGAAAGACAGACAAACAAATAAGACAAAAACAGACAAGAAAAAAAGAGAAAAAGATCATAGTGCAACTAAAAACAACTAAAACAAAATATCACTGATATGATTGACAAGAGAATAATTACAAATTTAATGCAAATGAATTAAAATATAATAAAAAACAACAAACACTTGAATGTTGGGCTGAAGACACTAATAAAGCAATGGCATCTGGTAGGGATAAAATTGAAACTCTACTTACAGCAAAGCTGATAGGTACACACCCGTAGCACAATGTCCTGGACTTAGAACCAAAGCCTGATAGGTAGTTGGTATTAAACAGCCTCTAGAGATCCACGATGCTGGGAACTGCCACAACTGGCACACTCACAGATGTCCTGATGTGTGGGGGGTGCCACAGGTGAAGACCTGGACCCGATGCTGCCGAGGGAATCACCGAGGTACTACACGCAGACCGGAGGTCTCGCGAGGACACAGTGACGTCACCACGCTGCGCACAGGCAGGGAGAGTAACCGGACGAAGGCCGGTGGAACTCAGAGAGCTCAGGCTAGGTGAAGGGAGGACAGAAGGGCTACCGGGGGAGGATGTCAAAGTCTCAGCCAAATTATAATCACCCTACGCGTTTCATGACATCAGTCACTTCGTCAGGGGCATGATGGGATTGTAAAATGCTAGCATATTTATACTATAGCACTGATTGACAAATTAGCATAAAACAAAAGCATGAAATGCAACCATAAACAAGTCAATACACAACAGTGATAACATGGAACTAGAATCTAATAAAACATAAATACATACATGTAAATAAAACAATACAATATACATAAGACAAAATAAAGTGAAAACCATAACAGACTTGCTCTTAAAGGCACAGTATTAAAGTGAATAGAAAAACAAAATAGAAAAGACATTCAAAGAAACCCGTTTGTGCTCAAGACAGTCTGTGTGCAGGCTTCTCTGCTTTCCTGTGTCAGTTCCAAATGTCAGCTCAGCCTGTCTTTAGCACAAAGGGGTGCTGAGATCAAGACACCCAGACACTTATATTCCTGGACACAGGGGACCCAGGAACCTACCAGAGACTGACATGAAGGGCCACCTGCTTTAAGTTCCTGCAAACAGCCTGAGCAACAAAGCAAAGAATCGCATGCAGCAGGGACCAGAATTAAAGGGATACACATCCAGGCAGGAAATCTACACTGCACTGAAGAAAGCCACAAAACCACAGATGGACTCTTTTCCCCAATCCCAAGAGGAGAGAGAGAGACTGCTGAAGCAGGAAGGGCTGGCATACCAGTGACTGGAGTGGAGATTATCCAGGCCCTACACCGAGGCTGTTTTTGGAGTGAGGAGAGAGCCACGAGACCATCACGAGCGTCCGTTGGTGTTTGGGTAACAATAACCCTGAAATGCTTGTTTAATTTTGTTTAAATGTACGCACATTACTTACCTCCTTACCTTGGTTACTAAAATTATCATTTAATGCACTATGAGCGTTGTGCGCTGTGTTTTTTTGTATTTCTGTGTGCTTATAGGGGGGACCAGAGCCATCCCTGGTGTCACAGCTGCAGACGCTCCCTACATTTCAATTTATATTTAAGGTCACCCATTTATTTTATTTCTTATCACATTTATCACGTCACTTAAAGTATTGTAGTTGCGCACCTTTACTCTGTTCACTTTTTTCACTATTGATATTAGCGCGATCTGCAATACCGTCGAGAAACTGAAGTGGGCAATCTCGAGTTGTTGTCTTAAAAATCTAATAGCAATTCAACCTGTCTTTTATTGCCGTACAGTTATGCAAGTGTGTGTGTGTGTGTGTGTGTGTGTGCGTGCGTGTGTGTGTGTGTGCGTGTGTGTGTGTGTGTGTGTGTGTAATTGAAATTTGAAGATTAACATTACTAGTTTGGTGTACACGGGAAATAAGTATTTTGTATGAATTAAGTGTTGTATTTGGATAATAAAGGAAAAAGGAGTAATACAAAAATACAACGTTGCTTCTTCTTCCGAATGTTAATTATTTGTTCTGCTCATGCGTGTACAGTATGTCTCTGCTAAGAAACCCCAAAAATAAAAATGTATATCTTTTATTCTATATTATTATTTATTATTCAATACTTTCAACTTTTTCTACCGCAGAGAAAAAAAAGGGAATGAACCCCCAAAGCTTGATGCTGCATCTAGGCAGGTAAACTTTCAGTCCATAGACCACAGAGATAAAAACAACAGCGTCATGTGTATACAGTATGTCTTGTAAGCTATTAATCTTCCACATGTAGCTGGACTAACTCAGGGTGGGGGGCTATAAAGCATAAAACTGGTAGAAGAACAAGAAGGCATGTCAGTAGAAATGCCAAAAAGTAAGTCACAGTAGCCAGTATGTGCTAACCTCACCTACATCCCGTGTCCCACGATGAATGAATCAGCTGGCAAGTACTCACAGTATGATGTGCAGACTGCCAGGTGTTGCTGAAAGAAGGCGGTGTTTGTTCCAAGCTGCTTGTTGTAATGACGTGCTCCTGCCAGTGATTAGTACAAGGAAAAACGTGGCGTAACTCGGCGGTCACAGCTCTCCATAAATCAACCAAGTGCAATAAAAATAAAAAACTTTATTAGATCAAAAATGTGACATCAGCAGCAGTAGAGTGAATCTTTTTTCTGCTGATGTCACATTTTTGATCTAATAAAGTTTTTTTTTTTTATTGCGCTTCGTTGATTTTGGAGAGCTGTGACCACAGAGTTACCCCACCTTTTCCCTTTTGCTACTGTAGGCTTTCTCTTCTTTTAATACTGTTTTTATTTTATGCGCATGCGTGTATGTCTCATTGGAACCTTGGTGAAACGCATATGAGTGTCATCACATTTAGGCGCATGCGTGTATGTCTTTGAACTACAGGTACAGGTATAATCCTGCACACCCGGATCAGTGTGATACTGTAAATCCTTCTTGGGGATTTGGAGAGAATGACTTCTCATTCAATGTGAATTTCAAGTCTGAAAAAAAACATGTGCTTCAGTACGATGAAAACAAACTTCTCCCTAGCTATCCACAAATTGTATCTGCTATACTAACTGCACAGTCAATCATATTGCAGGACTACATTTTCAATAATTGTGCAAGAATTTAATTAAATTAAATAACCCTGAGCAAAGCGATTGATTAAAGGAGAATGGATCGATCTGCAGCTTTCTGTAGCCAATCACTTGTCTGTGTGCAAATTGTATTATGCACATACTGTAATGTATTGTTTTAAAAAAAACATATTATTTATTTAAACGGCAGCTTTAAAATAAATACTGTAGTACATTATATTTACCTTCATTATAAACTTGGCCAAACAGGTGGATATGAGCCAATGTCCCTCCCGTAGTCTGCATTATAGTTGACAGGTGACAGCGGGCCTGCTACACCTGTAGTTGACATCTGATGAAGCTGGAAATTCTTTTTGATACACGGAAGCTTGCTGGTACCTGTACGTGAAATCAGGCTCAGGCTGTAAATTTTGCAGGTATTCCGGCGGGGACAGGTAGCAAGGATTGCCGTTCACCAGGTTTTCACTGACAGTTAGACCGTTATTGTAAGCTGGTGCCGGCGCTATTGGCGGCACTGGCAGATTGCTGGATTGACGAATCTTATATGGATTAAACTCGACCTTTCTCCTTTTGAAGTTGCCATGATCAACCACACCCCAATACACTCTTGAATCTCAGGCAGGAGGGGCAATGCGAAAAAAAGACTGATCGCTACTTAAGGTTTTTCTTATTGAACGTTTTCACCCACGAACATCAGGTGAAAATTTGTAAAAATCATAGTTAGAAATGAAATATTCATATATTTCTGCTACAGTCGCCATGTTATCTGCTGCAGCATTAATTGCAGATAATTTAAAAATGCATAAATACAGTCAAGTTTTTTTATACATGTTCGGTGTACACATAGGGGGCTATGCACTAAGCAGTGATAAGTCGTTTTAAGAGCGCAAAGTACTCGTAGAACGTGAAGTTCCACCGAGCGCTATTCACTAAGCAGCGCAAACAGGCACTTTGCGCTCTAAAACGGACTTTTTCCAAGAAATTTTTCAAAGTCCAACTTTTCTCGTACGATCAGCTGTTTGCGGTGAATCCTACGGGATTCACTAAGCAACGCAAACTTATTGTACGCGAAAGTTGCGCTGAATCAAGCTTACCAGCTAAAGGCAGGTGATAAAAAAAGCTGGATTTCTTTGTTTACATTTTTTCAGGCGCAACACCCATACAACAGGCCAAGGGTCCCTGATTGGGCCGTGAAAACCATGTGATTTGGGGGGGGGGGGGAAATGATGACGTCATTTAAAGGCAATGACGCCAGCCAATCAGAATGGCTGAGCTTCAATTGCCTTTAAGATGACATCATCAAAACATAGATGGCCAGCGACACATGGTACGGTAGCCAATCAGAGTGTGACATTTGATATACATTTGTCTAGCTGCTGGTTTGTTCGGAGAGGAAATATCATTTATTTTGAAAAGTGCTGCTGGATTAATTTTATTATGTGATACATATGAGTTTTTATGTATACATGTTGATGTAAAATCCTTAACCATTTATTTGTATATTGAAGTGGAGCCGAGGTCGCGAGCAAGAGAGGTCTGGAGGCCCTTTTTTAACCAATTCCCCAGCAGACGGAGGTCCCTTCCGGACACCTAGCAGGTCTGGGTAGGAGAAGGAGAGGACATCCTGGTATCACGCCAGAAGTGGAGGAGCAGCCATCTGGAGAATATTCAAATGCGCATGACCTACTTGCAGTTTGTAAGTTCTTATAGTTGCCGGACGCAGGACAGTGGATGTCTTATTAGTTCATGTTTTATTGGTCTTAGATTTTTTGTCTTTGAAATAAGTTGTTTTTATTCATATTTTTTAATGCTTGTTCAATCACTATATTTTTTCTTTTTCTTTTTTGTTTTTTTTCTTTTTTGTTATTATATGGTTGAGGTTCCATACTAGTTAATATAGGTGCATTGTCCCTTAACTTTATTACATAATGTTGTTTTATTTATCTCTTTCTATGTGCTGAGCAACAGCTGGTTCCAGTTTTCTACATCCAATGAACTTTATGGGAACTGTTTTAGCAATTTTTGTCACATCCACACGGTTGTATTTGTGCACATTTATTTAACATATGTTTTTTTTCATCTATCTCACCCTGTTATACTGTAGATGCAAGGGCGCCCCTATTATCTGTTTTCTTGCTTTATTTCACTTACTTTGGGTAGTTAGTGTTTTAAGTTAGCAGACCAATTTATTTTATTCACTTTTCTATATTGACAGAGTGGTAATCATTGATATACATTTATTATATTTAGGATAGCGCTACACAGCTCGCACTTTTTCTTGATACAATAAAGGTTTCACCACTTAGGCTTCATCGGTGACCGTGATAGTCAGAGCGTTTCCGAGACTGCAGCCGTGGGCAGCAATAAGCCTCTGACATTTATATATACTACATCAAACTGCTGCGATGTGTAGTTCCATTTATCCTATTATCCACACTTGTGCTATATACTGGAGAATACACTTTCGGGGGTAACGTACCTTAAGTGTGACTCCAAGTATTACCTAACTAAACGGGTAACCTCTCCTGTTTAGTGGTGGGAGGTGAATATACCTGCCCACTATACTAGTTTGTAGGTACAGATTTAGACAATGAGCACCAAGCCACCAGGGTCTCTGGATATCATGCAATACAGATATCACATGTAGCAGGAGGAAATAGCCTCCAATATTACTATTTTGATAATCCAGAGCTAAGGAAAGTATATAGCCACAGTCTGGACAAACTGTAACATTATATTTATGTAAGTAGTATACGGATAAGAACTAGCAACAAGGAGTGTATATATAGAATAAATTCCTAACATCTTCAGCAACAGTTCGCTACTCTAGTTACCAAATTGTAACATAATCTGTAGTATACAGGAGTCTATAGAATACAACCTGTACATCAGGTGATTCTATTTATGTGTGTTACACTTGGGGGCAGGGTGAATATCATTTACCCTTATAGACCCACTAAGTTCAATTTTTTCTCTAGCACAATCACGCTCTCGCATTTACTCTCCGATTTTTAACTATATTTGTTGTCTGTTTATTGTCACATCCCAAAAACTTATATTTTAACTACAATATTAAAAGTTTAAGTTTTATATTAACTGTAGGGTGTCTCTCTGTGCTGCAAAAAGGGGATCCTTTTCTATCTCAGCTACAGTAACACCACCCATTTTTAGATATTTGGGATTTACATTTACACTAATCTAAACCCTCTACTGACGTTGGAGCAAAGTTAAACTCACGTCCTAAAAAGCATATTTGTATTATAATTGCATCCAGGGCTGAAGCGCTATCGGGAAATAATCTTATAGATATTTTTGAAGGGAATGCTCAGAATAACATCTTGTTTGCTTGTCAAATTAGATTTGCTCGGACTTTGTCCCATAAATTTGGAACCATTGTTCACATAGCAGAGCAGTCCAAGAGCTGATGTTGCAAGCTGCATGGGTGGAGGTTCCCTTTCCCATTGTGTGGGGTTTGGCCTAAATTTATTGTCAAAAGTGTCAGTACCTGCTTGAGGGTATGCAAGGGTATGCTCAGGCGTACTTGGACGACATGGTGGTCTTTAGTAACAATTGGGTCGACAACATTACCCATGTATCGGTGGCCTAACATCCAGGAGGCAGGGCTTACGTTAAAGCCGGCCAAGTGTCAAATCGGGATGGTGGAGGTCATATACCTCGGGCACAGGGTAGTAAGGAGGCATCTCAAACCTGAGCCAGCCAAGGTGGAAGCAATTGTGGAGTGGCCACTTACCAAGACCAAGACAGAGGTACTGGCATTTCTGGGGACCACCTGGTATTACTGCAAGTCGTTATCCCACTACAGTGCCCTGGCCAAACCTCTGATATACCTGAACAAAAGTCAACTCCTTCGCATATTAACCTGATCAACAGATTCTCAGAGTGCCTTCATGGCTGTACTGGAAAGCACTCTGATCTTTGCAGCACCCGACAATGACAAGCAGTTCCTGATTCAGAACGATGCCTCTCAGGTGGGTACTGAGGGGGTCAAACACCCCATCGTTTACCTGAGCTGCAAGTTGCTAGATTGGGAGGAGGCCTGTGCTATGATTGATAAGAAGTGTTTGGCCATAGTATGGGCCCACTGGAAACTCCAGCCATATGTGTATAGCTACCTATATATTGTACTACTGTGCACGCACCATAATCCCCTGAGCTGGTTCAGTGGGTCTCAGGGGATAATGCCAAGCTAATGCAGTGGAGTTTTACCATACAGATGTATGACATAACAGTGCAGCACAAGAAGGGAAGTGAGCATTGTAATGCCGATGGACTTTCCCGGCAGGATGATCCGGGGCCGGCTAAGTTCCGACCTTTGAGCATCAATTTTGGGGACCAACCCAATGTGGTTGCTACCCCAGAGCTCTCCGCTTAAGTGGCTGGTATGATTGTATGAGTAGATTTGGATGCTTATAAATGAAGCTTAAACATGCCATTACCCCTACCTGTCAATGATATGATATAGTTATTTATGTATGTACAGTATATTGTATCAGTCCTATATATGTTCCCCTTAAAGGATGTAAACAGTGATATATAACTCGGTTCAAGAGTGGGGGCCTGTAAGGATTTACTCTCTATTCTAAAATGAGCTGTAATCACATCAGAGTTTTGTATTGTAGGTCTGGACACTCTGATGGAATTGTTGCGGAACCAGAGAGTCGTCGACCACATGCAGAGTGGACTTGCTCTGCAAGAAAGCTGTAAACCATGGGGCTGTATGTGTATGGTTTGCCTGTGGAAGGGGATTGTATCAGTATTGTCCTTGCCCAGCTTCAACCCCAGTAATCTCATTAACCAGGTCTTGGGCCGTGTGCCTCAGGCTGTTCCCCCAGTTACCCCAGTTGAGTGAGTTTGTGTGCGTTTTATGTACTGGAAATTTGTGGAAAAGTTTTCCATTAAATTAATTTTTGTTCTACTTTGCAGTTCTGTCTAGTGTACTGATCCCTGGTGTAATTGTTCTGGTCTCCCATGACCCACATACTCTCGTTTGAACAATAATAATTTAACTCATTCATTCGGTCACTTTTCTCTTCCATTTAATTACTCAGTTGCTAACAAAGTTTAACACCCAGCAACAATTATATAAAAGCATCAGAAGTAGCACTTTTCAATTAACATACAAAGAGGTGACTGTAGAAATGGTTTATTGGGTCTGAGTAGGCTTCTGATATTTAATTTTATTTGACCTTGTGAGTTTGACCTCTTTCTTTCCCCATGAGATGCTCTCTCGAGTTCATGTTGGGTTGGAACAATATGATGAAACATTTGGGCACAAACATGCAGACCACCAGAGCCCAGCTGGAAGACAGGATGGCGAATACCTCCATGGCCACAGTGTACTTGCCACGTGCGCTGAGGGAGGCCGGGATATAGGACACCCAGACACTGAGGAAGGCCAGCATGCTGAAGGTGATGAACTTGGCCTCATTGAAGCTGTCAGGTAGCTGCCTGGCCTGGAAGGCAACGATAAAGCTAACAGTAGCCAGCAGACCGAGATATCCTAGCATGCCCCAGAAGATGATGGGGAAGCCCTCATTACACTCAACGATAATGACCCCAGATTTGGTCTGGATGTTGAGTTCTGGAAAGGGAGGTGAGAATGAGAGCCAGAAGATGCAGAGAAAAGTTTGAATAAGGATGCATAAAATTACAATAAGATAAGACACCTGATTGCAGGTCCACTTCCTCAGATTGCTACCAGGCTTGGTGGCCTTGAAGGCGAAGACCACCATGATAGTTTTGGCCAAGATACATGAGATACAGAGAGCAAAGACCATACCAAAAGCTACCTGGCGCAGAAGACACTTCGCAGGTTGGGGGAAACCAATGAAAGCCAAAGAGCAGAGGAAGCAGAGGGACAGGGACAACAGGAGAAGACAACTGAGGGTGTAGTTATTGGCTCTGACAATGGGAGTGGTTTTGAAGTGGATAAAAAGTGCAAACATAACAACCGGGAATAAAGAGGAGGAGACACTTGTAACTGCCAAGGTGACACCTAATGGCTCTTCATATGAGAGGAATTCTCTGGACTTTGGGAGGCATTTGTCCCTTTGAAGATTGGGCCACATATCCCATGGACATTTAGAACAATAAACAGAGTCTGAAAGAGACACACAAATAATGAATTTAATAATCTATCAATTTAAATTCAGACTTTATGTTGGCTTTCTAGTTCTTCTAAGATCTGCTCACCTGTTTGGTTGGAGATCTCTCCTCTGGAACAGAGGACACATTGGAAGCAGCAGACAGGCTTCCCTCTCAATGTTGCCTTCCTAAAACCAGAGAGACAACTGCTGTTGCAGACGGAGAGAGGGACCTGAAGGAGAATTTGGAAAGAAGTGCAAAAGAGGAAGATATGACTGGGATACAGTACTATAAAAAGGACAAACTCTGTCCTGACTGGTTAAGACAAACTGGATTATTGGGATATGACACGTTGTCAACAGCACTGAAAGTTGATGGTTGAGTAATTTTATCGAACCGCAGTAGAACAGAGATTACATTTCTTAAAGGAAATTAATGAGCAGTTAATTTTAGGTTGCGTTTCAACCATTACCCAATACCATCATCCAAATAACTCCTCCTATTGCCCATATAGCCACTACGTATAACTACTTCTATTGCCCATATAGGTACTCCCAATACAAGTACAGTAACTCCTCTCCATGGCAGTACCTTACCTCCCTTACACCTGACGCCCAATGCACGGCACTGGCATTGATGGTGAAAACCTGTCCAATTGGAGCTTTGGTATCATAGCTTCCCACCTTGACCTGTTTTGTTCCACCCTCCTGACTCAGCTGCCAGTTCACTATATCATACACCGCAGGTGGGTCCCCATTCTCATTAAAGAAGAGCTCTCGCCCACTGCTCGTTCTCATGCGCACCTTCTTCACATAATGCAAGAGCTGCAGAGAGAGAAGGGAGGTTCAGTTATGTTATATTGGCCCAGATTTATTACAGACAATGAGGCTCATAAAGGAATGGGAACCAGTTGAGTTATCTAAGGAAACTCATTGAAAGCAGTGGGACTCTGCTGGCCTGAGGTGCTGGTCATTTAAACCCAAAACTGGGTACAGTATGTTGTCAACATTTTATTTTCCTTCATGTAACTCCCCCAATTGCCCCATATAACCACTCCCTATAACTCCTCCCATTGCCCATAAAACCCCTCCCTATAACTCCTCCTATTACTCCATATAATTGCTTTCTATGGGGTAGATCCTCGAAAGTCCGTTAAATATTTTATGATAAGTTAACTTCTCCGGGTAGAGATGGGTGATTTTTTTTTTTAACGAATTTGGATCCGCAATGGATCGACCGGTTCCTTTGGTTTATGGATTTTCACAGATCAATGTCAAAAAAGGAGATTCTCATTTTGCGGAATTTTTTTATTATTGCCAATGAATTCAGTGGATTCTGGGGGAAAAAAAATGAAGAATCCCCCAACAGATTGCTGAATCCGCGGATTTGGTTCTACAAATACCTCTACTGGTGTTATCCAATGGTGGTTGTTGATGAACCGGCACTGACTGAAACTGCCCAAATCTGTTTGCGGATATTAAACAGCAAAACTGATTTTTTGGGGAAAACATCAGCAAAAATCCAGGAAACAGATTTGGGCGAATTCCCCCATCTCTACTGAAAGGTATCTTCAATGCTCAGCAATGATGCTTTAATGGCTTTTTTCAGCCGTAACGAGCCCTTGCTAATGATATGCGAATGAGGCGTTCCCTCTAACAATGCATATCACATACAGTAGCTGAGCTTTAGTTAACACAGGGTTTAACGTAACATTAGTTACTGTAGGTCATAGCAAATAGTGGCTTTACTCCTAGCCTTAACACTGAAATAGGTTGGTTACTGTATAGGGTCAGGATAAGTGTAAGACTGCAGTTATCAGTGGCAGATTTCCCATTAGGCCTGATAGGCCCGGGCCTATGGCGGCAGAATTTGGAGGCGGTATGCCGGCTTGCCACTCTGCGCATGTGCGATCGGATTCTGATTTAACAGAGCTTGGTGTATCTACCCCTATAATGCTTCGTATTACCCCAAAGCTATGCTCTATGTCTTGACCAGTGTAGTACAAAGTTCAAGATGCCATATTGGTGGCCTGGTGAAATGGAGATTGGTTGCAGGCTGGGATACCTTTGAGTAGACCAACAGAGTTCTTCAGAGATTAAATTATAATGTAGAGAGTTTACCAAACTTCATATGTTTCTTCTTCAAGTGTAATCTGGCAGCACAGTTAGAAGGAAACATGTACTGTATTTGTTCAATTATTGGGTGACCCTGGTTAGAAGATAACCCCCTAATTTCAGTAGTAGAAAAATTTACACACACGCACATACACAAACTTTGTGTATATCTGTCTCTCTTTTTGTGTCTGTGTGTGTTGGTGTGTGTGTGTATGTCTCTGTATCTCTGTGTTTTTGTGGCTCTGTGTGTGTCCCACTCTGTCTCTGTGTGTGTCTTTCTCTGTGTGTGTCTCTCTCTATCTCTCTCTGTGTGTCAATGTGTGTCTGTGTGTCTCTCTGTGTGTTTCTGTGTATCTGTGTGTCTGTGTGTTTCTCTCTGCGTTTCTCACTGCCTATGTACGCAGATATATTACCCCCTTTTTAATTCTATAATATATTGTTTAATTTGCTTCACTATTTGGCGTTGTGCGCTGTTTTCTTTTGTTTCCATCCTGATATGTGGTGCCAGTATCCCCTGTAGAATTTAAATGTCCCGGTCACGTGACGTAGAAGTTTAAAAAGTACAGGGGATACCGGCAGCCCATAACGGGGCCTGTATCTCCTGAAGTAGGGGGTCCCCGTGGATTATACCAATGCGGTTCAGCTCCGGAGACCCCCTGCTCATGTACACTATTATGAAAATATATTTATTTTGTGTACGATCGCTTATAACAGCCTTTCATGGAGATGCGAAATCTCCATGCAAATGTCACAGGCGGCTTATTTTTTCTATCAGTTATCGTACGTGAAGTTTAAGTGCGCAAGCAGAGGGAAAAACCTTGCACGCATGATAAGCCAGTTTTGGGCACATCTGATAAAAAATGGGCTGAGGGCCTTAGTGAATCACACCGCCGGCTTCATTTTTTATCGGACGTGATAATTTTTTTCAGCCCAGCGCGAAAGCTCGGAGCTTAGTGCATAGCCCCCTCTGTCCCATGAATTTGGAACCATTGTTCACATAGCAGAGCAGTCCCAGTGCTGATGTTGCAAGCTGCATGGGTGGAGGTTCCCTTTCCCATTGTGTGGGGTTTGGCCTATATTTATTGTCAAAAGTGTCTGTACCTGCTTGAGGGTATGCAAAGGTATGCTCAGGCGTACTTGGATGACATGGTGGTCTTCAGTAACAATTGGGTTGAAAACATTACCCATGTAGCATTGGCCTAACATCCAGGAGGCCGGGCTTTTGTTAAAGCCGACCAAGTGACAAATCGGGATGTGGAGGTCATATACCTCAGGCACAGGGTATTCAGGAGGCATCTCAAACCTGAGCCAGCCAAGGTGGAAGCAATTGTGGAGTGGCCACTTACCAAGACCAAGACAGAGGTACTGGCATTTCTGGGGACCACCTGGTATTACTGCAAGTTGTTATCCCACTACAGTGCCCTGGCCAAACCTCTGATATACCTGAACAAAAGTCAACTCCTTCACATATTAACCTGATCAACAGATTCTCAGAGTGCCTTCAAGGCTGAACTGGAAAGCGCTCTGATCTTTGCAACACCCGACAATGACAAGCAGTTCCTGATTCAGAATGATGCCTCTCAGGTGGGTACTGAGGGGGTCAAAAACCCCATCGTTTACCTGAGCTGCAAGTTGCTAGATTGGGAGGAGGCCTGTGCTATGATTGTCAGGGTAGCTTGTGACAGGCTGTAATTTATACCAGAACTATATATAAATATATATATATACCTGGGTTTGAACTGGGACGAGACTTAGATATGATAAAATATAATTTATTCCTTGATAAAGGTGAACACAACAGATTATACAATAACAGCAAAATATAGACACTTACTTAAAGATTATGGCAAGAAAGCCATCAGGATTACAGACTGGCCACTTCTCCCATATTTCAGTTGACATCACAGCAAAACAGGCAGGACACATGCATGGCATTTCTTCTCAGCAATCAAGATGGTATAGCACAACAGGCCTGATGACATGCAGGCATGAAGATCATTTGCATGAAGAACAATGAAGAACCATGAAGAACTTTGCATGAACAACATGGATAAAAGGGTGGTTCTTACTTATATATCATTTTAACCCTTGCATCCCAGTTTACGGTGCCGTGCCGTCTAGTAAAATCCCCTTTGAAGCTTTTGAAGCTGACTTTGGGCTTCCAGGGTCTAGTGTGAAAAGTTTCACTTACTCTGGTTAATTCCTTTTGTCTGTTGGGCCAAGCATAAGCAATTAGCAACTTAGCCTTTGATGACCAGGCTTGTAAATTCTAGCCTTTCCTGCTCATCACAACAGGGGTTCCTCAGAACTCAACCAAAATGTCATATTTACTGCAAATCATTGCCTAACTTCCGTTCCGTAATACACACAGTCAGGTGAGATATATTAATACAGTCCGTCACACCTGACGCTCGCAGAGACCAAACATTACAGTGTAATATGAAAATTAATAGAGATATTAATATCTGGCATTTAGCAGCAGTTACATATACAGTGTTTAGACTCCCAAAGATATGCTAAGTCCCACGAATACAAATATGTAATTCTTATCCTTTTCAGCCAAGGACATCTCATAATATTCTTATATTTAATAAGGTTACTCCTTTTGATTCCCTTCTTGGGTAGCTCCACCCCTACCCCCATCAACAAAACCTTTGAAGTAGGCTTGTAGCTTCTCGCATAACCAACTAGGACAGTACCTGTTGGCTGCTTCCTGGGCCTTGCATAGCAATTAGGTAATCACTCTCTTGATCACTTATGTATCACACCTAAGCCCAGACCTCTCTGTTGATATACACTTCCAGTGAGGAATCTTGCATATCAAACGTGAATAGACCCAGTTGGTCCTGTTATGCATTACAAAGGCAGGCAGAGGTTATTAGCATTTGGCCGGTACATTGTAAGACTGCCCCAGAGAGGCACAAATATCAAAATTATATGTTCCCCTTCTGACAAAGTTATATGTTTCATATGTGGGTACTTGGGGGGTTTCCCCGGAGGCTGCACCCCCAGACTCAGGGGCTGGCTGCAAAAAGGTATTAACATACTGTACACTAAAAAACCCTTCTGCTTTTCACATTCAACTTCAATTAAGCCCTTTGAAGTCCAGGTTTCCTGAAAAGAAACAATACAGTGGAATTTCCTTAAACTGTAGCTTATTAACCCCTTATGATCCAGTGGGTGGGTTATGCAGACACTGACCCAGCAACAATACATTTTACACAGGGGAATAAGCATTTTCATGTTATAACAAGGGTTAAATCACATTTCTGGACCTCAGCCCAGTTAACCCCTTGTCTCCCTGGCGAGGTTAGAGGGGGGCCCTTGGGGAGTAACCCCGTTAATCCTGGGCCAAACCCTCACTATCGTCACAATGATTGAGAAGAAGTGTTTGGCCATAGTATGGCCCTCTGGAAACTCCAGCCATATGTGTATAGCTACCTATTTATTGTACTACTGTGCACACCCCATAATCCCCTGAGCTGGTTCAGTGTGTCTCAGGGGATAATGCCAAGCTGATGCGGTGGAGTTTTACCATACAGGTCTATGACTTTACAGTGCAGCACAAGAAGGGAAGTGAGCATGTTAATTCAGATGGACTTTCCCAGCAGGATGATCCGGGGCCGGATATGATCCAATCTTTGAGCATCAATCTTAGGGACAAACCCACTGGGGTTGCTACCCCAGAGCTTTCTGCTTAAGTGGCTGGTATGATTGTATGAGTAGATTTGAATGTTTTTAAATAAAGCTTAAGCATGCCATTACGCCTACCTGTCAATGATATGATATAGTTATTTATGTATGTACAGTATATTGTATCAGTCCTATATATGTTCCTCTTAAAGGATATAAACAGTGATATATAACTCGGTTCAGGAGTGGGGGCCTGTAAGGATTTACTCTCTATTCTAAAATGAGCTGTAATCACATCAGAGTTTTGTATTGTAGGTCTGGACACTCTGATTAAATTAATTGTTGAGCAACCAGGGAGAGGTTGACCACATGCTGGGTGGACTTGCACTGCAAGAAAGCTGTAAGCCCTGGGGCTGTATGTGTATGGTTTGCCTGTGAAAGGGGAATGCACCAGCATTGTCCTTGCCCAGCTTCAACCCCAGTAATCTCATCAACAAGGTATTGGGCCGTGTGCCTCATCCTGTTCCCCCAGTTAGAAGAAAATGTTGTATGGTGCTCTATAGGAAAAGCAATACTGAAAAATAATAAGCTTCATATTTGGAAAATTAACCCATTTTGTAGATGTTGGTATAAAAGATTGTCCCAATAGATGTATGACTGATAAACTATAATCCCACGTAGCACGGTAGTAAGGATATAATGATAGACACCTGCCGGTGACCAGTACTAATAAACATCCAATTCTATGGAACAAGATAACATGAATAATGTCCAAAAAGTATATAGGTCAACTGGAATAAACTCACATGGGATGAATGTCCACGATATGCAGTAAGTCCAATGTATTCAGCGATCCAAGGGTTAAGTGTGCATCCGCCTGTAGGTGAACATGATGAAAAAAGGAGAGAAAACACGGAGCACTACGTCCAGTGCTGGCAAAGCCAGAAAATAACAACAAGGATGCATTCCCACAATGAAAATTAAAGCTGATTTAATGGATCAAAAACAAACAAAAAACACACCAACGCATTTCGGACTATAAATAGCCCTTTATCAAGGTGAATAACTACTTACCCTCTGGAGTGCTATTTATATAAGACCGGGGTGCAGTATGCGCCAATCGCCATCACTTCCGGGTACGTCAAGTGGCGCAGAACGTCTGACGTCAATATGCCTGAACGCGCAACGCGAGTGCGTCTGAAGACACAAAACACGTGACAGTCACAACCCGGAGACGCAGGGGGTGAAGCAAAAGTCCCTTCCACCACTGCATAAAGCCCTGGCCAATGAACACCAACCGCCACCAAACCCAAGCGAAACCGAGCGCGATGCTTGGCGCCTGGCACAACCGCATCACGGTTAAACATCTGATGGTCCTTCCTATATATTGTTTACCACAACCACATTATTAGCATTTCAGCATCTCAGTCTCAATTCAATTTTTCTGTGTATTGGGTTTTGTGAATTTGAAACTTATGGTTGATGATTTTATTTACATTTATGGATGACTTTACTTTAATTAGTGTTTCATTATACTGTCCCGGCCACTTTTATTCTAAAGCTTGCCGGGATGAAAACGGGGCTTTTTCTCTGATTTAATCGGAGTTTCCCCGCAGTTTCCCGCGCGGCGGCCGCTTCAAAAGATAAGCGCTATTGGCGCTTATCATTTGAAAGCGCCCGAGGCGTGGGAAACCGGCCGAAAAGAGCCGCGCGCCGTTTGCGGGTTTAAAAATTCCCGCGGTGGCTCCCGGCTTAGAATAAAGCTGGCCGCCACTGTATGAATGTATATTTTATGATTACAAGAACCCTATCAAGCATTTGACCTTCGTTACTACGATATATATACCTAATATCTAAGGATGTTTATTTGACAATTTACTTAATTGTTTTTTAATATAGAATTGTGTCTTTTTCTTTATATTTGTTTTAATATTTTTAATATATTTGTGTTTTTCCTTGGTATTATTCTCATGGAGTGTCAATGTTAAGTTTAATAAAGTTATTTTTTGTATTGTGACCGTGATGCGGTTGCGCCATGCGCCAAGCGTCGCGTGACGCGGTGACGCTATGTCTTGCGTCATTGGGCGCGCTGACGTCACGCTCGGTTTCGCTTGGGTTTGGTGGCAGTTGGTGTTCATTGGCCAGGGCTTTATGCAGTGGTGGATGGGGACTTTTGCTTCACCCCCTGCATCTCTGGGAGCGTGACTGTCACGCGTTTTGTGTCTTCGGACACACTCGCATTGCGCGTTCAGGCGTGTTGACATCAGACGTTCTGCGCCGTGTGACGTACCCGGAAGTGATGGCGATTGGCGCATACTCCACCCCAGTCTTATATAAAGAATAAGTAGTTATTCACCTAGATAAAGGGCTATTTATAGTCCGAAACGCGTTGGTGTGTTTTTTGTTTGTATTTGATCCATTAAATCAGCTTTAATTTTCATTGTGGGAATGCATCCTTGTTGTTATTTTCTGGCTTTGCCAGCACTGGACGTACTGTCCCGGCCAGCTTTATTCCACTGCGGCTGCCGCCGCAGTTTAAAAACAGCTGAGGGCGGCGCGCGGCTATCTTCGGCCGTTTTCGGACGGTTTTCCCGCGCCTCGGGCGCTTTCAATAGTAAGCGCCATTAGCGCTTATCTATTGAAGCGGCCGCCGCATGGGAAACTCCGTTTTAAACGGAGAGAAGCCCCACGGTTAGCCCGCTATGCGCCCGGCAAGCTTGAGAATAAGGGACAGTAGTGCTCCGTTTTCTCTCTCTTTATTTCATGATGTTCCCCCAGTTACTCCAGTTGAGTGAGTTTGTGTTCAATTTATGTACTGGAAGTTTGTGGAAATGTTTTCCATTAAATTAATTTTTGTTCAACTCTGCAGTTCTGTCCAGTGTTCTGATCCCTGGTGTAATTGTCCTGGTCTCCCATGACCCACATACTCTCGAATGAACAATAATAATTTAACTTATCCATTCATTCTGTCACTTTTTCAATTCCATCTATTTACTCAGTTGCTAACAGAGTTTTACACCCAGCAACAATTATATAAATGCATCAGAGGTAGCACTTTTCAATTAACATACAAAGATGTGACTGTAGAAATGGTTTATTGGGTCTGAGTAGGCTTCTAGTATTTACATTTATTTGACCTTGTCAGTTTGATCTATGTCTTTCCCCATGAGATGCTCTCTTGAGTTCATGTTGGGTCGGAACAATATGATGAAACATTTGGGCACAAACATGCAGACCACCAGAGCCCAGCTGGAAGACAGGATGGCGAATATCTCCATGGCCACGGTGTACTTGCCACGTGCGCTGAGGGAGGCCGGGATATAGGACATCCAGACACTGAGGAAGGCCAGCATACTGAAGGTGATGAACTTGGCCTCGTTGAAGCTGTCGGGTAGCTGCCTGGCCAGGAAGGCAACGATGAAGCTAACAGTAGCCAGCAGACCGAGATATCCCAGCATGCCCCAGAAGACAATGGGGGAGCCCTCATTACACTCAACGATAATGACTCCAGATTTGGTCTGGGTGTTGAGTTCAAGGAAGGGAGGTGAGAATGAGAGCCAGAAGATGCAGAGAAAAGTTTGAATAAGGATGCATAAAATTACAATAAGATAAGACACCCGATTGCTGGTCCACTTCCTCAGATTGCTACCAGGCTTGGTGGCCTTGAAGGCGAAGACAACCATGATAGTTTTGGCCAAGATACATGAGATACAGAGAGCAAAGACCATACCAAAAGCTACCTGGCGCAGAAGACACTTCTCAGGTTTGGGGAAACCAATGAAAGCCAAAGAGCAGAGGAAGCAGAGGGACAGGGACCACAGGAGAAGACAACTTAGGGTGTAGTTATTGGCTCTGACAATGGGAGTTGTTTTGAAGTGGATAAAAATTGCAAACATAACAACAGGGAATAAAGAGGAGGAGACACTTATAACTGTCAAAGTGACACCCAATGGCTCTTCATAGGAGAGGAATTCTCTTGGCTTTGGGAGGCATTTGTCCCTTTGAAGATTGGGCCACATATCCCACGGACATTTAGAACAATAAACCGAGTCTGAAAGAGACACACAAATAAAGCATTTAATAATCTATCAAGTTATATTCAGACTTTATGTTGGCTTTCTAGATCTGCTCACCTGTTTGGTTGGAGATCTCTCCTCGGGGACAGAGGACACATTGGAAGCAGCAGACAGGCTTCCCTCTCAATGTTGCCTTCCTAAAACCAGAGAGACAACTGCTGCTGCAGATGGAGAGAGGGACCTGGAGGAGAATTTGGAACGATGTGCAAAAGAGGAAGATATTGTATGACTGGTATACAGTACTATAAAAAGGACAAACTCTGTCCTGACTGGTTAAGACAAACTGAATTATTGGGATATGACATGTTGTCAACAGCAAAGAAAGTGGAAGGTTGAGTCATTTTGTCGAACTGCAGTAGAATAGAGATGACATTTCTTAAGTAAATGAATGTGCAGGTAATTTTATGTTGTGTTTCAACATACACACCTGATTTCACCCATGCCTCCCTGACATATCTTCCCCTGTAAATTGTGTTAACCCTCTCATTTTAATACTGACTAACCTTATAACTCACCCCACAAAGCATCCCAATAGCCTGCACTCATGGTTATTCACCCACACTCAGTCACTCCAACCACCCATTGTGGCCAAGCACTGCCATCTACAGCACTTATTCCCTTACCTGCTGTCTCTGTAAGTTTCCCATTAAAAATCTTAGATTGTAAGCTCTTCAGGGCAGGGATTTCCTTTCCTCTTGTCTGATTTTGCTGCACTTATTGTAATATTACAATTCCCTGTACTGTATTCTTTGTGAAGCGCTGAGTACACTTTTGGCGCAATAGAAATAAAGACATACAATACAATATTACCCATTTCCATCATCCATATAACTTCTTCTATTGCCCGATATAGCCACTACGTATAACTCCTTCTATTGCCCGATATAGCCGCTCCCAATACATGTACAGTAACTCTTCTCCATGACAGTACCTTACCTCCGTTCCACCTGACGCCCAATGCACGGCACTGGCATTGATGGTGAAAACCTGTCCAATTGGAGCTCCGGTATCGTAGCTTCCCACCTTGACCTGTTTTATTCCACCCTCCGGACTCAGCTGCCAGTTCACTATATCATACACCGCAGGTGGGTCTCCATTCTCATTAAAGAAGAGCTCCCTCCCACTGCTCGTTCTCATGCGCACCTTCTTCACATAGTGCAAGAGCTGCGGAGAGAGAAGGGATCACAGTTATGTTACATATTCCCAGAGTTATTACAGATAATGAGGCTCGTAAAGGATTGGGAACCAATGGAGTTATCAAAGGAAACTCATTGAAAGTAGTGGGACTCTGCTGCCCAGAGGTGCTGGTCATTTAAACCCAAAAACTGGGTACAGTATATTGTCAACATTTTATTTTCCTTCATATAACTCCCCCTATTGCCCCATATAACCACTCCCTATAACTCCTCCTATTGCCCATAAAACCCCTCCCTATAACACCTCCTATTACTCCATATAATTGCTTTCTCTGGGGTAGATCCTCGGAAGTCCGTTAAATATTTTCTGATAAATTAACTTCACCGGGTCGAGATGGGTGAATTTATTTTTAAAACGAATTTGGATCTGCAATGGATCGACCGATTCCTTTTGGTTTATGGATTTCCGCAGATTAATGTCAAAAAAGTAGATTCGCATTTTGCGGATTTTTTTTATTATTGCCAATGAATTCAGTGGATTCCGGGAAAAAAATGAAGAATCCCCCAACAGATTGCTGAATCCGCGGATTTGGTTCTACAAATCCCTCTATGGGTGATATCCAATGGTGGTTGTTGATGAACCGGCACTGACTGAAACTGCCCAAATCCGTTTGCGGATTTTAAACCGCAAAATTAATTTAGAAAACATCAGCGAAAATCCGGGAAACAGATTTGGGCGAATTCACCCATCTCTACTGAAGGGTATCTTCAATGCTCAGCAATGATACTTTAATGGCTGTTTTAAGCCGTAACATGCTCTTGCTAATGAAATGCAAATGAGGTGTTTCCTCTAACAATGCATACTGTATCACATACAGTAGCTCAGCTTTAGTTAACGTAGGGATTTAACGTAACATTAGTTACTGTAGGTCATAGCAAATATTGGCTTTACTCCGAACCTTAACACTGAAATAGTTTGGTTACTGTATAGGGTCAGGATAAGTATAAGGCTACAGTTATCAGTGGCAGATTTCCTATTAGGCCTGATAGGCCCGGGTTTATGGCGGCAGAATTTGGAAGCGGTATGCTGGCTTGCCACTCTGCGCATGTGCTATCAGATTCAGATTCTGATTTAACAGAGCTCGGTGTATCTACCCCTATAACTCTTCCTATTATCCCAAAGCTATGCTCTGCGTCTTGACCAGTGTAATACAAAGTTCTAGATGCCATATTGGTGGCCTGGAAAAATGGAGATTGATTGCAGGCTGTGATACCTGTGGGGAGACCGACAGAGTTCTTCTTACAAAACCTCATACGTTTCTACTTCAATTGTAATCTGGCATCAAAGTTAGAAGGAAACATATACTGTATTTGTTTGATTATTGGGTGACCCTGGTTATAAGACGACCCCCTAATTTCAGTAGTACAGTAGCTGGAAAGAGAAAAATGTACACCCACGCACATACACAGACTCTGTGTGTATCTGTCTCTCTTGTTGTGTCTGTGTGTGTGTATATGTCTCGGTATCTCTGTGTCTTTGTGGCTCTGTGTGTGTCTCTCTCTGTCTCTGTGTGTGTCTTTCTTTGTGTGTGTGTCTCTCTCTGTGTGTGCCTGTGTATCTGTGTGTCTGTGTGTTTCTCTCTGTGTTTCTCACTGCCTCTGTTTCTCTCTGTCTCTCTGTCTCTCTATATCTCTCTCTCTCTCGTCTCTCTCTCTCTCTATCTCCTATCTCGTCTCTTCGTCTCTCTGTCTCGTCTCTCTATCTCTCTCTCTGGTCTCTATCTCTCTCTCTCTGTCGTTCGGTGTCTCTCTGTCTCGGTGTTTTGTCTCTCCTCCTCTGTCCTCTTGTCTCTTGTGTCGTCTATTCTCTGTCTGTTCTTCTGCTCAGTGTTGTATCCTTCTCTCTGTGTCACTCTGGTCTCTGTGTACTGTATGTCTCTGCTCATGTCTCTATGTGTATCTCTCTCTGTCTCTGTATGTATGTCTCTCCCTGTCTCTGTGTGTATGTCTCTCTCTGTCTCTGTATGTCTTTCTCTGTCTGTGTCTCTCTCTGTGTGTCCCTCTCTATCTCTGTGTGCATGTCTCTCTGTCTCTGTGAGTATGTCTCTCTCTATCTCTGTTTGTATGTCTCTTTCTGTATCTCTGTGTATGTCTGTCTCTGTGTGTATGTCTCTCTCTCTGTCTCTCTGCGCATATCTCTATCTGTTTCTGTGTGTCTCTGTGTGTGTGTGTCTCTCTGTGTGTGTGTCTTTCTGTGTGTGTTTCTGTGTGTGTGTGTGTGTGTGTCTCTCTCTCTCTGTATCTCTATCTCTCTGTCTGTCTGTCTGTCTCTCTCTGTGTCTCTTTCTGTCTCTCTCTGTCTGTTTGTACCTCTGTCTGTATATCTCTCTGTATCTCTCTTCCTCTGTGTGTCTCTGTGTTTGTCTCTCTTTGTTTTAGCTTCCTTCCACAAGCAACATGGATATCATGTCCCCATGGTGGAGCTTCCTCCATTTTACCCTCCTACCTCATACATCCGACTGTTGATTGGCTCGAAAAGTGGGTGGGGAACGATTAGGAAAGTATGTCATTTTGAAATTAACTTTACTGGGAAAAAAAACGTTGCCTTACAATAGGGCAAAACCTTTATATCCTGATGTGTTGAGAAGGGACATGGAGTGGAGAGAATATACAGTATAAAGTATGTTTCCTTCTGTGTTGCAACGGTACACTCAGAGAAGAAAGCTACGAAGTTTTGAAAGCTCTGTGCACTATAATCTCATCATTAATTCTGGAAGATCAAAAGGTGTCTAAAATCATTTATACAAAATGTCATACTGTATTACGCTGCATGCTCGCTAGTTTTGTGTTTGTTAAAGATCTCTACCTGCCATGGTCTGAAATTCCAAATATCTGAGCATCTTCCATGTGAGAATGGTCCTTCTCCTTCATGGCAGTCAGTCAAATCTTGCAAAGCTTTGGCTACAACACGAACTGCATTATAGGCACTGTATGTTGCTCTTAAATCGGAGACGTCATTGTAGCGGTTCTGGATGTTTTCTAGATTTTCTGCTCCTGTACAATTTTTTGTTGACGTCACTGATGAGCCTGTTAGGGTTTTCTGGTCCAGGAACTTGCAGCTGAAAGCTTCCTCCCAGAATATCTTTACCCACTCTCCTCCCATAGACATGGATGGGTGGATGCTATTGAGAAACTCTTTAAACCCCGAGATAGTCCCGCTTGGGAGGGCAAAGCCAATTGTTCCAGAAAGAAGTCCTAAGTATTTGTCCACTGATAAGAAGGGGGAAGTAGCCCAAGCTTCACTGGCCAACAAAATCTTCCCTGTCACTTCCTGTCTCAACATCTCATCCAGAATATAAGGCAAGTCAAAATCAGTGGAGAAGATGATCACAGCCTTGGCCGTTGACTCTTTGATGACACGGGCAATGTGTGCAGCATTGCGGTCAGGCTGGCTTATCATGATGTTTTCTGTAAAGGCCACGCAAGCTCCAGCCTTAAGTATCTCTCTACGGACGACCTGGATGCCCTGTTGCCCATAATCATTGTCAACAGCCACAAGCCCCACCCAGGTCCAGCCAAAGTGCAGCACTAGCTGGGCCAGTCCCTGGGACTGGAAGGCGTCACTGGGGACAGTCCGGAAGAAGGAAGGGAACTGTGTCCGGTCGCTCAGGAGGGAGCTAGTGGAGAAGAAGCTGATCTGTTGAGAGGAAAATGCCAGCGAGGTTGGGGAACAAAAATGAATCCACATTGATTCAAGGATTTTGGGGGCTAAATTTACAAATATGTCCCAGATGCCAAACTGGAGCAAAACTAGTGCAAAAGAACAGTACCACAAAGGGAAAACTATCAATTTCTATAAATGAGATTCCTTCACTATGTTTGGTGCTGGTTTTACAACAGTTTAGCATCTGGCAGACTTTTAAATGTATCACTCCATTAAATCTCATAGTAAATAATGCATTAGGCTTAACAAAATGCACTGTTAACTCGTGCAAGCAGTACGACCAAAGTGCACTAAATCCACTGACACGCTTAATGGGATTGTTACCTTTTTATAAACTCAAATCAGACACCTTTACATTTGTTTATTATGTTTGTAAAGTAAGTCTTGGGAGGGGTGTGATTTCCTCTGACTGCTCTCTTTTGTGCGATGTCCCTGTGGTTTCAACAAGTGCATCTATAGACAGAGCCCATATCCCCACCTTCCCTTATCTTTATTGACTCTCTGATAAAGGCATATCGGGATAGGGGTAAAGAAAAACTTCAATTACCAACACTCCCCCCATTCAGAGACCCCTAAAAATTCAACTGGCAAACTATGTGGAATTATACGTGTTATACACAGGCAGACTATGTGGAATTACATGCGTAATACACAGGCAGACTACAGTATATGAAATGCAAACGCTCCAATGGTTATTTTAGCACAACAGACAGCAAACTCAACCTTACCTGTGGGTATCGGTACAGTCCCAGGATCTGAGCCATCAGAATGGAATATGTAGAGACCGAGTGGCCGATGACAGCTGCCAGTGGGACACCTTGATGGCACCTATAATTGGGCACAGGCGGCCTGTGCCCAGTCAGCACCTGTAGGGTTCCTTCTACTGCCCACTGTATCACAGTACATGAATCATAGACTTGGAGGACCAAGGTGACATTGGGTAGAAGCTCACTGTCCCTGTTGATCTCCTGCACGGCAAACTGCATTGCCAGGACACGCTGGTAATTATCAAAACGAGACCTGGACATGAGAGTGGGGGTTGGTAATCTGATGAGGCAATGTAACCCTAAGGATATTTTGAGGTTCAAACCATGAATCATATACTAACAAGTGAGGAATGTTTGTGAATAGATAAACTATGATGGGTACACAGGAATCCCCCATTGAATGGGGGTATAACTGTGAATATAGGACACACTCCGATGGACTTGGAATCAATTAATTACATTTATTTTAGGAGGGATGATGTTTCGATCAAGGCAAATGTCGATGTAAGGACTGAAACGTTGATCCCTGTACAATAAATTCACTTTATTGATTATCACGTTGCTCTCTGGACAGCCGCTCTCTATTTTATATATTCACAATGACAGTAAAATGTGCATTGGGGGAAGAGTAGGGTGTGTCAGTATTGGAATCGCAGGGAGGGAGGTTTATGGCAGGATTGAGGATAGTATTGCGGGCTGTATGTACAGTACAGTATGAATGTATGTCTTTATTTATATAGCGCCATTACTGTACATAGCGCTTCAAAGCAGTAATACACGGGACAATCATATAAATAACAAATAATACATAATGGGAGAAGTGCTTCAGACATAAAAGTAACATTTAGGAAAAGAAGTCCCTGCTCTGAAGAGCTTACAATCTAATTGGTAGGTAGGAAGAACAGAGACATTAGGAGGGAGTTCTGGTAAGTGCGTCTGCAGGGGGCCAAGCTTTATGTATCATGTGTAAAGTATTAGCCATGGAGCTATTCATACTGTTGCGGCCGAGTTTATTATGACCTTTATCCGGTCTCGGCCGCAACAGAAACCGGGCGCGCGCCGAGGTGTCCCGGGCGTGCGCCGGAGCCTCGGAAGATCGGTCTTCCGATCGGGGCTTCCCCCTCCCCTCTCCGGGTCCGCCGAGTCCCCCGGAGTCCCCCACCGCATCCCTCACATCGCGGGACACCAGGGCTCCCTCGGGGAGCCCTGGGCACGCGCGCCGTGCGCGCACGCTCCCAATGAAGCATGACTGCGCATCGATGACGCGCGGCACGCCGAGGGAAAGCAACGAGCAAGCCAGGACACCTCCCGGCTTGCGGCTCCAGCCCACTTCAAATACAGTGTGCCGCCTCTGTATGCTTCGTTAAGCAAGTGTGTTTTAAAGTGGGTCTTAAAGGTGGATAGAGAGGGTGCTATTTGGATATTGAGGGGAAGGGCATTCCAAAGTTGTTGGGCAGTCAGTGAGAAAGGTTTAAGGCAGGAGAGGCCATTAGATACATAGGGTGTAGAGAGAAGACATCCTTGAGCAGAACGCAAGAGTCAGGTTGGTGAACAGGGAGAAATTAGGGCTGAGATGCAAGGAGAGCAGAAGAGTGTAAAGCTTTAAAAGAGAGAAGGAGAATTGAGTGTGTGATACGGGATTTGAAAGGAAACCAGGAGAGGGATTTCAGCAGGGGAGATGCTGAGACAGATTTAGGAAGTACAGTGATTATGGCAGTAGCGTTTAGGATAGATTGTAGGGGAGACAGGTAAGAGGCAGGAAGGCCAGACTGCAGGAGGTTACAGTAATCAAGAAGCAAGAGAATGAGGGCTTGTGTCAGAGTTTTAGCAGTCGAGCAACAGAAGAAAGTGCTTATCTTTGTAATATTGCGGAGGAAAAAAATTACAGGTTTTAGCTACCTATGAATGTGAGAGGAGAATGGGAGAGAGGAGTCGAGTGTGTCCCCTAGGTCATGTGTTTGTGCTACTGGGTGTATGATAGTATTTCCAACAGTAATGTGGAAAGAGGTCGTAGGGCAAGGTTTCGTATGAAATATGAGGAGCTCTGTTTTTGACATGTTTTAGTGCGTACATCAGGTGTAAGGTCAGGGGTTGAAAAGTACATTTGTTTGTCATCAGCATAGAGTTGATATTTGAACCCAAGAGACGTGATTAGGTCACCTAGAAAGAGTGTGTGAAGAGAAAAGAGAAGAGGTCCCAGGACAGAGATAGAGGTTGAGGTGTTAGCAAAAGAGACACTGAAAGTACGATGGGAGAGTTAGGAGGAGATCAAGGATAGAGCTTTGTTAAGAATACCAAGAATATGGAAAAAGTGAAGGAAAAGAGACTGGTCCACAGTATCAAATACTGCAGAGAGGTTGCATAATATTAGCAGTGTGTAAAATCCTCTGTCTTTGGAAGCATAGAAGTCATTAGTTATTTTAATGCGGGATGTTTCAGTGGAGTGAGCAGTGCGGAAGCCAGATTGTAGAGGGTCTAGAAGAGAATAGGTGTTAAGGAAATGGAGCAAACGAGAGAATACAAGATAGGTAGGTGGTAGAGGGAGAAGAGGAGATCAGCAATGACACATCCTCATCTGTGACAGCAAAACAAGGGTCAAGGAAGGCAAGAGGAGAGTTAGGAAGAGATGTAGGATGTGAGGAGGATACAGGGGGGTTGGCACCAGTAGGAGTAGAAGTTGTATGTGAGAGGTGAGGATGAGAGCATGTAGAAATAAGACAGGGACCAGGATTGTGAGAGATATCTCCATAAGAAAGGAGGCGAGGCATGGACAGAAAAATAATGTGAAAGGATGATTTTTAGCGGTGTTTTAGTGCAGGGGGTATAGCTGTGTAGTGTCAGAGGGCACAGGTAAGAAAGGAGTTCATGTGAATTGAGAAGTGGCGAATGAATGAGAGATTGAGATATATGAATATATCCATCTTATTGACAGATGTATATTTGGAACAGGCCTTTTATCCCATTATTAAGTCACTGCCATTAAGTCACATATCCCCTACGTGGGATTGACCCTTTCACCCATTAAACACTTCCCTGTCATAGGTCACTGTGCTCCTACATGGGTCTGGCCATATACTTGTAACCCATTAAACACATCCTGTCATTGAGTCACTTTGCTTCTACTTGTCACTAACCATTTTGAAGATGACATCAATCAATGTTTTATAAGTCAAATGATAAAGAAATACATCTTACATTTTGCAGACGGCCGGGGCGGGTTTATCTGTGAAGTTAATTTCGGGATATATTTTGTAAACATGAATGGATAACACCCCACCAATTACAATGTCTCCAGCCTCCACAGTTCCCCTGAATTCGGTGTTATTGAGGGTGCACTCCAGCATGAATGGTGCAGTGTAAAATAGCATAAGGTGCCACATTGTCCTATAGAAAAATGGCAGCATTTTCTGACATCCCCAAGCTGTAGGGTGATGATTGTCATGTCTCCGGGAACTGCACGGGATAAACGCTGGACCTGGGGAAATAAGACACCCGACATTCACATAATTCAAAGTTGTGTTTCTTTTTTAGTTAATCAATCATCCTCTTGCTATATTCAGCCTCTAAGACCTGAAGGGTTCTGAGGCAGGATAAAGGTGTGTGTGTGTGTTTGTTAGAGGAATAGAAGAGAGAGCTCCAGGCCTGGATGGAGAAGCAGTGCAGGACTGTGTATGTGGGGGAGGTGGTCAATACAGGAATAGTGGAGTGTGCAGCATGGCCAGATGGAGGTGCAGTGACACAGCTCTGTGTGGGAGAGGTCTGAGATCCATCATAGCTGCAAGGAGTGAGAGGAGTAGGAGGAAGTCTGCAATGTAGAGCAGCTACATGAAAGACAAGTTTGTTTTCTAAAAAACAGAGCTTTCACTCTCTCTCAGTCTTTTGAGAATTGCAGATAGTCTTTGGACTTGTCCAGTGAAGCGCTGGTACTGTTTCCCAGGGGCATTGCGATGCTAGGGTCTCCTAGCCAAGCTGAGGACTGGTTCTGAGGACTGAAGTTACCTGTTCCAGGAAGGGTTTAACATACATAGCCTCCAGAGACCAGCAAAGCAGATATGGAGTCTGAGGAGAGAGAGAAGCAGGTAACTGCAGCTCACGCATTTACAGACGATATAACCAGAAGAAGAGGTGGAAATGTCTGTAGCACTGAAACAGCAACAATCCATTTGCAGTCTATGTAACTGCTGGGAGTAGATATACATGGGGCAACCACAGGGGGCAGGAGACCAGCTCCAGGTGGGGAAAGAAAAAAGCAATGAAGAAAACTACTAGTTGCAGAGTTTGAGTCTCCTGGAAAGAGCACACAGGAATCATCTGCGGGGTTTAGTAACTTTACTCAGAGACAAGTTTCAGGCCCAGATGGGGCAGCCACTGGGGGCAGTAACATAGCAGAGAGACAAGCTCCAGGCACAGATGCTGCATCCACTGGGGGCAGTAATAGTGGAAATGCTTCAGACACAGATGGTGTAACCACTGGGGCAGTAAGATGGTAAAGGCCCCAATCACACATGATGTTAGGGGCAATGAGAACATTACACAGCAGGTTCCTGCCATGGATGGAGCAGCCGGCTGTAGCAGTGGAGGGGGGGGGGGGGGGGGGGCAGGTTACTACCAGCCACCGATATTGCAGCCCAAAGTAGTGTTCTGGCCCAGCATTTACCAGTTACCCCCAGTGTCCAAGACCCACAACCTTGTGGATAAATGTGGTGAGACTGCTTTATAAAGGTACCTGGGAAATCCTTGATAAATGCTTTATTGGTAGAGTCCTTCTGAAGGAATTTATGGGGTTTCAGGCCTCGGATATATTTGCCTTTATTCCTATCCCAGGTGACAGGAAGTATGATGTAAGCTTCAAAAGGGGTGAGCCATGAGAAGCATTTTAGCCCAGGTTTGAGTACTTGAAACTTACACACCTGTGGGAAGAGTTTGTGGCTATTCTTGTGAGCTGTCCGGGAACTAAATGTCATGCTGTTCTCCCCACAAACGAGGCGGGACCACGGTGCTGAGGTGCTAAAGGATATAACGCCACCCACAGCCATGAGGGCTCGTCTTGAGTGTAGAATAATTTGGATATCTGGGCCGGGGCAGGAGAGGTACGTGTAGTAGAAGGTACTGTTAGCCAAGTCCAAGTGATGAGAGCCGCAACCGGTTCTATGCTCAGCCAAAGTGCCAGTGGCACAGCTGAGCATAAGTAGGAGAAGGTGTCCAATAGTAGAACTGCAGCGTGGAGGTGTGTGGCTGACCGGGGCTGCAATAGGTAGAGTGCAGGTGCATGGAGTAGTAATGAGAGCTAGGAGGCAGGGCTAAGAGTCTGGAGCGCGCTCCTGTGCGCGTGGCCGCGCCTCCGTGTGTGGGCGGGTGTTTGCCGTGCGTGCCATGAACTGCCACTTTTTGGATGGTGCATGTGTGCACGTTTTAGCACGGCGGCGGCCGGGCAGCATGGAGGGAGGCTGCCGGGAGCGGAGCAGGAGGACCCACGGCGGTGCTGGTCAGTGGGTAGCACGCTGATGGCATAGGTCTTAGTAGTCTCTAAAAGTGGCTGCTGCAGATTAGAGCTCTCGCTCTCTCTCAGCCTTTTGAGAATTGTAGATAGTCTTGGGACTGGTCCAGTGAAGCGCTGGTAAGGTGTCCCAGGGGCATTGCGATGCCAGGGTCTCCTAGCTAAGCTGAGGACTGGTTCTGAGGAGTGAAGTTACCTGTTCCAGGCTAGATTTCGGTCAAGGAGTCCAGGACAAAGGTCCTATCAAGGTAAGCCTTTGCTGAAGCAGGCGTCTTGCACCTACGAAAGTCTAGTTTTTACCCCCAGACCGCAGTAAGTGTGTATTTTCTTTGTATTTTGTATTTCTGTGTGTTTCTGAGGTCTTATCCAAATAAACTGACTGACTGATCCCTTAAATATATATGGTGTTAAAAGTCTTGTGCTACCGTGACAGGCTTTTTTCTGGTGGCATCGTGTGGGATCATAGGGCTTTGCACTATAGCTTCCTGCGGGGAATTATAGAACAAAGTGAGCTTGTAGATTGCAAGCTCTCAAAACAAGTACTGTCGGAAAACACGTTTTTACAAAATCAGGAATCCCACTGGTTCTTGTCACTTAGTATAGTGCCACAGGGTGAAAATGGGGTACCCAGAGGACTGTTTCTGTCTCTGGGATAGGAAGATTGTGGTTGCCCGGTGTGCACACTATGGACTGCCGACGCGTGGCAGGTCCCAGGGCTGAATGCACTCCGGAGTTAGTGGCCGTGGCCACTACCAGCGGGACCGTGAGCCCGGAGAGCGAGCCCCTCAAGAATGTCTTGGAAGGGGACCTCGACCCTCCTATGGTTGCCCCCGGAACCGTGCCTATCACGCTAGTCAAACTGCTAGCGCTCTATGTCAGGTTGTGTCCAACCTCGACGACACCGCAGAGGTTACAGTTCATTCAACTAGCAGTGAGTATTGGGAATCTTGATTCCATGAAAGCCGTCCTGCTGGCTGAGGAAAGCACCACCCCGGTGCCCTTCCTTGTGTCCACCCCGGTAGTGCCAGATGGTGTGTCTGTGGTGGCAAAGTCTGAGGAGCGGGTCCCAAACCCGTCGCAGTGCCAGTGAATCAGGCACTCCCAAGAGCTGACACTCTAATACTAGAGTGTCAGCTGAATGCCAATGTGGCTGAGGATGAGATCAGCCAAGCTGATGCAGAGAGGACAACCGGCGAGATGTTGTCACCTAAACTCAAGCAGCCAGCAGCCATGGAGCAGCAGCTACAGGAAAAGACACAGTCAGTGATCCCTGCCGCCCCTGTCAGCGACACAGCTATGGAGCTTCCAGATGGGCAGCAGTCTACAGCCATCAGGCAGAAGGACCAACCAGTCCACAAAGATTTGTTTTTGCATTCAGGGGTCCCAGGCAATCGGCAGGCGATCGGCCTGGGGGTATCCTGCAAGAAGGTACTCCCTGGGCAGCCTGATAGGTTCTGGCCCAGGCACCGGTTCCCAGGGACAGGGAGACCAGTGATGATACATAAAGAGGATGTTCTTGTTACCGCAATCACACAGAGCCACAGTTGGGCAGTTGCCCAGGCAGAGGTGCAGTCGGCACCGATGCCCACCAAGTTTGTTTATGCCCCCATGCTTTTGGAGCACACGCACAGTGAGGGACCAGGCAGGTAAGTCAGACCATGCCCGACCAGTGTTCCCATGTGTATAATGTTCCCCACTGTGACCTTTTTTCTGACTGTGTGACAGACAGGGAACTACTGGAGCTCAGTGCGTGGTACCAGGAGATTGTGCAGACAGATGCTGATTTGCCTGCAGACCATAGTAGGCATTTTGCTGGGTACCAGCACCTGGAGTTCCTGTTAGTTCAGAGACAGCAAGGGGCCAGTTAGTGGTTCCTTGGAGGTTTATGGCAGGCTCCGTGGAGCAGGGGGACACAACTCCCCAGCACGCAGCTCCCCTCTGGGAGTGCAAGTGAGAGGCTTTAGGTAGACTGAGGGCCCATGCTATGGGTGAGCCAAGCAGGGCCCAGTGTTCTTTCACCCGGTAAACCCTGGGGGTCAGCAGACCCACCATCAGACTGAGTACAGTGTCTTGATGGAGAGAGAATGGATAGAGAGGGAGGTCAAGGACATGCAAGGGTACTACAGGGATTTCGTGACCCACTACAGTTTTCTAACTGACTCCCTGACTAAGGTGACTGACCAGAGGGCAGTGATGCTGGTGGCCTGGTTCCCAGAATGTGGACCAGCATTTCAAGGTCTGCAGTGGACCCTTGCCCTGTTTAACTTGGACAATGAAGGGGGTCAAGGGGTTCAACCATGCTGGAGGACTGTATCAGCCTAACAGACTTTGTCTCACCCCAAGAACCTCAATTCTGTCAGGTATGGGAAGCCACCTGCTGGGGTGACTGCTCCAGAGCCTTGGTCTTAAGGGCGGAGGTGTGATGTTAGGGGGAACCAGGTTATCTAATAAAGGTTAAACCCGCTAGTTACCCAGAACCCATGGGGTCCCTGGTACCTCCATAAGCCAGGGACCAGGGATAATAAATGCTGGAAAATAAAATGTGTTTTCCTATTTCATGTTTTTTTAGCCCTAGAACAGTGACATTTGTTCTGTGTCAGTTTTAGGGGGGATATTTGGGATGGAAATACAATTATTTTGGTTGCAGGAGTTGGGGGGCCAAAGTTGCTGGTAGTCATTTAATTCTCACCAGCGAGCAGGCATGATTTGCCAGTACACAGGGTGAATTACACCAGGGCTTCCATGTGTACCCCAGACTCCTGGATTTCGAGCCCAAATATCCCCAAGTGATTTCCCTTATAAATATAAGGTCCTCCAAAGTATATTCTGTAATGAAGTGTACTTTATATCGTGTTTTGCACGTTCTATACAGACAGCCCAGACATATGGTTAAGGTAGTTTTCATAGAGTCCCTAGATGAAGGAGGAGACGGAATGTTGAGAGGTGTCGGGGTGCTATGTGGACGGGGCAGGGCAGAGTACTGGTTCTGGAGAATGGAGACCCCCTGGGGGGAAACCTTCTGATCTGCTGGACATAGTGGCGCCTGCCCAGTGGGAGGCAATCGTCTGGCTAAGGAAAAGATGGGGATCGTAGGGGCTTTTCCTGTTGGCCAGAACATATGTCCCGCCCCCGGGGCATCCCGAGCTGTTTCGACACACCCCCTGCTTCTGACCTCATCAGCCAGATGAGCCCTGATCTGATTGGCTGCTGAAAATACTCCCATGCTCTGAGTGGCTGAAAGGCTCTGTCCATGTTAAAACATAGGTCTCTTAGTAGTCTCTAAAAGGGGCTCCTGCAGATCAGAGCTCTCGCTCTCTCTCAGTCTTTTGAGACTTGTAGTTAGTCGTGGGACTGGTCCAGTGAAGCGCCAGTAAGGTTTCCCAGGGGCATTGCGATGCCAGGGTCTCCTAGCCAAACTGAGGACTAGTTCTGAGGAGTGAAGTTACCTGTCCTAGGCTGGATTTCGGTCCAGGAGTATAGGACAAGGGTCCTATCAAGGAAAGTCTTTGCTGAAGCAGGTGTCTTGCACCTAGGAAAGCCTAGTTTTTACCCCCAGACCCCAGGATGTGTGTATATTCTTTGTATTTTGTATTATTCAAATAAACCTGATTTTATTTCATTACTATGTTTTGCCTATTGACTGATCCCTTAATCTTAAATGGTGTTAAAAGTCTTGTGCTTCCGTGATAGGCAGGAGGGTACAGGAACTAACAGGGGCTAGAGGGGAGCAGGAGCCAACAGGGCAGGACGGTAGGCAGAGCCAATGGGGCAGGATGGTAGCAGGAGCCAAGAAGGGCAGCAGAAAACAGGAGCCAGTGGGGGTAAGAGGGGAACATGAGTCAATGGGGCAGGATGAGAGCAGGAACCAAAAGGGGCAGAATGGGAGCAGGACCCAAGGGGAGCAGAAGGGGAGCAGGAGCCAATAGGGGCAGGAGGGGAGCAGGAGACAACAGGGGCAGGATGGGGAGCAGGAGCCAATGTTGCAGGAGGGGGAGCAGGAGGTAATGGGGGCAGGAGGAAAGCATGAACCAATGGGGGCAGGAGTGGAGCAGAAGGTAACGGGGCAGGAGGGGAGCAGGAGACAACAGGGGCAGGAGGAATGCAGGAGATAATGGAGGCAGGATGGGAGCAGGAGCAAATGGGGACAGGAGGGGAACAAAAGTAAACTGGGGCAAGAGGGGAGCAGGAGCAAATGGGGACAGTAGGGGAGCAGGAGCCAACGGGGGAAGGAAGGGAGCAGGAGCCACAGGTGCAGGAAGGGAACAGGACCAAGCAGGGGCAGGATGGGAGAAGGAGCCACTGGGAGCAGGATGGGAGCAGGAGAAAACAGGGCAGGATGGGAACAGGAGACAACAAGGGCAGGATGGAAGCTAAGCTGGAGTCAACTGGGGCAGGATGGGAGCATGAGCTAATGGGGGCAGGAGGGGAACAGGAGCCAATGGGGGCATGAAGGGAACAGGGGTCAACAGTGGCAGGATGGGAGCAGGAGCTAACAGCAGAAGAATTGGAGCAGGAGCCAAAGGGGGCAGGAAGAGAGCAGGAGTCAACGGGGGCCGGAGGGGAGCAGGAGCAAACAGGGACAGGAGGGGTACAAGTCAACTGGGGCAGGAGGGGAGCAGGAGCAAATGAGATAGGAGATGAGCAGGAGCCAACGGGGGCAGGAGAAGAACAGGAGTCAAAAAGAGCCAGATGGAAGCAGGAGCTAACAGGGCAGGAGGGGAACAGGAGCCAACGGGGGCAGGATTGGAGCATGAGCCAATGCGGCAGGAGGGGAGCAGGAGTCAACAGGGGCAGGAAAGGAGCAGGAGCCAGTGGGGACAGGAGGGGAACAAGAGTCAACTGTGGCAGGATGGGAGCAGGAGCCAACGGTGTCATGAGGGGAGCAGGTTCCAATGGAGGCAGGAGGGGAACAGGAGTCAAAAGGGGCACTATGGGAGCAGGAGCTAACAGGGAAGGATGGGAGCAGGAGCAAACGGGGGCAGAAGGGGAGCAAGAGCCAATCGAGGCAGGAAGGGAGCAGGAGCCATAGGTGCAGGAAAGGAGCAAGAGCCAATGGGGCAGGAGGGGAGCGAGTCAACAGGGGCAGGAGGGGAGCAGGAGCCAACGGTGTCATGAGGGGAGCAGGTTCCAATGGAGGCAGGAGGGGAACAGGAGTCAACTGAGGCAGGAGGGGAGAAGGAGCAAACAGGGACAGGGGGGGAGCAGGAGTCAACAGGGGCAGGATGGGAGCAGGAGTCAACAGGGTCAGGGGGGAGCAGGAGCAAACAGGGGCAGGAGGGGAACCGGAGCCAACGATGGTAGAATTGAACAGAAGCCAACGGGGGCATGTGGGGAGCAGGAGTCAACTGGGGCAGGAAGGGAGCAGGAGCAAATAGGGACCGGAGAGGAACATGAGTCAATGAGGAAGGATGGGAGCAGGAGCTAACGGGGCAGAATGGGAGCAGGAGAAAATTGGGGAAGGAGGGGAGAAGAAGCCAACAGTGGCAGGAGGGGACCAGGAGCCAATGGGGCAGAAATGGAGCAGGAGCCACTGGGGGCCTGATGGGAGTAGGAGCCAATGGGGGTAGGCTGGGAAAAGGAGTCAACAGGGGCAGGATGGGAGCAGGAGTCAACTGGGTCAGGAGGGGAGCAGGAGTAAACGGGGGCAGGAGGGAAACAAGAGTCAACTGGGGCAGGATGGTAGCAGGAGCTAACGGGGGCAGGAGGGGAGCAGGAGCCAACAGGGGCAGGATGGGAACAGGAGTCGACAGGTGCAGGATGGGAGCAGGAGCTAACGGGTCAGGAGGGGAACAGGAGCCAACAATGGCAGAATTGAACAGAAGCCAACGGGGGCAGGATGGGAGCTGGGTCCAACAGGTGCAGGATGGGTGCTGGAGTCATCAGGGGCAGGATGGGAACAGGAGCAAATGGGCCAGGAGGGGAGCAGGAACCAATAGGGGCAGGATAGGGACATGCAGCTTCACCAGGAAAAACGCCAAAGGTAAAGGCAACACTGGGGAGTTATAGATATCGGGGATACCCACCCTGAATGCTTTCAATGCACTAACCTGGGGGGCATAATGAATAATACGGAGGAGGGAGAAACACAGAAGCCTCCAAAAGTGAGTGAGGGGAGGAGGGAATAGCAGATACTGTGAGAGAGAAAGATGTGTCCTCCCACTGACCCAATGCAGCATATTAAGGGCGCACTGGGACCACATGCAGCCTATACAGACACCACATGCAGCCTATTTAGACAACTTGGTGACACCATGTAGCCTTTTCAGGGCGCACTGTAACCACATGCAGCCTATTTAGACCACACGGTGACACCATGCAGGCTATTCAGGGCGCACTGTGACCACATGCAGCCTATTCAGGCCGCACTATGAATGGTAACAACATAAGGTTTACCATTCCCTGTGGTGTCACAGTGGGAAAATGTGAATATTTGAATAACAATTTGTGTACTGTTCACCCTTGCATACTACAGTATGTAATATTTGATGTTTTTGTGTTGTACACGTGTTGTTTGTATTATAATAAATTAAATTGCAGGGTGGGATGCAGGAAAGTGACAGAGCTACGTGTGTGTGCGCAGCAGAGAAATAGTAGAGAGGGTGAGGGCAGGATGGAGGTGCAGTGACTGAGTAGTGTGTGTGAGTGTGTAGTCAGTACAGAAATAGCAGGGAAGGTGCAGGAGAGGATGGAGGTGTAGTGACAAGGCTGTGTGTGTGTGTGTGTGTGTGTGTTAGTGGTCAGGACAAGTATAGCAGAGATGGTGCAGGGCATGATGGATTTGCAGTGACTGATATGTGTGCGTTTGTAGGTGTGGGGGTGTAGTCAGGATGCAGTGAAGTGACAGAGCTGTTTGTGTGTGTGTTTGAAGTCAGTACAGGAATAGGTGAGTAGGTTGAGGACAGGATGTAGGTGCAGTGACCGAGCTGTGTGTAGTGGGAGGCGCAGGGAGTGTAGTAAGTACAGGAATTCCAGAGAAGGTGCTGGACAGGATGGAGATGCAATGAAAGAGCTGTGTGTGTGTGGGAGTGTGTGGGAGTGTAGTCAGTAAAGGAATAGCTGAGGTGCAGGACAGGATGAAGGTGCTGTGAGAGAGCTGCGTGTGCAGTGACAGGATACACTCACCTCTTCGGCTTCAGTCTCATAACATTTATAAATAAAAGCCCCTTTTTATACAGGGGTAGATTTTGCTATTAGGGAATTTTTATTCCCCTAGAGGATAAATAAGTAGCAAACCTCACACTCCTGGAATAAACAGCTTTACAGTGCAGAACATGACATGCAGAGAACATACATTGCTACCTCTGCAGCGCTGAAAGGGTTAAAGGCAATTTCTTTTAATGAGATAATGAGTTCACTTTATGTGTACAATTTGGGACTGCTTCAATTTGGGGATAACATATTCCCCCCCTGTGGGACACTACACACCGGACTTTGAAAATCTTTTACCTTGAGAGCAGTTTTTACGCTCCGATAAAATGCTCAATTATCTGAGATACGTGAATTTCATAAGTAAACAAAAAAATGGAAGCGTTTATTAGGGGGGAGGCTGGCACTGCCACTGCCTGCATTGTACCTGTGCTGTGTATACATGTCATGGTGTAAAAGTGTGTGAGGGAGTGGCTGGCACTGCTGCTGCCCATACTGTACCTGTGCTGTGTATATATGTCATGGTGTAGTAGTGTGTGTGTGTTATGGCGAGGCCTGCACTTGCTGCTGTCCCAGGCCTGATGAGTCATACAGTACTTGGGTCCACTGACAGTCACGTGTCAGAAAAAATAACAACTTTTTCCTGGATAGGAGAGGGGAGCTAATCACGGTGTTCCTCATGGACGGGGACTAGCAGCTGATATACAGTAAGAAGCTGCACCGCTAATAACAATGTCTGAATGTTCCTGGCTGTGCAGCTGCTCATTCAAATACAAACCAAAGATACGTCATGTGACGGTAGGGTAGCCAGCCTCATATAATAAAGGTGAAGCACGGCTGGCTGCCGCAGAACCGTATGTAATGGCCGTCTCTGTGAAGCTCATTTTGTCCAATGTATATAATGTTTTGTGTAACCCCTTCCAGAAAAGAGCAAATCATTGTCTGATGTTTCAAAGGGGGAAAACTGTATAAGTTGGGAACAGGGAATGTTATAGATGTATATATCTGTAAAAGCTCTTTATTCCATGTAAAATGTAATCCCCCCAGTTTAGCAAGTCAGAATGTGAAGTTATGTGTAATGATTTATTTGCAGACAAACGCAGTAATTCCCTTACCTGAGCTGCCTGCATAGAAATGCCTGATAGCGACAAAGGATAGGGGGAGGCTAAGTGCAGAGGACAAATAGTGAGAAGGGAAGGGCTGAATATCAGGTGTGGGGATGGGCTCTCAGCGGGGTAGAGCTTTTGTTACCTGTAGACCTGGAGGCACATTCCCAGCGGGAGATTTGGGCTGGACGGTGGGAGCTGTTGCCAGGTCTGAGTCCCATAGCGCGATCACCATAGGCAGTTTAAATCTGACATAGTGGGTCCGCTCATGATCCCCAGTCACTCGGGAAACGCTACATCCTCACGGAGGTTGATTTAACCACCCAGTATCCTCAGGCTTTAGCTCTGTCCTCGATCAAAGCGTGTAAGGTGGCGGAGGCTTCACTAGGATAGGTTTCCCGAGCGAGATCCTAACTGATCAGGGGGTACAGATCATGTTCGAACTGCTCCAATGTCTCTGTGCTACGTGCAGTTCACCTCTCTAAACACTATGCCCAAATGAATGGATTGTGTGAATAGTTCAAAGGGGCCTTGAAGCAAATGCTGCTAGCCTCTGAACAGAGTGGAGGAAATCTCACACTCTCGCAGACTTCCTTCACTACAAATTTATGCTGTCCTGTTTCAACTCTGCCCTCTCTCAGGCTAAACAACCCTAATTTTCTTCACTAATCAACACTCACAAGTCTAACCCATTTTGACTCTTTTCTGTCTTTGACTCCCTACTCAGACTACCCTCTGCTGCCTGTTCTTTATCCTCCATTTCACCTCAGGACTTTGCCGACTATTTCAATGAAAAAGTGGAATCCATACGTCAGGATGTCCCCTTTTTATTCCACTCCCATCCTAAACGTCTTCCTGACCCTCCTCCTTTCTTCCTCAAATCTTTTTCCGCTGTCACAGAGGAGGATGTGTCATTGCTGATCTCCTCTTTTCCTTCTACCACCTGACCTCTTGACCCCATTTCCTACCATCTCCTAAAACCTATTGCTCCTACTTTAATCCCTATGCTCACACACATTTTTAACTCATCCCTCTACTCTGGAACCTTTCCCTATTCCTTCAAACATTCAACAGTTATACCATTACTCAAAAACAGCAAGCTTGACCCTACATGTCTTTCTAACTATCGGCCTATCTCCCTCCTGCCTTTTGCCTCTAAACTCCTTGAATGTCTTGTATTCTCTCTCTCGTTTCATTTTCCCAACACCTATTATCTCCTAGACCCTCGACAATCTGGCTTCTGCACTGCTCACTCCACTGAAACACCACTGAAACCGCCCTCACTAAAATAACTAGTGACCTCCATGCTGTCAAAGACAGAGGTCATTACACTCTGCTCATATTTCTCGACCTCTCTGCAGCACTTGATACTCTGGACCAACTTTTACTCCTTCACATTATCCATACTCTTGATTTTCATAGCAAAGCCCTATCCTGAATCTCTTCTTACCTCTCCCATTGTACTTTCAGTGTCTCTTTTGCAAACACCTTCTCTTCCTCTATCGATTTCTCTGTGGGTGTACACCAGAGTTTTGTCCTGAGAGCTCTTCTCTTTTCTCTGTACACACTCTCTCTAGGTGACCTAATCACATCTCTTGGGTTCAGATATCACCTCTAAACTGATGACAAACGCATTTACATTTAAACCCTTGACCTTACACCTGCTGTACAGACTAAAGTTTCTGAATGTCTCTCTGCTATATCATCCTAGATGGCCCTCCACTGCCTTAAACTTAACTTGGTAAAAACAGAGCTCCTCACACGTCTTCCCAAACATGGCTATACTACCTCCTTCCATATTACTGTTGTAAGTACTATTATTCACCCAGGAGCCCAAGCACACTGCCTAAGAGTCACACTTGACTACTTTCTCACATTCCACTCTCAGATTTATAAGGTAGCTAAAATCTGTCATTTTTTCCTCCGCAATATTACAAGGATACGCCCTTTCCTCTGTTGCTTAACTTCTACAACTCTGACACAGGCAATCATTCTCTCCCGTTTTGATTACTGTAACCTCCTGCTGTCCGGCCTTCCTGCCTCTCACCTGTCTCCCCTACAATCTATCCTAAACGCTACTGCCATCATCACTGCACTCCTTCCTAAATCAGTCTCAGCATCTCCCCTGCTGAAATCCCTGTCCAGGCTTCCTATCAAATCCTGTATCACACACTCAATTCTCCTCCTAACTTTTAAAGCTTTACACTCTTCTGCCTCTCCTTACATCTCAGCCCTAATTTCTCGCTATGCACCACCCCGACTCATGTTTTCTACTCAAGAATGTCTTGTCTACCCCTTTTGTATCTAAAGCCCTCTCCCGCCTTAAACCTTTCTCACTTACTGTCCCAAGCCTCTGGAATGCCCTTCCCCTCAATATCTTCTTAATTTATTTATTTATTTGTAAAATATTTTACCAGGAAGTAATACATTGAGAGTTACCTCTCGCTTTCAAGTATGTCCTGGGCACAGAGTAAAACAAATAGTACATGGTTACAAGTACAGTTACATAAATGAACAGGGTATACATTATATACAAGACATTGCATGCACAGTTAAAGAAAATATATATTATGGGCGTATGAAACAGTTACAGACCAGATTAAAATATGAGACAGCCTTAGATTTGAAAGAGCTTAAACTGGTGGTGAATGTGAAAGTTTTTGGGTGCACGTTAAGAGAAGGAGGAATGGCCGGATACTTTGTTGAGCCTTGGGACCATGAACAGTCTTTTGGAGTCTGATCCCAGATGATAAGTGCTACATGTGGTAGGGGTGAGGAGCTTGTTCAGATAGCTGGGTAGCTTGCCCATAAAGAATTTAAAGGCAAGACAGGAAAGGTGAACTTTGCGCCTAAATTCGAGTGATGACCAATCTAGTTCTTTGAGCATTTCGCAGTGATGTGTTTTGTAGTTGCATTGGAGAACAAAACGACAAATTGAATTGTAGAAGGTGTCAAGTTTGCTAAGGTGGGTTTGAGGTGCCGAGCCATATACTATGTCTCCATAGTCAATAATTGGCATTAGCATCTGCTGTGCGATACGCTTTCTGAACAGGAGACTTAGGGAGGATTTGTTCCTGTAAAGTACCCCTAGTTTGGCATAGGTCTTGGTTGTCAGGGTATCAATGTGCATCCTGAATGTTAAGTGGGAGTCACACCCTATGCCCAGGTATTTAAAACTAGTGACAGGGGTCAGGGTGGTGTTAGTGTTGGTTCTAATCTGGAGCTCAGACGCTGGAAGCTTTAAAAATTTAGTCTTGGTCCCAAATACCATTGTTACAGTCTTGTCAGTGTTTCAAAACAGTTTGTTGTGGGAAATCCAGTTTTCGAGTCTCAAAAAGTCAGACTGAAGTATGTGTTGAAGGTCAGAGAGGCTATGGCTGTGTGCATATAGGATTGTGTCATCTGCATACATGTGTATTGAGGCTTCCTTACAAGCTGTGGGAAGATCACTGATGAACACTGAAAAGAGTAGGGGCCCCAGAACAGAACCTTGCGGGACACCACAGGTGATATCCAGGGGGTTGGTATTAGAGCCTGAGATGGACACATGTTGGGATCTACCTGAAAGGTAGGACTGAAACCAGTTTAAAGCATGCTTCCCTATTCCAGAGCTCTGGAGTTGCTAAGCAGGATAGCATGATCAACAGTATAAAAAGCCTTTGCAAAATCTAGGAATACTGCACCAGTGTGTTGTCCCCGTTCCATTCCACACTGGATTTCATTGCAAACTTTTAGCAGGGTAGTTACGGTAGAGTGTTTGGGGTGAAAGCCAGATTGGAATTGGCTAGGGTAATTGTCTTGGTATAGTAAACGCTTAATTGGGAGTGGACACATTTTTCCATGACTTTGGATAGAATTGGGAGAAGTGAGATTGGCCTGTAGTTTGAGACAGTGTTTTTGTCCCCACTTTTGAAGATTGGGACAACTCTGGCAGTTTTCCAGGTCTTAGAGATATGGCCTGCAGACAGGATAGTGTTGACAATGGAAGCGATTGGTTTGGCAATGGCTGGGGCACCAAGTAGTAGGAACCTAGATTGTAGTAAGTCAGGTCCACATTGGCTGCTTAGTTTTAATTTGAGGAGCGCTTGTGTAATCTCCTCTTCGGATACTGGGCCAAATTGAAAGTTGTGGGCAGTGTTGTGAGGGGGTGGGGCTATGTGGGTACTCCCAGGATGAGATTCAAGTTTGTGGTTTGGGCTGCGTTTCGCTAATAAGTTAGTGGCACACCCCACAAAGTTATCATTGAATGCATTTGCAATGTCAGTGGGGTTTGTCAGAGTAATATCCCCCATAGTGATATTACTTGGTTGTTGATGGTTAGAAGGCTGGAATATATTGTTGATAACCTTCCAGAAGTTAGCTGGGTTTGATGTATTCTGGTGGAGATTGTCTGTGTAATATTGTGCTTTTGCGTGCCTTGTTTGCCTTGTGCACATGTTCCGCAGGAATCTGTACTGATTGAGATCCTTGGTAGTGACAGTTACTTTTTAGGTTTTCCACAAGGTATCCCTGAACTGGTAGAGTGCTATAAGATCAGTTGTAACCCATGGAAGGTGGGCCTTCCGTATCCTTATTTTGCGTTGTGGAGCATGGGTATCGCAGAGTTTTTAGAACTCGGATTGGAAATAGTCGCGTGCAGAATCAGGGTCGGGAATTAAATCGATTCTGTGCCATGGGCAGTTGGTAAGGTCATCCAGAAACTGTTGTGGGTAAAGTTTCTAAATATTCTAGTGAGGGGAACTTTAGGGCTTGAATGGGGCGGTTTAATTTTCCTTACTATTGCATGGTCACTGAAAATATCAGGCAGGATGCCAGAGGATTGGATTCTGCTGGGGTTTGAGGAGAGAATCCAGTCTAGCAAGGAATGGTTATGCGATTTCAGGTTTATCCGTGTGGGTTGGGAAATAAGTTGTGATAGGTTAAGTGACTTGAGTTGTATCTGGATTTTGTGTTTTTTAGGGTCAAGCCAATTGAAGTTGAAATCCCCAAGAACTAGCAGCTCACTTTTCTCATTCAGAGAGGAAAAGGAGCCAAGAAACAGGGTGATATCAGTCAGGCACTGTAGAGCGGCTTTAGGGGGGCGGTAGATGCCAGCAAGCAAGATGGACTTAGAAAAGGGGAGGCAGATTTTGCCAACTAGAATATAAAAAGAGGGTGGGCTTGGGAGGCAATTTAGCAGTGTAAATTGTATGGTGTCTGCAATATAAAATAACACCCCTCCTCCTCTCTTTGACCTATCTCTCCTAGAAATAGAGTATCCCTGAATGGCGATATTTGCATTGGGGGTTTTAGGGGTTAGCCATGTTTCCGTAAGAACAATGGCTTTTGGTTTATGCATAAGGCACCATGCCCTTAGTTCGTCCAGATTGGACAGCAGGCTCTGGATATTTATATGGGCGACATATAACCCTTTTTAGAATTTAAAGGTGGAATTCTCAGGGGTATGGGACAGAGCTGAAATAGGAGACCTGGGTTAGGTTTACTATCATCTGCTAAAGAGAGTAATAGTATGAGTAGAAATTTGGGTAGTTGTTAGCAAGTTGTAAATTTGTGATGTTTGCCATTTGAGTGAGAGGTGGTTGGTGTGCCGGTTTTTAGAGTTCTCCACCAACATTCAGTAGATCTTGCAAGACTTTTGAGTAGTCCAGAGTGAATGGTGATGTTGGGTGTGGGCCAGGAGGGAGGATTTGTAGTGGATAGAGGGAGTAACATCTCCATGAGGCCAGGAGAAAGAAAAAAGTTAAGATACATAGCAGGTTCATTATGCCAGAGGTAGGCAGTGCTGAATGGAGCTGTTGTGAGCAAAGTGAGTGTGTGCAGACTAAACAGCAGGGGTGTGCCTGTTCCTTTTCAAATGTTTTTCTGCATTGTAATGCTAGAGTCAATTCAGGGTTTCAGTGGACTGAGTGGGTGTGGGAGGTAGTTTTGTGCAGTCAGTTTTGGGAGAGGCTGCAGTGAAATAAGTTGTGAAGGGGTGGGAGGTTAAAATATGCAGACTAACAAGCATGGGATCATAGGGTGGTCATATAAGCTCACCGTTTGTTACCTTGAGTAAAAGGGTTTGCAGAAAGATGCAGTCACCAGTCCACCTCTAGTCAAACTATAGTCTAACTATATATTGTTACTTAAAATGATCACTTTAAATGCATCACTCTTAAGATGCCAATGCTACCCTGCAATGCAGAGGGGATATTTGTTTTATACAACTAAACAAGTCACATGACAGTCCCTCAGCCCCAATAAATCAGCTTGTTCTAGTTGGTCAATTAGCAGCACACAGTTAAGAGGGGGGGGAAATTGACCGTTTGATATTCAAACATACCAAGAGATCAATAGTACAAGCCGGTGATTAATTCTTTTAAAACAGGACTTGCACATCAGGGATATACCAAGAGATCAATAGTACAAGCCGGTGGGTAATTCTTTTAAAACAGGACTTGTACATCAGGGACATAGCAAGAGATCAATAGTACAAGCCGGTGGGTAATTATTTTAAAACAGGATATGCACATCAGGGACATACCAAGAGATCAATAGTACCAGTCGGGTGGGTAATTCTTTTAAAACAGGACTTGCACATCAGGGACATACCAAGAGATCAATAGTACAAGCCGGTGGGTAATTCTTTTAAAACAGGACTTGCACAGGAGGGACATACCTGTGAAGAGAATGCAATTAGATCATGTCATGAGCTGAAGTTATAGGTCTTGCATGAAGAAAAGTAAATATATAAACTATAGTCTAACTATATATTGTCACTTAAAATGATCACTTTAAATGCATCACTCTTAAGAAAGCATATGAGTAGATCCTAGCTGATAATTTACAGCACATACATTAACCTTGGCCCCTTGCAGATGCACTTACCAGAACACCCTCCTATTGTGTTTGTATGTTCTTCCTACCTACCAAATAGATCGTAAGCTCTTCGGAGCAGGGACTCCTTTTCCTAAATATTACTTTTATGTCTGAAGCACTTCTTCCCTTTAAGTGTTATTTGTATTAATTGTTATGTAAATGATTGTCATGTGTTTTACAGCTATGAAGAGCTATGTACATTAATGGCGCTATATAAAAAAGGGTTCAGTGTTGCACACCATAAATCAGAAAAAATGGCAAAATACTTGCGTTTAATACTGGTGCACCTTGGTTCAGGGAAATACCTGTCTTGCGAGATCCTATGCATAAATATGAATGGAGAATCCAGGGCACTGCAGATTTGGTATAAGAATTTATTCTGTCAAAAGCACGACGTTTCGAACTACACAGAGTTCTTTATCAAGTGACTGGCATAATAAAGTGGCAACAAGTCCAATATTTATAGTCCCACAATCAAGTGAACAAACTAAACACTCCCCTCAATTACCCCAAGTGAGTCCAATTAATTCTTGATTCCTCTTCCGCATTCGTTGAATGACTCTGATGTACCCGGTCCGATGACGTCAACGCGGCAGTACTCTCGCGTGAACAAAGAGCCAGATGGGAAAGCGCGATGATGTAGATAGTACTAAAGCAGATACAGCCCAGGACGGCGCCAATCAGGACTCGCAATTACCAAGGATCAATTAGGATCCATGGAGAGAGAACACCCAGACGTGATGATGTCACCGGACCGGATGCATCAGAGTTATTCAACGTAATGCGGAAGAGGAATCAAGAATTAATTGGACTCACATGGGGTAATTGAGGGGAGTGTTTAGTGTGCAGCCCATCTCCAAGTGGCCCATTATAAGTGGCAAGTCTACTGAACAACTGAATTTTAAAAGGAAGTTCAAAAGAAGTGAAGAAGTAGACACCCCAACAGGCCCTGATTCCTGCATTTGAACTACGCTGGAAAGGAGGAAATCATCTATACCAGACTGCACACATGCTATATCCCCTGCACTAAAAAAATACCCCTACAAATCATCCTCACACATCCTCTTTCTATCCATGCTTCTCCTCCTTGCTTCTGGGGATATCTCTCCCAATCCTGGCCCCTGCCTTATTCCTACACGCGCTCGTCCTCGCCTGCCAATTGCAACCTCTACTCCTTCTGTTGTCAACCCCTCTAACCACACACCCATCCCCTGCCACCCTCCCTTCTTTCTCCCTTTCTCCTGTGCCCTTTGGAATGCTCGCTCCCTTTCTAACAAGTGCCTCTCTGTACATGACTTTTTTCTCTCTCACTCTTTGCTCCTTTTTGCTATAACTGAGACCTGGCTCACTCAGTCTGACTCTGCTCTGGAAGCTGTCCTTTCTTTCTCCCACACTCTGCGCCCTGATGGCAGGGGTAGAGGCGTGGGACTCCTGCTTTCCTCTCTCTGCCGTTACCGAACCCTTCCTATTCCCCCTCTCTTGCTTTTCCCTCCTTTGAGGCTCACACTGTCCAGATATTCTCTCCTCTCCCTGTCCATTTGGCGGTCATCTATCGCCCACCAACCTCTACTCAACCCCCTTCTGCCTTTCTCTCTCACTTTGAATCCTGGCTCTCTTTCTTTCTCTCCTCAGACTCCCCTGTTCTTCTCCTTGGGGACTTCAATTGCCACATCGATGACCCCTCTCTCCCTTGGGCTTCCCGCTTTCTCTCTCTAACCTCTTCTTTTGGCCTTCAACAGTGGACTGCAGCCAGCACCCACAAGGATGGCCACTACTTAGACCTGGTTTTCACTAAAAACGTCTCTCTCTCTGATTTCTCCATTTCCCATTTTCCTCTCTCTGACCATCACCTCATCTCATTCTCTTTATCTCGCTTCTCCCCTTCTCCACCTCTATCTATCCCCGGTTCTGAAGAAACCTGCGCTCTATTCCCTTACCTGACTTTGAGTCCACTTTACGCTCCTCCCTTTCCTCTCTCAGCTCTGCTACAGACCCTGACAACCTGGTCAGGAACTACAACTCTGCCTTGTCCTCCTCTCTTGATCTACATGCCCCGCTTTCTCTATGCCGCCCTCACCCTTCTAACACTAGACCCTGACTAAATTCCCACACGTGCATGCTGCGTTCCTTCACTCGTTCCTCATACTTCCTTCACAACAAATTCATGTTATCCTGTTTCAACTCTGCCCTCTCGCAAGCTAAACAAGCCTTCTTTTCTTCACTAATCAACATGCACAAGTCTAACCCACGCCGACTGTTCTCTGTCTTTGATACTCTACTCAAACCACCCTCAGCTGCCTCTCCTTCCTCCATCTCCGCTCAGGACTTTGCTGACTATTTTAAGGAAAAGGTGGAATCCATAGATCAGAACATCCCCTCCCACCCTACACCTCTTCCCAACTCTCCTCCTGCCTGTTACGCTGGAGTAGCCCGCAGACCAGACCTGTCCCTAGAACTGAGGTGGCAGGTATGAATACACACCGATAGAGCGAGGGACGTGTGCAGGGTTGTGGTATTAGATGGTGCCAGGCCAGATGGGGTGTATTGCGTGAATACTTGCCGGTACCGTTTTCCAAGAAGAATGGTCGTTGCCGTTGCCGAGATCAGGGGTAGGAGACGTATGGAGGAATCGAGATGAGTGCCATGGTCGAAGGGAACCAGAAGGTACGTAAACAGGAACAATCCGAAGTCGAGAGCCAAAGGGGGTAGTCTGCCAAGCCGCGTCAAAACCGAGAGAATCAAAGAACAAGCACTGTGAAACACCCATACAAAAACTATGACGAGCGAGGAAGCACAGAACAGAGAGGGTATATACAGTAAAGCAGAACAGCCAACCAGGAGAGGGGGCATGCCTGGAGGAGCCCAGGGAGCTTTAGTGCATTGGATGCTGTTCTTAGAGCTCAGGTGACACTCAGCAAGAGCCAGATTGTAACCATGCGGTGTTTGGGGGCGGAGCCTGAGTGGGGATAAGTTCAAGGGCTTTTGTGTGTGCACTGTAAGTCCGACGTGTGCATGAGAGGAAGCAATGTGCTTACGCACGTGCACGCTCGGCGGCGATTTCGCACCGACGGCTGCGGTGCAGAGCGTGGAGGAAGTACCTCGTGGAGCGTCCCACCATGCCGAGGGGTAAGTGCTAAAGCTGAAGTGGGCTTATGTGGTTGTAGTGGAAGGGTCTGAGCAGTGTAAGGAGAGAGCCATGAGCTCTGCCTGAGGCGCTGTGTACTCACATTCCTAACACTGCCTTCCTTGACTCATTTTCCACTGTCTCAGAGAACTTTCAGTGTCTCTTCTGCTAACACCTCCTCCTCCTCTATTGATCTCTCTGTGGGGGTACCCCAGGGCTTTGTCCTGGGACCTCTTCTCTTTTCCCTGTACACACTCTCTCTAGGTGACCTAATAACATCTTTTGGGTTTAAATATCACCTCTATGCTGACGACACACAAATATACTTTTCAACACCCGACCTTAAACCTGCTATACAGACCAAAGTTTCTGAATGTCTCTCTGCTATAGCATCCTGGATGGCCCTCCATCGCCTTAAACTCAACATGGCTAAAACAGAGCTCCTCATACTTCCTCCCAAAACCTGGCCCTACTACCTCCTTCCACATTACTGTTGGAACTACGATCATTCACCCAGTAGCCCAAGCACGCTGCCTAGAGTCACACTCGACTCCTCTCTCACATTCGCCCCTCACATTCAAAACATTTCTAAAACTTGTCGCTTTTTCCTCCGCAATATAACAAAGATACGCCCTTTCCTCTGTTGCTCGACTGCTAAAACTCTGACTCAGGCCCTCATTCTCTCCCGTCTTGATTACTGTAACCTCTTGCTGTCCGGCCTTCCTGCCTCTCACCTGTCTCCCCTACAATCTATCCTAAATGCTGCTGCCAGAATCACTCTACTCTTTCCTAGATCTGTCTCAGCATCATCCCTCCTGAAATCCCTCTCCTGGCTTCCAATCAAAACCTCTTCTTTTGGCCTTCAACAGTGGACTGCAGCCAGCACCCACAAGGATGGCCACTACTTAGACCTGGTTTTCACTAAAAACGTCTCTCTCTCTGATTTCTCCATTTCCCATTTTCCTCTCTCTGACCATCACCTCATCTCATTCTCTTTATCTCGCTTCTCCCCTTCTCCACCTCTATCTATCCCCGGTTCTGAAGAAACCTGCGCTCTATTCCCTTACCTGACTTTGAGTCCACTTTACGCTCCTCCCTTTCCTCTCTCAGCTCTGCTACAGACCCTGACAACCTGGTCAGGAACTACAACTCTGCCTTGTCCTCCTCTCTTGATCTACATGCCCCGCTTTCTCTATGCCGCCCTCACCCTTCTAACACTAGACCCTGACTAAATTCCCACACGTGCATGCTGCGTTCCTTCACTCGTTCCTCATACTTCCTTCACAACAAATTCATGTTATCCTGTTTCAACTCTGCCCTCTCGCAAGCTAAACAAGCCTTCTTTTCTTCACTAATCAACATGCACAAGTCTAACCCACGCCGACTGTTCTCTGTCTTTGATACTCTACTCAAACCACCCTCAGCTGCCTCTCCTTCCTCCATCTCCGCTCAGGACTTTGCTGACTATTTTAAGGAAAAGGTGGAATCCATAGATCAGAACATCCCCTCCCACCCTACACCTCTTCCCAACTCTCCTCCTGCCTGTTACGCTGGAGTAGCCCGCAGACCAGACCTGTCCCTAGAACTGAGGTGGCAGGTATGAATACACACCGATAGAGCGAGGGACGTGTGCAGGGTTGTGGTATTAGATGGTGCCAGGCCAGATGGGGTGTATTGCGTGAATACTTGCCGGTACCGTTTTCCAAGAAGAATGGTCGTTGCCGTTGCCGAGATCAGGGGTAGGAGACGTATGGAGGAATCGAGATGAGTGCCATGGTCGAAGGGAACCAGAAGGTACGTAAACAGGAACAATCCGAAGTCGAGAGCCAAAGGGGGTAGTCTGCCAAGCCGCGTCAAAACCGAGAGAATCAAAGAACAAGCACTGTGAAACACCCATACAAAAACTATGACGAGCGAGGAAGCACAGAACAGAGAGGGTATATACAGTAAAGCAGAACAGCCAACCAGGAGAGGGGGCATGCCTGGAGGAGCCCAGGGAGCTTTAGTGCATTGGATGCTGTTCTTAGAGCTCAGGTGACACTCAGCAAGAGCCAGATTGTAACCATGCGGTGTTTGGGGGCGGAGCCTGAGTGGGGATAAGTTCAAGGGCTTTTGTGTGTGCACTGTAAGTCCGACGTGTGCATGAGAGGAAGCAATGTGCTTACGCACGTGCACGCTCGGCGGCGATTTCGCACCGACGGCTGCGGTGCAGAGCGTGGAGGAAGTACCTCGTGGAGCGTCCCACCATGCCGAGGGGTAAGTGCTAAAGCTGAAGTGGGCTTATGTGGTTGTAGTGGAAGGGTCTGAGCAGTGTAAGGAGAGAGCCATGAGCTCTGCCTGAGGCGCTGTGTACTCACATTCCTAACACTGCCTTCCTTGACTCATTTTCCACTGTCTCAGAGAACTTTCAGTGTCTCTTCTGCTAACACCTCCTCCTCCTCTATTGATCTCTCTGTGGGGGTACCCCAGGGCTTTGTCCTGGGACCTCTTCTCTTTTCCCTGTACACACTCTCTCTAGGTGACCTAATAACATCTTTTGGGTTTAAATATCACCTCTATGCTGACGACACACAAATATACTTTTCAACACCCGACCTTAAACCTGCTATACAGACCAAAGTTTCTGAATGTCTCTCTGCTATAGCATCCTGGATGGCCCTCCATCGCCTTAAACTCAACATGGCTAAAACAGAGCTCCTCATACTTCCTCCCAAAACCTGGCCCTACTACCTCCTTCCACATTACTGTTGGAACTACGATCATTCACCCAGTAGCCCAAGCACGCTGCCTAGAGTCACACTCGACTCCTCTCTCACATTCGCCCCTCACATTCAAAACATTTCTAAAACTTGTCGCTTTTTCCTCCGCAATATAACAAAGATACGCCCTTTCCTCTGTTGCTCGACTGCTAAAACTCTGACTCAGGCCCTCATTCTCTCCCGTCTTGATTACTGTAACCTCTTGCTGTCCGGCCTTCCTGCCTCTCACCTGTCTCCCCTACAATCTATCCTAAATGCTGCTGCCAGAATCACTCTACTCTTTCCTAGATCTGTCTCAGCATCATCCCTCCTGAAATCCCTCTCCTGGCTTCCAATCAAATCCTGCATCTCACACTCCATTCTTCTCCTCACTTTTAAAGCTTTACACTCTTCTGCCCCTCCTTACATCTCAGCCCTAATTTCTCGCTATGCACCATCCCGACTCTTGCGTTCTGCTCAAGGATGTCTTCTTTCTACCCCCTTTTTATCTAAAGCCCTCTCCTGCCTTAAACCTTTTTCACTGACTGCCCCGCACCTCTGGAATGCCCTTCCCCTCAGTACCCGACTAGCACCCTCTCTATCCACCTTTAAGACCCACCTTAAGACACACTTGCTTAAAGAAGCATACGAATAGCACTGTGAACATTCTGAACACATGATACATAAAGCTTGGCCCCCTGCAGACGCACTTACCAGAACTCCCTCCTACTGTCTCTGTACGTTCTCCCTACCTACCAATTAGATTGTAAGCTCCTCGGGGCAGGGACTTCTCTTCCTTAATGTTATGTTTATATCTAAAGCACTTATTCCCATGATCTGTTATTTATATTATCTGTTATTTATTCGATTACCACATGTATTACTACTGTGAAGCGCTATGTACATTAATAGCACTATATAAATAAAGACATACAATACAATACAATACAATAAACTGACCAACAGCCACCCCTGTTTCCGGGAGACGGTGGGTTTCGAATAAAAGAAGGATTGGTTGATAAAGTGCAGCGGAACGAATTCCTCCATCCCTTAGGTTTTGGATGATTTTGATAATAAGGGTAGTTATCCATAATATATTCATATATCTGTGAGACAGTAGCTTTTTTCTGGATCCTGTCTTCAATAGCGCTATATATTAGATTGGCGTAAGAGAACGGAGGCTTTTCGTAAGAACACATCTCAAACGGCATGTTTTTTCAGGGAATGGAGTACAGTAACCAAAACTATCCCTTACATTCATCTTCTTACAAAGTATCCAAACTTTCATGATGTGCACAACACTGTACAAGGTCATTATACAAAGGAAGAAGTGTCCATGTATTATTCTTTCACATACAGGTGGTCAGTATCATTTATTTGGGTGCCTTGCGTATTCAACATGATTCTGTTGCAAAACTCAGAAACAACCATAAATTGGAACAAATATTGTTTGAAAAGAACATGTGAAAGTGTTCAACAATGAGTGACTATTTTTCCCTGTTAATACAAAATAACTATATATATTTGTGATGTTAGCATCAGATAGATTATTCACACATGAGAAATCCTATGCTGTTTAGTTCACATGTATGCACATGAAATCTGTTCTTATACACACTTGATTATTGCACATTTGTCAGCATGTTTCTTGAACATTAGTGAAGGGAAAGCATTTAAGAAGAATAAAAAATGGCCTACTTTTTTTTGGTATTTCTTTTGGATGACCGTGTGGTAGGCCTTGCTGTGGGATCAGGTGCACGGTGACGTGAACGTATCCTTGTTCTTGCAGTTGGTGGTTGGGCCAGTGGCAATGGTTGGGCCATTGCCTGGGGTTGGGCCAGTGGCAATTGTTGGGCCAGTGCCTGGGGTTGTGCCAGTGGCAATAGTTGGGCCAGTGCCTGGGATTGGGCCAGTGGCAATGGTTGGGCCAGTGCCTGGGGTTGGACCAGTGGCAATGGTTGGGCCAGTGGCAATGGTTGGGCCAGTGGCAATGGTTGGGCCAGTGCCTGGGGTTGGGCCAGTGGCAATGGTTGGACCAGTGCCTGGGGTTGGGCCAGTGGCAATGGTTGGGCCAGTGCCTGGGGTTGGGCCAGTGCCAAAGCGTGGGCCAGTGCATGAGGTTGGGCCAGTGGCAATGGTTGTGTCAGTGCCTGTGGTTGGACCGGTGCCAAAGCTTGGACCAGTGCATGAGGTTGGGCCAGTGCCAATGCCACTGCCAGCTGATGTTGCTGCGGCTGTGCCAGTGCCAGTGCCAGGATTTGGGCCAGTGGTATAGCCTGTGCCATTGGATCCTGCTGTGCTATCGCCTGTGGCTCTGGCTCTCTTTGGGGCTCTGGCTCTCTTTGTGGCTCTGGCTCTCTTTCTGGCTCTGGCTCTCTTTCTGGCTCTGGCTCTCTTTCTGGCTCTGACTCTCTTTTTGGCTCGGATAGTGGCTCTGGATGGGATTCTGCCCGTGGGTCTGTTTGGGTCTGGGATTGTGTCTCGGATTGTGCCAGTGGGTCTGGCGGGGGCTTGCCTGGCCATGTGCCACAACCTGTGCCATACATTTCGCAATGATAGTGAGGCTATTTGCCATGTTTTGGAGCGTCTCCTGTTGTTGTGTCATTATGACAGCCATGTTTTTCATTTCCCAATACATGTTTTCATTTATTTTAGACTGTCTGTCTGCTTGATCTTGTTGGTGTTTGAAAAACCTGCCCTCTAGGCTGGTTAAATTAGACAATGCATCCGCACAAACCTGGTCTCCCTGCCCCGCTTGGATCTGACCATTGTCTTCATCTGTTTCAGGATGTTGTGTATCCTGTAGTGCACGAAAATAAGGTCCGGAATCTTCAGGGTCTGTGACAAGAATATGTGGTGTATCCACTACCATCTCATCATCACTTCTAACATCTTCATGTTGTTGTGTTGCTGACTCATCTGATTCTATGTCCTCAGCAATAACTATATAATAAATAACAACACGTTACAATCAACATAATGCCTAAGTTATTACGTGCTCCTCTTTATTTGCCTATACATCCATTGTGAATGCACAGATTGTGATACTATTTCAATAATCCGTGCATCAGTTAAATAATAAGCATGCTTTTCCTAAAATCAACAGTGACATGTGTGATTTTGACATTACATGATCACATCATCTAAACAGATGATTGTAGTTTAATGTATGTATAAGTTCTTGCATTGAACACTATTGATGACTTAAATATTGATGTACGTGTAATTGCATACTGTATGACTCACCAGGTTTCGAATGAGAGGTAGATGGCCCAATATCTCGGTTCCCTCCAATGCCAAAAATTAGTCGGGGATTCATTATTGAATACATTTTTTCCTCATAGGAATGTAAATGCACCGATGCTGGAGGACCGCCTCCTGTCCCACATGCATGTCTGCCGGCATCTGCCATCTTCCTCTTCAGTCTGAGTGTAATATCACCAAAGCGTTTCTTACACGTCTCAGGTGTCCTTTTAAACACGCCGGATGCTGAGACAGATCGGCATATCTTTGCCCACAGTTTGTACTTCTGACTTGTCTTCGTTTTACCTGTGTGTATATATAAAAATGTTTTTAGACATGCCTATAGGTTAATATACATTTAAGTAGTGTGATTTCATTCTGTATGGTAATATCTGAAACTGTTTGACAACATGTACATATAATTAACGACACCTATTAGGCTATGTAATGCACGCATTAGTGACACATTACATGTGCCCAATCATCAGCACATATCCGTAATAGCATACATGTTTACATGCTCAATGTTACGTTACTCATTGATTAAACATGGATGTGATATTTGTTGCATTTGTTTTAACAATGGGATGAATTTACTGTGAGGGAGTCGGAAAGTACCATAGTCCCACTTTGTGGTGACTGAGAATGGGCCTGTAGAAGGGGTAAGTGAGCACGAAACGTTACGTTTCCCTTGCCTCGCACCGCAACCACTTCCTTCCCTGTTAGGGATTTGGTTATCATATCCCTCACTTTAGTGATGTCACATATCCCCCTTCCCTCACCATACCTCCCCCTCCTGTTAATTGTATGTGATTACAGTTTTGGTGAAAATTGTCAATTAATGTTCTTCAGTTTAGCTCATTCAGTTATCAGCATTTCAAGGATCATTGATTGTTTAGTATTAATTATGAGTGCGTGGAACACTTTTTATGTTCTATATGTCCTTATGAGATTATAGGTCTCCTCATTGTTCCCCATCAAACAATAATTAAATATGTCAAATATAGTTCATACATTAGGTAGTGCGGTCTATACAACATACTTTGTATATTATAATAGATTATTTGATAAAAAATACTTACATGATAATGATCCATATAGTTGATCATAGGAAGACATGACACCTTCAACAAGGATGTCATTTTCCTGAGGGATAAATCGTGGGTTTCTTAGGCACTCCGTACGCGCCTGGCTTGATGCTGGCCCCTCATCACTTCCATCCTCATCACTGTTTGTATGGTGGACAGTGTCACTCTCTCCCTGTCCACTACTCCCGCTACCCTCATCCACCTGCACTCCCCCACCTGGAGTATCATCACGGGATGTACCTGCCCTGGCATGACGGACAGTACCTGTACGTCCCACTCCTCTCCCACGCTCCACCACTCCCCCACTCCCACCAGCCACCACGTCACCTCCACTCCCACGCTCCACCACTCCCCCAGCCACCGCACCACCTCCACTCCCATGCTCCACCACTCCACCAGCCCCCGCACCACTCACACGTCCACTCCCACATCCACTCCCACATCCACTCCCACTCATCCTCTCTATTTCACTCAGTCACAAAAAACAAATATAAACAAAAAGGACACACTCACAAAGTTCTATCACAACAACAATACAAAAATGTAGCGAAATAATATATAATAATACAAGACAACTCACTCAATAATCACCAACAAATCACCAACTCTCTCCTACTACTACTACCACCAACTCCACTCTATCTCTCCTCTCCTCACAACTGCACCCACACACGCTGAAGAAAATGGGCGCTTTATATAGGGTGTTCCTCAAAAATCGTGGAGCGAAAGTGTGATTAGAATTGGTGTCATGTGCTTGGCTAATTTCCTGACTTCATCTTGTCACCACTTAACCCCTACAGTACCATGTCTATACAAATATATCTATCTATATATATATATATATAGATGACACACAGTAATTTACTACGATATTATAGTGAATGGATTCACTCGTTACATGGACTCTCCCACAGATACCGCCAGGAAAGTCAGGGGACATACATGAACCTCAGAGGAGCATAATTGCGTTTGCGTGGAGATGAGCAAATTATTTAAAATTGTTTACATTAATTTTTATAATACTGTAAATGAGCAGGGTGTCTCCGGAGCTGAATCGCATTGGTTTCAGGTCCGGGGACCCCTTACTTCAGGAGATACAGGCCCCGTTATGGGCTGTCGGTATCCCCTGTACTTTTTAAACTTCCGCGTCACGTGACCGGGACATTTCAATTCTGCAGGGGATACCGGCACCACATATCAGGGCCTGTATCTCCTGAAGTAGGGGGTCCCCGAGGCAGAAATCAATGCGGTTCAGCTCAGGGGCCCCCCTGCTCCTGCACACTATTATTAAAATGTACATTAATGCAGCTTCATATATCAGATAGCCGCTATGGAAAGGAAATATTGTTTATTGATATGTGTGTTTTGACCGTAGTGTACATGAGCAGGGGGTCTCCGTAGATGCACCGCATTGGTTTCATCCACGGGGACCCCCTACTTCAGGAGATACAGGCCCTGATATGTGGTAAACACAAAAAACAAAACTGTGCGCTACTACCTAACTTCCCTGAAGAAGTAGTTAATTCTACGAAACTAGTTGGATGTAACATTCTATTGCCTTATATCTGCTTACATTGGCCTTTGTCTATGTATTGGCCTGTCCTGTTTTTATTTCATCCTGTGTGCTGTTTTGGACACTTGTAAGAGACTTTGTAAGACTGTTCAAACTTCCCTATTGAATCCACCACTGCTGTGTAGACAGTGACGCCATTACACAGCGTCCCGCGACGGAGCGGCACCGTTTTAACCTCTGTGCAGAGGATACACCTGCCGAGGTACAGGAGCAGCTTCATATCGGCCAGGAAGCAGGAGCGATTTCACCGAGCCCCAGTACCAGCTGCTGAACCTGGCTGCATGAAGGGAAATCCCCTTGGGAGTGAAAAGACTGACGTCCTGCCCCAGAATCAACTGAGCTGCAGCAGCAGAGGGAAGCAAGCACCTGAATCTACAGCTAACAGCTGCCGAGTGGTAAACAGTGTGATACACACTACATGCCTTTTACCAACTTTTTTCATGTACGCAGATATATTACCCCCTTTTTAATTCTATAATATATTGTTTAATTTGCTTCACTATTTGGCGTTGTGCGCTGTTTTCTTTTGTTTCCATCCTGATATGTGGTGCCAGTATCCCCTGTAGAATTTAAATGTCCCGGTCACGTGACGTAGAAGTTTAAAAAGTACAGGGGATACCGGCAGCCCATAACGGGGCCTGTATCTCCTGAAGTAGGGGGTCCCCGTGGATTATACCAATGCGGTTCAGCTCCGGAGACCCCCTGCTCATGTACACTATTATGAAAATATATTTATTTTGTGTACGATCGCTTATAACAGCCTTTCATGGAGATGCGAAATCTCCATGCAAATGTCACAGGCGGCTTATTTTTTCTATCAGTTATCGTACGTGAAGTTTAAGTGCGCAAGCAGAGGGAAAAACCTTGCACGCATGATAAGCCAGTTTTGGGCACATCTGATAAAAAATGGGCTGAGGGCCTTAGTGAATCACACCGCCGGCTTCATTTTTTATCGGACGTGATAATTTTTTTCAGCCCAGCGCGAAAGCTCGGAGCTTAGTGCATAGCCCCCTCTGTCCCATGAATTTGGAACCATTGTTCACATAGCAGAGCAGTCCCAGTGCTGATGTTGCAAGCTGCATGGGTGGAGGTTCCCTTTCCCATTGTGTGGGGTTTGGCCTATATTTATTGTCAAAAGTGTCTGTACCTGCTTGAGGGTATGCAAAGGTATGCTCAGGCGTACTTGGATGACATGGTGGTCTTCAGTAACAATTGGGTTGAAAACATTACCCATGTAGCATTGGCCTAACATCCAGGAGGCCGGGCTTTTGTTAAAGCCGACCAAGTGACAAATCGGGATGTGGAGGTCATATACCTCAGGCACAGGGTATTCAGGAGGCATCTCAAACCTGAGCCAGCCAAGGTGGAAGCAATTGTGGAGTGGCCACTTACCAAGACCAAGACAGAGGTACTGGCATTTCTGGGGACCACCTGGTATTACTGCAAGTTGTTATCCCACTACAGTGCCCTGGCCAAACCTCTGATATACCTGAACAAAAGTCAACTCCTTCACATATTAACCTGATCAACAGATTCTCAGAGTGCCTTCAAGGCTGAACTGGAAAGCGCTCTGATCTTTGCAACACCCGACAATGACAAGCAGTTCCTGATTCAGAATGATGCCTCTCAGGTGGGTACTGAGGGGGTCAAAAACCCCATCGTTTACCTGAGCTGCAAGTTGCTAGATTGGGAGGAGGCCTGTGCTATGATTGTCAGGGTAGCTTGTGACAGGCTGTAATTTATACCAGAACTATATATAAATATATATATATACCTGGGTTTGAACTGGGACGAGACTTAGATATGATAAAATATAATTTATTCCTTGATAAAGGTGAACACAACAGATTATACAATAACAGCAAAATATAGACACTTACTTAAAGATTATGGCAAGAAAGCCATCAGGATTACAGACTGGCCACTTCTCCCATATTTCAGTTGACATCACAGCAAAACAGGCAGGACACATGCATGGCATTTCTTCTCAGCAATCAAGATGGTATAGCACAACAGGCCTGATGACATGCAGGCATGAAGATCATTTGCATGAAGAACAATGAAGAACCATGAAGAACTTTGCATGAACAACATGGATAAAAGGGTGGTTCTTACTTATATATCATTTTAACCCTTGCATCCCAGTTTACGGTGCCGTGCCGTCTAGTAAAATCCCCTTTGAAGCTTTTGAAGCTGACTTTGGGCTTCCAGGGTCTAGTGTGAAAAGTTTCACTTACTCTGGTTAATTCCTTTTGTCTGTTGGGCCAAGCATAAGCAATTAGCAACTTAGCCTTTGATGACCAGGCTTGTAAATTCTAGCCTTTCCTGCTCATCACAACAGGGGTTCCTCAGAACTCAACCAAAATGTCATATTTACTGCAAATCATTGCCTAACTTCCGTTCCGTAATACACACAGTCAGGTGAGATATATTAATACAGTCCGTCACACCTGACGCTCGCAGAGACCAAACATTACAGTGTAATATGAAAATTAATAGAGATATTAATATCTGGCATTTAGCAGCAGTTACATATACAGTGTTTAGACTCCCAAAGATATGCTAAGTCCCACGAATACAAATATGTAATTCTTATCCTTTTCAGCCAAGGACATCTCATAATATTCTTATATTTAATAAGGTTACTCCTTTTGATTCCCTTCTTGGGTAGCTCCACCCCTACCCCCATCAACAAAACCTTTGAAGTAGGCTTGTAGCTTCTCGCATAACCAACTAGGACAGTACCTGTTGGCTGCTTCCTGGGCCTTGCATAGCAATTAGGTAATCACTCTCTTGATCACTTATGTATCACACCTAAGCCCAGACCTCTCTGTTGATATACACTTCCAGTGAGGAATCTTGCATATCAAACGTGAATAGACCCAGTTGGTCCTGTTATGCATTACAAAGGCAGGCAGAGGTTATTAGCATTTGGCCGGTACATTGTAAGACTGCCCCAGAGAGGCACAAATATCAAAATTATATGTTCCCCTTCTGACAAAGTTATATGTTTCATATGTGGGTACTTGGGGGGTTTCCCCGGAGGCTGCACCCCCAGACTCAGGGGCTGGCTGCAAAAAGGTATTAACATACTGTACACTAAAAAACCCTTCTGCTTTTCACATTCAACTTCAATTAAGCCCTTTGAAGTCCAGGTTTCCTGAAAAGAAACAATACAGTGGAATTTCCTTAAACTGTAGCTTATTAACCCCTTATGATCCAGTGGGTGGGTTATGCAGACACTGACCCAGCAACAATACATTTTACACAGGGGAATAAGCATTTTCATGTTATAACAAGGGTTAAATCACATTTCTGGACCTCAGCCCAGTTAACCCCTTGTCTCCCTGGCGAGGTTAGAGGGGGGCCCTTGGGGAGTAACCCCGTTAATCCTGGGCCAAACCCTCACTATCGTCACAATGATTGAGAAGAAGTGTTTGGCCATAGTATGGCCCTCTGGAAACTCCAGCCATATGTGTATAGCTACCTATTTATTGTACTACTGTGCACACCCCATAATCCCCTGAGCTGGTTCAGTGTGTCTCAGGGGATAATGCCAAGCTGATGCGGTGGAGTTTTACCATACAGGTCTATGACTTTACAGTGCAGCACAAGAAGGGAAGTGAGCATGTTAATTCAGATGGACTTTCCCAGCAGGATGATCCGGGGCCGGATATGATCCAATCTTTGAGCATCAATCTTAGGGACAAACCCACTGGGGTTGCTACCCCAGAGCTTTCTGCTTAAGTGGCTGGTATGATTGTATGAGTAGATTTGAATGTTTTTAAATAAAGCTTAAGCATGCCATTACGCCTACCTGTCAATGATATGATATAGTTATTTATGTATGTACAGTATATTGTATCAGTCCTATATATGTTCCTCTTAAAGGATATAAACAGTGATATATAACTCGGTTCAGGAGTGGGGGCCTGTAAGGATTTACTCTCTATTCTAAAATGAGCTGTAATCACATCAGAGTTTTGTATTGTAGGTCTGGACACTCTGATTAAATTAATTGTTGAGCAACCAGGGAGAGGTTGACCACATGCTGGGTGGACTTGCACTGCAAGAAAGCTGTAAGCCCTGGGGCTGTATGTGTATGGTTTGCCTGTGAAAGGGGAATGCACCAGCATTGTCCTTGCCCAGCTTCAACCCCAGTAATCTCATCAACAAGGTATTGGGCCGTGTGCCTCATCCTGTTCCCCCAGTTAGAAGAAAATGTTGTATGGTGCTCTATAGGAAAAGCAATACTGAAAAATAATAAGCTTCATATTTGGAAAATTAACCCATTTTGTAGATGTTGGTATAAAAGATTGTCCCAATAGATGTATGACTGATAAACTATAATCCCACGTAGCACGGTAGTAAGGATATAATGATAGACACCTGCCGGTGACCAGTACTAATAAACATCCAATTCTATGGAACAAGATAACATGAATAATGTCCAAAAAGTATATAGGTCAACTGGAATAAACTCACATGGGATGAATGTCCACGATATGCAGTAAGTCCAATGTATTCAGCGATCCAAGGGTTAAGTGTGCATCCGCCTGTAGGTGAACATGATGAAAAAAGGAGAGAAAACACGGAGCACTACGTCCAGTGCTGGCAAAGCCAGAAAATAACAACAAGGATGCATTCCCACAATGAAAATTAAAGCTGATTTAATGGATCAAAAACAAACAAAAAACACACCAACGCATTTCGGACTATAAATAGCCCTTTATCAAGGTGAATAACTACTTACCCTCTGGAGTGCTATTTATATAAGACCGGGGTGCAGTATGCGCCAATCGCCATCACTTCCGGGTACGTCAAGTGGCGCAGAACGTCTGACGTCAATATGCCTGAACGCGCAACGCGAGTGCGTCTGAAGACACAAAACACGTGACAGTCACAACCCGGAGACGCAGGGGGTGAAGCAAAAGTCCCTTCCACCACTGCATAAAGCCCTGGCCAATGAACACCAACCGCCACCAAACCCAAGCGAAACCGAGCGCGATGCTTGGCGCCTGGCACAACCGCATCACGGTTAAACATCTGATGGTCCTTCCTATATATTGTTTACCACAACCACATTATTAGCATTTCAGCATCTCAGTCTCAATTCAATTTTTCTGTGTATTGGGTTTTGTGAATTTGAAACTTATGGTTGATGATTTTATTTACATTTATGGATGACTTTACTTTAATTAGTGTTTCATTATACTGTCCCGGCCACTTTTATTCTAAAGCTTGCCGGGATGAAAACGGGGCTTTTTCTCTGATTTAATCGGAGTTTCCCCGCAGTTTCCCGCGCGGCGGCCGCTTCAAAAGATAAGCGCTATTGGCGCTTATCATTTGAAAGCGCCCGAGGCGTGGGAAACCGGCCGAAAAGAGCCGCGCGCCGTTTGCGGGTTTAAAAATTCCCGCGGTGGCTCCCGGCTTAGAATAAAGCTGGCCGCCACTGTATGAATGTATATTTTATGATTACAAGAACCCTATCAAGCATTTGACCTTCGTTACTACGATATATATACCTAATATCTAAGGATGTTTATTTGACAATTTACTTAATTGTTTTTTAATATAGAATTGTGTCTTTTTCTTTATATTTGTTTTAATATTTTTAATATATTTGTGTTTTTCCTTGGTATTATTCTCATGGAGTGTCAATGTTAAGTTTAATAAAGTTATTTTTTGTATTGTGACCGTGATGCGGTTGCGCCATGCGCCAAGCGTCGCGTGACGCGGTGACGCTATGTCTTGCGTCATTGGGCGCGCTGACGTCACGCTCGGTTTCGCTTGGGTTTGGTGGCAGTTGGTGTTCATTGGCCAGGGCTTTATGCAGTGGTGGATGGGGACTTTTGCTTCACCCCCTGCATCTCTGGGAGCGTGACTGTCACGCGTTTTGTGTCTTCGGACACACTCGCATTGCGCGTTCAGGCGTGTTGACATCAGACGTTCTGCGCCGTGTGACGTACCCGGAAGTGATGGCGATTGGCGCATACTCCACCCCAGTCTTATATAAAGAATAAGTAGTTATTCACCTAGATAAAGGGCTATTTATAGTCCGAAACGCGTTGGTGTGTTTTTTGTTTGTATTTGATCCATTAAATCAGCTTTAATTTTCATTGTGGGAATGCATCCTTGTTGTTATTTTCTGGCTTTGCCAGCACTGGACGTACTGTCCCGGCCAGCTTTATTCCACTGCGGCTGCCGCCGCAGTTTAAAAACAGCTGAGGGCGGCGCGCGGCTATCTTCGGCCGTTTTCGGACGGTTTTCCCGCGCCTCGGGCGCTTTCAATAGTAAGCGCCATTAGCGCTTATCTATTGAAGCGGCCGCCGCATGGGAAACTCCGTTTTAAACGGAGAGAAGCCCCACGGTTAGCCCGCTATGCGCCCGGCAAGCTTGAGAATAAGGGACAGTAGTGCTCCGTTTTCTCTCTCTTTATTTCATGATGTTCCCCCAGTTACTCCAGTTGAGTGAGTTTGTGTTCAATTTATGTACTGGAAGTTTGTGGAAATGTTTTCCATTAAATTAATTTTTGTTCAACTCTGCAGTTCTGTCCAGTGTTCTGATCCCTGGTGTAATTGTCCTGGTCTCCCATGACCCACATACTCTCGAATGAACAATAATAATTTAACTTATCCATTCATTCTGTCACTTTTTCAATTCCATCTATTTACTCAGTTGCTAACAGAGTTTTACACCCAGCAACAATTATATAAATGCATCAGAGGTAGCACTTTTCAATTAACATACAAAGATGTGACTGTAGAAATGGTTTATTGGGTCTGAGTAGGCTTCTAGTATTTACATTTATTTGACCTTGTCAGTTTGATCTATGTCTTTCCCCATGAGATGCTCTCTTGAGTTCATGTTGGGTCGGAACAATATGATGAAACATTTGGGCACAAACATGCAGACCACCAGAGCCCAGCTGGAAGACAGGATGGCGAATATCTCCATGGCCACGGTGTACTTGCCACGTGCGCTGAGGGAGGCCGGGATATAGGACATCCAGACACTGAGGAAGGCCAGCATACTGAAGGTGATGAACTTGGCCTCGTTGAAGCTGTCGGGTAGCTGCCTGGCCAGGAAGGCAACGATGAAGCTAACAGTAGCCAGCAGACCGAGATATCCCAGCATGCCCCAGAAGACAATGGGGGAGCCCTCATTACACTCAACGATAATGACTCCAGATTTGGTCTGGGTGTTGAGTTCAAGGAAGGGAGGTGAGAATGAGAGCCAGAAGATGCAGAGAAAAGTTTGAATAAGGATGCATAAAATTACAATAAGATAAGACACCCGATTGCTGGTCCACTTCCTCAGATTGCTACCAGGCTTGGTGGCCTTGAAGGCGAAGACAACCATGATAGTTTTGGCCAAGATACATGAGATACAGAGAGCAAAGACCATACCAAAAGCTACCTGGCGCAGAAGACACTTCTCAGGTTTGGGGAAACCAATGAAAGCCAAAGAGCAGAGGAAGCAGAGGGACAGGGACCACAGGAGAAGACAACTTAGGGTGTAGTTATTGGCTCTGACAATGGGAGTTGTTTTGAAGTGGATAAAAATTGCAAACATAACAACAGGGAATAAAGAGGAGGAGACACTTATAACTGTCAAAGTGACACCCAATGGCTCTTCATAGGAGAGGAATTCTCTTGGCTTTGGGAGGCATTTGTCCCTTTGAAGATTGGGCCACATATCCCACGGACATTTAGAACAATAAACCGAGTCTGAAAGAGACACACAAATAAAGCATTTAATAATCTATCAAGTTATATTCAGACTTTATGTTGGCTTTCTAGATCTGCTCACCTGTTTGGTTGGAGATCTCTCCTCGGGGACAGAGGACACATTGGAAGCAGCAGACAGGCTTCCCTCTCAATGTTGCCTTCCTAAAACCAGAGAGACAACTGCTGCTGCAGATGGAGAGAGGGACCTGGAGGAGAATTTGGAACGATGTGCAAAAGAGGAAGATATTGTATGACTGGTATACAGTACTATAAAAAGGACAAACTCTGTCCTGACTGGTTAAGACAAACTGAATTATTGGGATATGACATGTTGTCAACAGCAAAGAAAGTGGAAGGTTGAGTCATTTTGTCGAACTGCAGTAGAATAGAGATGACATTTCTTAAGTAAATGAATGTGCAGGTAATTTTATGTTGTGTTTCAACATACACACCTGATTTCACCCATGCCTCCCTGACATATCTTCCCCTGTAAATTGTGTTAACCCTCTCATTTTAATACTGACTAACCTTATAACTCACCCCACAAAGCATCCCAATAGCCTGCACTCATGGTTATTCACCCACACTCAGTCACTCCAACCACCCATTGTGGCCAAGCACTGCCATCTACAGCACTTATTCCCTTACCTGCTGTCTCTGTAAGTTTCCCATTAAAAATCTTAGATTGTAAGCTCTTCAGGGCAGGGATTTCCTTTCCTCTTGTCTGATTTTGCTGCACTTATTGTAATATTACAATTCCCTGTACTGTATTCTTTGTGAAGCGCTGAGTACACTTTTGGCGCAATAGAAATAAAGACATACAATACAATATTACCCATTTCCATCATCCATATAACTTCTTCTATTGCCCGATATAGCCACTACGTATAACTCCTTCTATTGCCCGATATAGCCGCTCCCAATACATGTACAGTAACTCTTCTCCATGACAGTACCTTACCTCCGTTCCACCTGACGCCCAATGCACGGCACTGGCATTGATGGTGAAAACCTGTCCAATTGGAGCTCCGGTATCGTAGCTTCCCACCTTGACCTGTTTTATTCCACCCTCCGGACTCAGCTGCCAGTTCACTATATCATACACCGCAGGTGGGTCTCCATTCTCATTAAAGAAGAGCTCCCTCCCACTGCTCGTTCTCATGCGCACCTTCTTCACATAGTGCAAGAGCTGCGGAGAGAGAAGGGATCACAGTTATGTTACATATTCCCAGAGTTATTACAGATAATGAGGCTCGTAAAGGATTGGGAACCAATGGAGTTATCAAAGGAAACTCATTGAAAGTAGTGGGACTCTGCTGCCCAGAGGTGCTGGTCATTTAAACCCAAAAACTGGGTACAGTATATTGTCAACATTTTATTTTCCTTCATATAACTCCCCCTATTGCCCCATATAACCACTCCCTATAACTCCTCCTATTGCCCATAAAACCCCTCCCTATAACACCTCCTATTACTCCATATAATTGCTTTCTCTGGGGTAGATCCTCGGAAGTCCGTTAAATATTTTCTGATAAATTAACTTCACCGGGTCGAGATGGGTGAATTTATTTTTAAAACGAATTTGGATCTGCAATGGATCGACCGATTCCTTTTGGTTTATGGATTTCCGCAGATTAATGTCAAAAAAGTAGATTCGCATTTTGCGGATTTTTTTTATTATTGCCAATGAATTCAGTGGATTCCGGGAAAAAAATGAAGAATCCCCCAACAGATTGCTGAATCCGCGGATTTGGTTCTACAAATCCCTCTATGGGTGATATCCAATGGTGGTTGTTGATGAACCGGCACTGACTGAAACTGCCCAAATCCGTTTGCGGATTTTAAACCGCAAAATTAATTTAGAAAACATCAGCGAAAATCCGGGAAACAGATTTGGGCGAATTCACCCATCTCTACTGAAGGGTATCTTCAATGCTCAGCAATGATACTTTAATGGCTGTTTTAAGCCGTAACATGCTCTTGCTAATGAAATGCAAATGAGGTGTTTCCTCTAACAATGCATACTGTATCACATACAGTAGCTCAGCTTTAGTTAACGTAGGGATTTAACGTAACATTAGTTACTGTAGGTCATAGCAAATATTGGCTTTACTCCGAACCTTAACACTGAAATAGTTTGGTTACTGTATAGGGTCAGGATAAGTATAAGGCTACAGTTATCAGTGGCAGATTTCCTATTAGGCCTGATAGGCCCGGGTTTATGGCGGCAGAATTTGGAAGCGGTATGCTGGCTTGCCACTCTGCGCATGTGCTATCAGATTCAGATTCTGATTTAACAGAGCTCGGTGTATCTACCCCTATAACTCTTCCTATTATCCCAAAGCTATGCTCTGCGTCTTGACCAGTGTAATACAAAGTTCTAGATGCCATATTGGTGGCCTGGAAAAATGGAGATTGATTGCAGGCTGTGATACCTGTGGGGAGACCGACAGAGTTCTTCTTACAAAACCTCATACGTTTCTACTTCAATTGTAATCTGGCATCAAAGTTAGAAGGAAACATATACTGTATTTGTTTGATTATTGGGTGACCCTGGTTATAAGACGACCCCCTAATTTCAGTAGTACAGTAGCTGGAAAGAGAAAAATGTACACCCACGCACATACACAGACTCTGTGTGTATCTGTCTCTCTTGTTGTGTCTGTGTGTGTGTATATGTCTCGGTATCTCTGTGTCTTTGTGGCTCTGTGTGTGTCTCTCTCTGTCTCTGTGTGTGTCTTTCTTTGTGTGTGTGTCTCTCTCTGTGTGTGCCTGTGTATCTGTGTGTCTGTGTGTTTCTCTCTGTGTTTCTCACTGCCTCTGTTTCTCTCTGTCTCTCTGTCTCTCTGTCTCAGTGTCTCTCTCTCTCTCTCTCTCTCTCTGTCTGTCTCGGTGTCTCTCTCTCTTTGTGTGTCTCTCTCTCTGTCTCTGTGTCTCTCTCTCTGTCTTGGTGTCTCTGAGTCAGTGTCTCTCTCTCTCTCTCTTTCTCTGTGTCACTGTATGTCTCTTTCTGTCTGTGTGTGTATCTCTCTCTCTCTGTCTCTGTGTGTATGTCTCTCCCTGTCCTGTGTGTATGTCTCTCTCTGTCTCTGTATGTCTTTCTCTGTCTGTGTCTCTCTCTGTGTCCCTCTCTGTCTCTCTGTGTATGTCTGTCTCTGTGTGTATGCCTCTATCTCTTTCTCTGTGTGCATATCTCTCTCTGTCTGTGTGTGTGTGTCTCTATGTGTGTCTCTGTGTGTGTGTGTCTCTGTGTGTGTGTGTGTGTGTGTCTCTCTCTGTGTGTATCTCTCTCTGTGTGTGTCTCTCTCTGTGTGTGTCTCTGTGTGTGTGTGTCTCTCTCTCTGTCTCTCTCTCTCTGTCTCTCTCTCTCTGTCTCTCTCTCTGTCTCTCTCTCTCTCTCTCTGTGTTTGTTTGTATCTCTGTCTGTATATCTCTCTGTGTCTCTCTCTGTCTCTCTCTTCCTCTGTGTGTCTCTGTGTTTGTCTCTCTTTGTTTGAGCTTCCTACCACAAGCAACATGGATACTTCATGTCCCCAAGGTGGAGCTTCCACCATTTTACACTCCTACCTCATACATCCGACTGTTGATTGGCTCAAAAAGTGGGTGGGGAATTATGCAAGTATATAGTTTTCAAATTAACTTTACTGAAAAAAAATGTTGCCTTACAATAGGGCAAAACCTGTATATCCTGATGTGTTGAGGAGGGACATAGAGTGGTGAGAATATGCAGTATATGTTTCCTTCTGTGTTGCAACGGTACATTCAGAGAAGAAAGCTACGAAGTTTTGAAAGCTCTGTGCACTATAATCTCATCGTTAATTCTGGTAGATCAATAGGTGTCTAAAATCATTTATACAAAATGTCATACTGTATTACGCTGTACACTCTCTAGTTTTGTGTTTGTTAAAGATCTCTACCTGCCATGGTCTTAAATTCCAAATATTTGAGCATCTTCCATGTGAGAATGGTCCTTCTCCTTCATGGCAGTCAGACAAATCTTGCAAAGCTTTGGCTACAACACGAACTGCATTATAGACACAGTAGGTTGCTCTTAAATCGGAGACATCATTGTAGCGGTTCTGGATGTTTTCTAGATTTTCTGCTCCTGTACAATTTTTTGTTGATGTCCCTGATGAGCCTGTTAGGGTTTTCTGGTCCGGGAACTTGCAGCTGAAAGCTTCCTCCCAGAATATCTTCACCCACTCTCCTCCCGTAGACATGGAGGGGTGGATGCTGTTGAGAAACTCTTTAAACCCTGAGATAGTCCCACTTGGGAGGGCAAAGCCAATTGTTCCAGAAAGAAGTCCTAAGTATTTGTCCACTGATAAGATGGGGGAAGTAGCCCAAGCTTCACTGGCCAACAATATCTTCCCTGTCACCTCCTGTCTCAAAAGCTCATCCAGAATATAAGGCAAGTAAAAATCAATGGAGAAGATGATCACAGCCTTGGCCGTTGACTCTTTGATGACACGGGCAATGTGTGCAGCATTGAGGTCAGGCTGGCTTATCATGATGTTTTCTGTAAAGGCCACGCAAGCTCCAGCCTTAAGTATCTCTCTACGGACGATCTGAATGCCCTGTTGCCCATAATCATTGTCAACAGCCACAAGCCCCACCCAGGTCCAGCCAAAGTGCAACACCAGCTGGGCCAGTCCCTGGGACTGGAAGGCGTCACTGGGGACAGTCCGGAAGAAGGAAGGGAACTGTGTCCGGTCGCTCAGGAGGGAGCTGGTGGAGAAGTAGCTGATCTGTTAAGAGGAAAATGCCAGCGAGGTTGGGGAACAAAACTGAATCAACACTGGTTCAAGGATTTTGGGGGCTAAATTTACAAATATGTCCCAGATGCCAAACTATAGCAAAACTAGTGCAAAAGAACAGTACCACATTTATCAAAGGGAAACCCATCAATTGCTATAAATGAGATTCCTTCACTATGTTTGGTGCTGGTTTTACAACAGTTTAGCATCTGGCAGACGTTTAAATGTATCACTCCATTAAATCTCATGGTAAATAATGCATTAGTCTTAACAAAATGCACTGTGTTAACTGGTGTAATAATGTCTGTTACAGCTACTGTATGTACATCATGTGATCTTCCAACATGTGCATGTCTTACTGACACTGGTTTCCTTTTTCCTTGTGTTGATTAAATCTGCCAGGTCTGAGGACACATTCATCTCGACGCCTAGGAGATCAAAGTCCTGCATCTTCATCTTAAAGAGGCAATCACTGCTAAAGAATGACCAAAGTGCACTTATTCCACTGACACGCATTGTTACCTTTTTTTAAACTCAAATCAGACACCTTTATGTTTTTTTATTGTGTTTGTAAAGTAAGACTTGGGAGGGGTGTGATTTCCTTTGACTGCTCTCTTTTGAGCGATGTCCCTGTGGGTTCAACAAGTGCATCTATAGCCAGAGACCATATCCCCACCTTCCCTTATCTTTATTGACTCTCTGATAAGGGCATGTCGGGATAGGGGTAAAGTAAACACTTGAATGACAAACACTCCCCCCATTCAGAGACCCCTAAAAATTCAACAGGCAAACTATGTGGAATTACACGCGTAATACACAGGCAGACTATGTGGAATTACACGCGTAATACACAGGCAGACTATGTGGAATTACACGCGTAATACACAGGCAGACTATGTAGAATTACACGCGTATTACACAGGCAGACATCAGTATATGAAATGCTCACGCTCCAATGGTTATTTTAGCACCACATACAGCAAATTCAACCTTACCTGTGGGTATCGGTACAGTCCCAGGATCTGAGCCATCAGAATGGAATATGTAGAGACCGAGTGGCCGATGACAGCTGCCAAGGGGACACCTTGATGGCACCTATAATTGGGCACAGGCGGCCTGTGCCCAGTCAGCACCTGTAGGGTTCCTGCAACTGCCCACTGTATGACAGTACATGAATCATAGACTTGGAGGACCAAGGTGACGTTGGGTAGAAACTCACTGTCACTGTTGATCTCCTGCACGGCAAACTGCATTGCCAGGACACGCTGGTAATTATCAAAACGAGACCTGGTTATGAGAATAAGTGTTGGGAATCTGATGAGGCAATGTAACCCTAAGGATATTTTGAGGTTCAAACCATGAATCATATACAGTACTAACGAGTGAGGAATGGTTGTGTATAGATAAAATATAACGGGTACACCGGAATCCCCCATCGAATGCGGGTACAACTGTGAATATAGGACACACTCCGATGGACTAGGGAATCAATAAACTACAATTATTTTAGGAGGAGCGATGTTTCGGTCAAGGCAAAGGTCCATGTAAGGACTGAAACGTTGATCCATGTACAATAAATGTACTGTACTTTATTGATTACCGAGTTGCTCACTGGACAGCCGCTCTCTATTTTATATATTAACAATGACAGTAAAATGTGCATTGGGGGATGAGTAGGGTGTGTCAGTATTGGAATCACAGGGAGGGAGGTTTATGGCAGGATTGAGGATAGCAGAGCGGGCTGTATGTACAGTATGAATGTATGTCTTTATTTATATAGCGCCATTAATGTACATAGTGCTTCACAGCAGTAATACATGGGACAATCATATAAATAACAAATAATACATAATGGGAGAAATGCTTCAGACATAAAACTAACATTTAGGAAAATAATTCCCTGCTCTGAAGAGCTTACAATCTAATTGGTAGGTAGGAAGAACAGAGACATTAGGAGGACGTTCTGGTAAGTGCATCTGCAAGGGGCCAAGGTTTATGTATGACGTGTAAAGTATCAGCCACGGAGCTATTCAAATGCTTCGTAAAGCTGGCGTGTTTTAAGGTGGGTCTTAAAGGTGGATAGAGAGGGTGCTATGTGGATATTGATGGGAAGGGCATTCCAAAGTTGTTGGGCAGTCAGTGAGAAAGGTTTTAGCCAGGAGAGGCCATTAGATGCCAAGGGTGTAGAGAGAAGACATCCTTGAGCAGAACGCAAGAGTCAGGATGGTGTATAGGGAGAACTTAGGGCTGAGATGCAAGGAGAGCAGAAGAGTGTAAAGCTTTAAAATAGAGAAGGAGAATTGAGTGTGTGATACGGGATTTGATAGGAATCCAAAAGAGGGATTTCAGCAGGGCAGATGCTGAGACAAATTTAGGAAGTACAGTGATTATGGCAGTAGCGTTTAGGATAGATTGTAGGGGAGACAGGTGAGAGGTAGGAAGGCCAAACTGCAGGAGGTTACAGTAATCAAGAAGGAAGAGAATGAGGGCCTGTGTCAGAGTTTTAGCAGTCAAGCAACAGAGGAAAGGGCGTATCATTGTAATATTGCGGAGGAAAAAAATGACAGGTTTTAGCTACCTTTTGAATGTGAGAGGAGAATGGGAGAGAGGAGTCGAATGTGGCCCCTAGGCAATGTGTTTGTGCTACTGAGTGTATGATAGTACTTCCAACAGTAATGTGGAAAGAGGTAGTAGGGCAAGGTTTCGTATGAAATATGAGGAGCTCTGTTTTTGACATGTTGAGTTAAAGTCGGCAGAGGGCCATCCAGAATGATATCACAGAGAGACATTCAGAAACGTTAGTGTGTACATCAGGTGTAAGGTCAGAGTTTGAAAAGTTAATTTGTTAGTCATCAGCATAAAGATGATATTTGAACCCAAGAGATGTGATTAGGATGTGATTAGGTCACCTAGAAAGTGTGTAAAGAGAAAAGAGAAGAGGTCCCAGGACCGAGCCCTGGGGTACCCCCACAGAGAGAACGATAGAGGATGAGGTGTTAGCAAAAGAGACACTGAAAGTAGAATGGGAGAGTTAGGAGGAGATCAAGGATAGAGCTATGGTTAGAATACCAAGAATTTGGATAATGTGAAGGAGAAGAGAGTGGTCCACAGTATCAAATACTGCAGAGAGGTTGCGTAATATTAGCAGTGTGTAATAACCTCTGTCTTTGGCCGCATAGAGGTCATTAGTTATTTTAGTGTGGGCTGTTTCAGTGGAGTGAGCAGTGCGGAAGCCAGATTGTAGAGGGTCTAGGAGAGAATAGGTGTTAAGGAAATGGCGCAAACGAGAGAATACAAGGCGTTCAATGAGTTTAGAGGCAAAAGGCAGGAGGGAAACAGGATGATAGTTGGAAAGACAGGTAGGGTCAAGCTTGCTGTTTTTGAGTTATGGTATTACTGTTGCAAGTTTTAAGGAGGAAAAGGTACCCGAGTAGAGGGAGGAGTTAAAAATGTGTGTGAGCATAAGGATTATAGTAGGAGCACGAGATTTTAGGAGATGGGAGGGAATGGGGTCAAGAGGGCAGGTGGTAGAGGGAGAAGAGGAGATATGCAACGACACATCTTCCTCTGTGACAGCAAAATAAGAGTCAAGGAAGGCAAGAGGAGAGTTAGGAAGAGATGTAGGGTGTGAGGAGGATACAGTGGGGTTTGAACCAGTAGGAGTAGAAGTTGTATGTGGGAGGTGAAGATGAGAGCATGTAGAAATAAGACAGGGACCTTGATTGGGAGAGATATCTCCATAAGAAAGGAGGCGAGGCATGGACAGAAAGAGAATGTGTAAGGATAACTTGTAGCAGTGTTTTCGTGCAGGGGGTATAGCTGTGTAGTGTCAGAGGGCACAAGTAAGAAAGGACTACATTTGAATTGAGAAGTGGCAAATGAATGAGAGATGGAGATATATGAATATATCCATCTTATTCACAGATGTATATATTTGGAACTGGCCTTTTATCCCATTAAACAAGTCGCTGCCATTAAGTCACTTGTCCACTACGTGGGATTGACCCATTCACCAATTAAACACTTCCCTGTCATAGGTCACTGTGCTCCGACATGGGACTGACCATATAACCTATTAAACACATACCTGTCATTAGTTCACTTGACCCCTACGTGGGACTCATGCTTTAACCCATTAAACACGTCACTGTCATTGGGTCGTTTTGCTCCTACATGTCACTGACCATTTTGAAGATGACAACAACAAATGTTTTATAAGTCAAATGATAAAGAAATACATCTTACGGTTTGCAGACGGCTGGGGCGGGTTTCTCTGTGAAGTTAATTTCGGGATATATTTTGTAAACATGGATGGATAACACCCCACCAATTACAATGTCTCCAGTCTCCACAGTTCCCCTGAATTCGGTGTTATTGAAGGTGCACCCCAGCATGAATGGTGCAGTGTAAAATAGCATAAGTTGCCACATTGTCCTATAGAAAAATGGCAGCATTTTCTGAAATCCCCAAACTGTAGGGAGATGAATGTCATGTCTTCGGGAACTGCACGGGATAAACGCTGGCCCTGGGAAAATAAGACACCCGACATTCACTTAATTCAAAGTTTTGTTTCTTTTGTAGTTAATCAATAATCCTTTGCAATATCCAGCCTCTAAGACCTGATGGGTTTTGAGGCAGGATAGAGGTGTGTGTGTGTTAGAGGAATAGCAGAGAGGGCTCCAGGCCTGGATGGAGATGCAGTGCAGGACTGTGTATGTGGGGGAGGTGGTCAGAACAGGAATAGCAGAGTGTGCTGCAGGGCTGATGGAGGTGCAGTGACACAGCTGTGTGTGGGAGAGAACTGAGATCCATCATAGCTGAGAGAAGTGAGAGGAGTAGGAGGAAGTCTGCAATGTAGAGCAGCTACATGAAAGACAAGTTTGTTTCTAAATAAGAGAATGCCTTGAGGGTCAGAGGGTACTCCCCAGGAAGTGTTTACCAAACACAGCCTCCAGAGACCAGCAAAGCAGATACAGAGTCTGAGGAGAGCGAGCGAAGCAGGTAACAGCTGCTCACACAGTTACAGACAATATAACCAGAAGAAGAGGTTAAAATGTCTGTAGCACTGAAACAGCAAAAATCCATTTGCAGTCTATGTAACTGCTGGGAGTAGATATACATGGGTCAACCGCAGGGGGCAGAGACCAGCCCCAAGGGGAAGAAAAAAAGCAATGAAGAAAACTACTTGTTGCAGAGTTTGAGTCTCCTGGAAAGAGCATAACACCCGAGATAAATTCAGATACAGAGGAATCATCTGCGAGGCGTAGTAACTTTACTCAGAGACAAGTTCCAGGCACAGATGGTGCAGTAACACAGCAGAGAGACAAGCTCCAGGCACTGATGCTGCATCCACTGGGGGCAGTACTAGTGGAAATGCTTCAGGCACAGATGGCGTAGCCACTGGGGGCAGTAAGATGGTTAATGCCCCAGTCACACATGATGTTAGGGGCAATGAGAACATTACACAGCAGGTTCCTGCCATGGATTGAGCAGCCGGCAGTAGCAGTGCAGGGTGTGGGGGGGGGGGGGGGGGGTCAGGTTACTACCAGCCACAGACTTTGCAGCCCAAAGTAGTGTTCTGACCCAGCATTTACTAATTACCCCCAGTTTCCATAAATGCTTTATTGGCAGGGTCCTACTGAAGGAATTTATGGGGTTTCAGGCCTCGGACATCTTCACAATAGTGAAGTATGTAAAAAAAAGTGTAAATTCATTTATAGGGTAATAATTATGCGTACATTAAAGAATTAAAAACAAGCATTCAGACAAGACACAGGTTACCAATCACTGTAGCAGGATTCGGTAGGATCGTTCACTCCACGTTCAGTGTTGCGGTCTCAGGCTTCTGGAGCAATGGGATGTACTTTAGGTAGGTGGATACCTCTTGATCTCCGTAAAGGTAAGGAAAAGTTCCTCATTGGAGTTGTCTCGATCCCACGGGATCCTTACCTTGTTCCTTACCTTTACGGAGATCAAGAGGTATCCATCTACCTGAAGTACATCCCCTGGTTCCAGAAGCCTGAGACCGCAAACCTGGGAACTGTGTCTTGTTACACGAAATGCTTGTTTTTAATTCCTTGATGTACGCATAATGATTACCCTATAAATGAATTGACACTTTTTTTACGTACTTCACTATTGTGTTGTGTGCTGTTTTTCTTTTTGTCATCTCTGTATAGAAGGGTGCCGAGCCACCCTGATACTGACACCAGCAGATGCCAGCAATTGCTTTCACAATACACAAGGTTGTATATGATTTTTCACTATCTGGTGATAATTGTCACAGTGGGTTATTAACCGATACTGAAATATTTTGGATGGTTTATTGGATGCGCACGTCACACATTTTTTCATATAGTCTACTCGTACATCTTCGCCTTTATTCATACCCCAGGTGACAGGAAGTATGATGTAAGCTTCAAAAGGGGTGAGCCGTGAGAAGCATTTTAGCCCTGGTTTGAGGACTTGAAACTTACACACCTGTGGAAAGAGTTTGTGGCCATTCCTGTGAGCCGCCTGGGAACTAAACTAGCGACTGTTATATTTCATAACAAGGCTGTTACTAAACAGAACATTACAGTTATATATTGGTTAAAGAGATAATATACTTTACTTTCTGGGAAATATAGAGGGTGAGATCTGGAAGGAAGGTGGGTGTGGACATGGGGCTGGGGTGTAAGGTTAATCTGTGGGAAAATGTGGTATTGCTCACCATCCCCCAAATTCCATCTTTATCGGGGGGTACAGAAGGGTAGGTTTCTACAGTTCCCAGCCCAGGCTTTGCTTTAAGTGTGGATCCAACTAACATTTAAGTGCCGGCTGTTACAAAATTAGGTGCAGTCAGTGTGGGGTTCTGGGGCATAATCGTTCTCTGGCCTAATGTTGTGATGTGTCATTTGTGTGGGGGACAGGGTCATTATTTTAGGGAGTGTCCTGAGGCAGCGCATAATAATGATCCCAGGACAGTGAGACAGCCCCATCGGAGGAGACCCCTGTAGTGGAAGACACCCGCTAGTTATTCAGCCCTCATCTTCATTACAATGTACAGTTATTACATAAATGAGCTTGGGGGTAGATCTCCAGAGTCATCATCCCTGACCATAAAGAGGAGAGAGCTGGTATGGATATATTCTCTGAGCAGGAGGGGAGCAGGATCTAACAGGGGCAGTTGGGGAGCAGGAGTCAATAGGGCAGGAGGGGAGACGGAGCCAATGGGGCAGGATGAGAGCAGGAGCCAAGAGGGGCATCATGAAGCAGGAGCCAATGGGGGTAGGAGGGGAACATGAGTCAATGGGTCAGGATGGGAGCAGGAATCAACAGGGACAAGATGGGAGCAGGAGCCAACAGGGGCAGAATGGGAGCAGGAGCCAAGGGGAGCAGAAGGGGAGCAGGAGCCAATGGGGGCAGGAGGGGAGCAGGAGACAGCAGGGGCAGGATGGGGAGCAGGAGCCAATGGGGCAGGAGGTGGAGCAGGAGGTAATGGGGGCAGGAGGGGAGCAGGAACCAATGGGAACAGGAGGGGGAGCAGGAGGTAATGGGGCAGGAGGGGAGCAGTAGGTAGGGACAGAAAGGGAGCAGAAGTTAGTGGGTCAGAAGGGGAGCAGGAGAGGAAGGGAGCAAGAGCCAATGGGGGCAGGAGGGGAGCAGGAGAAACATGGGGTAGGAGGAGAGAAGGAGCCAACAGGGCAGAAAGGGAGCAGGAGCCAATGGGGGCAGGAGGGGAGCAGGAGCCTACGTGGGCAGTATGGGAGAAGGAGTCAACGGGGGCAGGATGGAAGCAGGAGCCAACAGAGGCAGGAGGGGAGCAGGAGATAGCAGGGGCAGGATGGGAGCAGGAGCTACATAGGCAGAAAAAGTGCAGGAGCCAATAGGGGCAGGATGGGAGTAGGAGCCAATGGGGGTAGGATGGGAGCAAGAGTCAACTGGGGCAGGAGCAAATGAGACAGGAGTGGAGCAGGAGCCAATGGGGGCAGGAGGGGAACAGGAGTCAAAAGGGGCAGAATGGGAGCAGAGGATAATGGGACAGGAGGGGAACAGGAGCCTACATGGGCAGTATTTGAGCAGGAGCCCATGGGGGCAGGATGGAAGCTGGAGATAACTGAGGCAGAAGGTAGAACAGGAGATAATGGTGACAATATGGGAGCAGGAGCCAACGAGAACAGGAGGGGAACAAGAGTCAACTGGGGCAGGAGGAGAGGAGGAGAAAATGAGAGAGGAGGGGAGCAGGAGCCAACGGGGGCAGGAGGGGAACAGGATTCAACGGGGGCAGTATGGGAGCAGGAGCCAACGGGAGCAGGATGGAAGCTGGAGATAACGTAGGCAGGAGGGAGCACAGGATGGGATCAGGAGCCAACAGAGGCAGGGGGAATGCAGGAGATAATGGAGGCAGGTTGGGAGCAGGAGCCAACAGGGGATAGAGGGGAGAAGGACCAAATGGGGACAGGAGGGGAACAAGAGTAAAATGGGGCAGGAGGGGAGCAGGAGCAAATGAGGACAGGAGAGGAGCAGGAGCGAATGGGGGAAGGAAGGGAGATGGAGCCACAGGTGAAGGAAGGGAGCAGGAGCAAGCGAGGGAAGGATGGGAGAAGTAGCCAATGGGGGCAGGATGGAAGCTGAGCTGGAGTCAACTGGGGCAGGATGGGAGACGGAGCTAACGGGGCAGGAGGGGAACAGGAACCCATGGGGGCATGAAGGGAACAGGAGTAAACAGGGGCAAGATGAGAGCAGGAGCTTACAGCAAAAGAATTGGAGCAGGAGCCAAAGGGGGCAGGAAAGGAGCAGGAGTCAACAGGGGCAGGAGGGGTACAAGTCAACTGGGGCAGGAGGGGAGCAGGAACAAACGAGACAGGAGATGAGCAGGAGCCAACAGGGGCAGGAGGGGAAAAGGAGTCAAAAAGGGCCAGATGGGAGTAGGAGCTAACAGGGCAGGAGGGGAACAGGAGCCAATGGGGGCAGGAATGGAACAGGAGCCACAGGTGCAGGAGGGGAGCAGGAACAAATGGAGGCAGGATGGAAGTAGGTGCCAACGGAGGCAGGAGTGGAACTGAAGTAAAAAGGGGCAGGAGCTAATGGGGAAGGATGGGAGCAGGAGCCAACGGGGGCAGGAGGGGAGCAGGAGCCAATCGGGGCAGGAAGGGAGCAGAGCCACAGGTGCAGGAAGGGAGCAGGAGCAAATGGAGGCAGGATGGGAGTAGGAGCCAATGGGGGAAGGATGAGAGCAGGAGCCAACAGGGGCAGGAGGGGAGCAGCAGCCAATGAGGACAGAAGGGGAACAAGAGTCAACTGGGACAGGAGGGGAACAGGAGCCACTGGGGGCAGGGTCGGAGTAGGAGCCAACGGGGGTAGGATGGGAGCTTAGCTGGAGTCAACTGGGGCAGGATGGGAGCAGGAGCTAACGGGGAAAGGAGGGGAACAGGAGCCAATGGGGGCATGAAGGGAACAGGAGTCAACAGGGGCAGGATGTCATCAGGAGCTAACGGCAGAAGAATTGGAGCAGGAGCCAATGGTGCTTAGCTGGAGTCAACTGGGGCAGGATGGGAGCAGGAGCTAATGGGGAAAGGAGGGGAACAGGAGTCAACAGGGGCAGGAGGGGAGCAGGAGCAAACGGGGGCAGGAGGGGAGCAGGAGCAAATGGGGACAGGAGGGGTACAAGTCAACTGGGCAGGAGGGGAGCAGGAGCAAACAAGACTGGAGATGATCAGGAGCCAACGGGGCATTAGGGGAACAGGAGTCAAAAAGGGCCGGATAGGAGCAGGAGCTAACAGGGCAGGAGGGGAACAGGAGCCAACGGGGCAGGATTGGAGCAGGAGCCAACAGGGGCAGGATGAAAGCAACAGCCAACAGGGTAGGAGGGGAGCAGGAGTCAACCGGGGCAGGAGGGGAGCAGGAGCCAACGGGGACAGAAGCGGAACAAGAGTTAACTGATGCAGGATGGGAGCAGGCGCTAACGGGGGCAAGAGGGGAGAAGGAGCCAACAGGGGCAGGATGGCAACAGGAGTCAACAGATGCAGGATGGGAGCAGGAGCTAACGGGCCAGGAGGAGAACAGGAGCCAACGTCGGCAGAATTGAAGCAGAAGCCAACGGGGCAGGATGGGAGCAGGAGCCCACAGTGACAGGATGGGAGCTGGGTCCAACAGGTGCCGGATGGGAGCTGGAGTCTTCAGGGGCAGGATGGGAACAGGAGCCAATGGGGCAGGAGGGGAACAGAAGCCAATAGGTGCAGGATAGGGGCATGCAGATTCACCAGGAAAAAAGACAACGTTAAAAGCAACACTGGGGAGTTACAGATATCGGGGATCCCACCCCGAATGCTTTCAATGCACTAACCTGGTGGGCATAATGAATAATACTGTATGGAGGAGGGATAAACACAGAAGCCTGCAAAAGTGAGTGAGGGGAGGAGGGAATAGCAGATACTGTGAGAGAGAAAGATGTGTCCTCCCACTGACCCAATGCAGCATATTAAGGGTGCACTGGAACCATATGCAGCCTATTCAGACCACACTGTGACACCATGCAATCAGTGGCAAGGATACTAAAAGCTCTAGAACAGAGAGTCACAAGGAAAAAATAAAAAAGAGTAAATAATGTGGTGGACAACTGAGAAAAGCAACGAGGGAAAATGAAAACGTGGGTGTCAAATAGATGTTGATTGAAGAAATCACTGAGGACAGCATCAGACAATGAAGGAGCTCCAATGGACACCGCTACCTGGGATGCATGTATAACAGAGAAATAGTGTGAATACCTCTGTGGATCCCTCTTGTAGCACTCCTTTCTCTGTACTCGGCTGTCCTGCTGGCAGTGTAGACGTGGTGGTCTCCAAATCGGCTGCGACTCCTCTCATCAACTGTGTGGAGCTCCCGAGTGCCGGTGGTGCGTATGAGCACTTCCGGTCCGTCCGGTGAATGCTCCCCTCCCTCCGTGAGATCCACAGGGGAGACAATGATCTATGCCAACTCCCATAGGAGGTACCCTCTGATCCTCAGTGCGTCTGTCCAATCGATGAGCAATGCAAACTTGGAAATGGATTGGTATTAGACTGCAACGTCCAAAAAGCACCTTCAGCTCACCAGATAGGAAGGATTAAAAACATTTATTGAACTACATAAAAATGAAAAAAGGACAAACAAAATACAAAAACACACAACCTCCTACGCGTTTCAGGTTCTAAGAGCCCTTTCTCAAGGGGGAAAGTTGGGACTGTGAGTTAATCTCCTTAATATAGCCCCTCCTGTGCACTTGACACACAGCTGTAATGGATAATCATCAGTGATAAATACATTGGTTAAAAAACTAAGCATCACATACTGTACACCTAATGCAAAGCATCATTAGAATAAAGAGATCTTGATAAAATATCAAAAGATACATGCAAAACATTTCATATTAGTTATAATAATTAATTAACTATTGAGATTCTAAATCAAAAAAACCTCAACAGAAAAAAATATGAAAAAGGGACAAAAAGGACCCTATCAGTTGGGAAAGTAACATACATGTATCATGAATTCAGTATTTACTTCATTACGGTGAAAAGGCAGCAAATACATAAAGGAACTATGCACAGTTAAAGAAAAGTAATAAGAGAATAACTAAAAGCATTTATATCCTGTATGAATGTTAGGCAAAACATGACATCAATACACAGTGATCTATTTGTCAAACATTGTGTCCTCTAAATAGATAACATGAACTCACTGAACTCTTCATGGCATAGTTCTCTTAATACAAAGGATCAGGGATTACAAGAAGCTAAAAAAACACACACACATTAGCTCAGTATATAATCTGAATAGGTCAATTGTTTCAAAGAAACTATTTCAGATCCCACTCCGTGTTTAACCCTTTAGGGATCAGTGTATCCAGTGTAAAAATCCAGTGGGCCTCTCTGCGGTAGAGTATATTAACTCTATCACCGCCTCTATAATGTACAGGGACCGGCTCAATAGCAATGCATTTAAAATTGTTGAGAGACCCATCCTGGCATACACTGAAATGTTTGGACACAGGGAGTATCTGATCTTTTTGAAGGATAAGTCGCATGTGTTCAAGTATCCTTAACTTAAACATACGTGTCGTGAGACCTATATATTTCTTTTGACACCCACAGATCAGCATGTAAATCACATATTCTGTCCAACAGTTTACAAACAGAGATGTTATAAGATCTAGTGTTATCTATGTTGGAAAACACTTTAGACTTTAAAACATATTTGCAAATTTTGCATCTCCCACAAGCGAAACACCCGACTAGTTTGGGAAAGAATTATTTTTTAGTACTTAATCTATCTTTCTTAACTACACTTGATGCAACCATATTTCCTATTGTCTATGATCTTTGAAAAACAAACCTAGGTCTAGTTGTGGTGGTACTTCTAAGTAGGGGGTCAATGGTCAAGATTGACCAGTGTTTATTCACAATGTTTCTGATTGCATCTGCTTGTCTGCTGAATTTAGTGATAAAATATGGGGTGTTCATATTAGAACGGTTAGCATCATTTTTAATTTGAGTTTTAAAATTTCTAGTGCTATTCTTTGCTATGGATCTACATATCATCTCATCTCTGTTCTGTTGAAGCACATTTTGATATGCTTTTTGTAAGATGTTTTTATTGTATCCTCTAGCAAGGAAACGGTTGGTTAATTCAATAGATCTCGAATGGAAATCTTCCAAATTGGAGCAATTCCTCCTTAGGCGTATGAATTGCCCATAGGGTATGCCTTTGATAAGGCCTCGGCTATGTGCACTGCTTGCATGTAATAAAGTGTTTTTAGCATTATCCTTGCGAAAGATATCTGTGTGTACCTGTTGATCAAGACCTACATAAAGTTTCAAATCAAGATAATGTATGAAAGTGGAGTGATACTGTGATGTGAAATGCAAATTAAATGTATTTGTGTTAATGTGATCAATGAACAAATTTAACTCTTCCACCGTACCACTCCAAATGATCAGTAGATCGTCGATGAAGCGACGGTAAAAGTGAATGTGGTGTCGAAAGGGATTACTATCTCCAAATACGTGGGTCGCTTCCCACCAACCCATGAAAAGATTCGCATAGGAAGGTGCGAAGCATGTGCCCATGGCAGTTCCACGTGTCTGGAGGTAGAAAGTCCCTGAAAATAAAAAATAATTGTGTGTGAGTAAAAAGTGTATACAATCTAATTAAAAAGCTATGTGCAATGGTGAAAGTGATGCGTCTAATTCTAAAAAGTGTCTCGTGGCTATAATGCCCTGTGTGTGTGCAATGATAGAATATAAAGAAGAAACATCTAAAGTGACCCAAAGGAAATCAGAGGACCAGGGATAATGTTGAAACAACGTGAAAAGATGTGAAGTGTCTAATAGGTGAGAGGGCAGGGTGTGTACAATGGGTTGTAAATAATAATCAATATAAATTGATGTGTTCACCCAGTGCCCCTATACTGGAAACTATTGGACGCCCAGGTGGTGAGTCTAAAGATTTGTGTACCTTAGGCAGGTGATGAAAAACAGGGATAATCGGATGCAAGCAATGCAGATAGTCATTGTGACACCATGCAGCCTATTCAGACCACACTGTGACAACATGCAGCCTATTCAGACCACACTGTGACACCATGCAGCTTTTTCAGGGTGCACTGTGACCACATGCAGCCTAATCAGGGTGCACTATGACCACATGCAGCCTATTCAGGGCGCACTATGAATGGTAACAACATGAAGTTTACCATTCCCTGTGGTGTCACAGTGGGAAAATGTGAATATTTGAATATCAATTTTTGTACTGTTCTCCCTTTCACACTATGTAATATTTGATGTTTTTGTGTTGTACACGTGTTGCTTGTATTATAATAAATTAAATTGCAGGGCAGGATGCAGGAAAGTGACAGAGCTATGTGTGTGCTCAGTAGAGAAATAGCAGAGAGGCTGAGGGCAGGATGGAGGTGTGTGTGAGGGTGTAGTCAGTACAGGAATTGTAGGAAAGGTGCAGGACAGGATGGGGGTGTATAGTGACACAGCTGTGTTTGTGTGTTTGTGGTCAGTACAAGTATAGCAGAGATGGTGCAGGGCATGATGGATTTGCAGTGACTGATATGTGTGTGTTTGTAGGTGTGGGGGGTGTAGTCAGGATGCAGTGAAGTGACAGAGCTGTTTGTGTGTGTGCTTGTAGTCAGTATAGGAAAAGGTGAGTAGGTTCAGGACAGAATGTAGATGCAGTGACCGAGCTGTGTGTGCAGAGGGGGGCGGAGGGAGTGTAGTCAGTACAGGAATTCCAGAGAAGGTGCTGGACAGGATGGAGATGCAGTGAAAGAGCTGTGTGTGTGTGGGAGTGTAGTCAGTACAGGAATAGCTGAGGAGGTGCAGGACAGGATGAAGGTGCTGTGAGAGAGCTGTGTGCAGTGACAGGATACACTCACCTTTTCGTCCTCAGTCTCATAACATTTATAAATAAAAGCCCCTTTTTATACAGGGGTAGAAATTGCTATTAGGGAATTTTATTTCCCCTAGAGGATAAATAAGTAACAAACCTCACACTGATGGAAAAAATAGCATTACAGTGCAGAACATAACATGCAGAGAACATACATTGCTACCTCTGCAGCACTGAAAGGGTTAAAGGCAATTTCTTTTAATGAGATAATGAGTTTACTTTGTGCGTACAATTTGGGACTGCTTCAATTTGGGAATAACATATTCCCCCCTGTGAGGCACTACACACCGGACTTTATCAACCTTTTACAGTACCTTGAAAGCAGCTTTTACGCTCCAATAAAATGCTCTATTATCTGACATTTGTGAATTTCATAATGAAACAAAAAAATGGAAGCGTTTATTAGGGGGGGGGGGCTGGCACTGCCAATGCCTGTGCTGTACCTGTGCTGGAGACTGGCACTGCCGCTGCCTGCATTGTATCTGTGCTGCATGTACTTGTCATGGTGTAGTAATGTGTGTGAGGGGGAGGCTGGCACTGCTGCTGCCCATACTAGACCTGTGCTGTGTATACATGTCATGTTGTAGTAGTGTGTATGTGTGTGTGTGTCTATTAAGGCGAGGCTGGCACTTGCTGCTGTCCCAGGCCTGATGAGTCATACAGTTCTTGGGTCCACTGACAGTCACGTGCCACAAATAATAACAACATTTTCCTGGTTAGGAGAGGGGAGCTAATCACAGAGTTCCTCATGGGCGGGGACTAACACAGCCGAGAAAAACGTGTGAATGTTCCTGGCTGTGCAGCTGCTCATTCAAATACAAACCATAAATACGTCATGTGGCGGTAGAGTAGTCAGCATCATATAATGAAGATGAAGCCTGGCTGGCTGCCGCAGAACCGTATGTAATAGCCGCCTATGTGAGGCTCATTTGGGCCAATGTATATAATGTTTTGTGTAACCCCTTCCAGAAAAGAGCTAATCACTGTCTGATGTCTGGAAGGGTGGAAACTGTATAAGTTGGGAACAAGGAATGTTATAAATGTATATCTGTAAAAGCTCTTTATTCCCTTTAAAATGTAATCCCCCCTGTTTAGCAAGCCAGAATGGAAAGTTGTGTGTAATGATTTCTTTGCAGGCAAATGCAGTAATTCCCTTACCTGAGCTGCCTGCATAGAAATGCCTGATAGAGACAAAGAATTGGGGGAGGATAAGTGCAGAGGACAAATAGTGAGAAGGGAAGGGCTGAATATCAGGTGTGGGGATGGGCTCTCAGCGGGGTAGAGCCTTTATTTCCTGTAGACCTGGAGGCGCCTTCCCAGCAGGAAATTTGGGCTGACCGGTAGGAGCTGTTGCCGGGTCTGTGCCCCGTAGTGTAATCACCATAGGCAATTTAAAATCTGACATAGTGGGTCCGCTCATGATCCCCAGTCGCTCGGGGAAACGCTACATCCTCACGGAGGATGATTTAAGCACTCAGTATTTGAGTCTTTAGCTCTGTCTTCGATCAAAGCGTGTAAGGTGGCGGAGGCTTCACTAGGGTAGGTTTCCCGAGCGAGATCCTAACTGATCAGGGGGCACAGATCATGTTCGAACTGCTCCAATGTCTCTGCGCTACGTGCAGTTCACCTCTTTCCACACAACCCCCTACCATCCCCAAATGAATGGATTGTGTGAGTAGTTCAAAGGGACCTTGAAGCAAATGCTGCAAGCCTCTGAACGTCTCTGGAGGAAATCTCACCCTCTCGCAGACTTCCTTCACTACAAATTTATGCTATCCTGTTTCAACTCTGCCCTCTCTCAGGCTAAAAAACATAACTTTTCTTCACTAATCAACACTCACAATTCTTAACCTTTCTGATTCTTTTCTGTCTTTGATTCCCTACTCAGACTACCCTCTGCTGCCTGTTCTTTTTCCTCCATTTCACCTACGGACTTTGCCAACTATTTCAAGGAAAAATTGGAATCCATACGTCGGGATGTCCCCTTTTTAATTCCTCTCCCATTCTAAACCTCTTCCTAACTCTCCTCTCTCCTTCCTCGACTCTTTTTCCGCTGACACAGAGGGGGATGTGTCATTGCTGATCTCCTCTTCTCCCTCTACCACCTGCCCTCTTGACCCCATTCCCTCCCATCTCCTAAAACCTATTGCACCTACTATAATCCCTATGCTCACACACATTTTTAACTGCTCTCTCTACTCTGGAACCTTTCCCTATTCTTTCAAATATTCAACAGTTATACCAATACTCAAAAACAGCAAGTTTGACCCTACATGTCTTTCTAACTATCGGCCTATCTCCCTCCTGCCTTTTGCCTCTAAACTCCATGAATGTCTTGTATTCTCTCTCTCGTTTCATTTTCCCAACACCTTTTCTCTCTAGACCCTCTACAATGTGGCTTCCACAGTGCTCACTCAACTGGAACACCACTGAAACAGCCCTCGCTAAATTAACTAATGACCTCCATGCTGCCAAAAACAGAGGTCATTTCACTTTGCTCATATTAGTCAAACTCTCTGCGGCACTTGATACTCTGGACCACCTTCAACTCCTTCACATTCTCCATACTCTTGATTTGCGTAGCAAAGCTCTATCCTGAATCTCCTCTTACCTCTCCCATCGTACTTTCAGTGTCTCTTTTGCTAACACCTCCTCCTCCTCTATCGATCTCTCTGTGGTTGTATCTCTATGATTAAGGACCACGCAGGTCCGAAACGCGTCAGAGTGTGTCCCCCATACCATATGTTTTTTCAATAAAATTTCATTTTTAATCTACACCTTGCTGGTCTCTCATCTCTACAAGCTGTGCACCGCTGGAATCTTCGGATCCTTCCTACTGTCTCTGTGGTTGTACACCAGGGTTTTGTCCTGAGAGCTCTTCTCTTTGTCTGTACACACTCTCTCAAGGTGACCTAATCACATATCTTGGGTTCAGATATCACCTCTATGCTGATGACAAACAAATTGACATTTAAACCCCTGACCTTACACCTGCTGTACAGATAAAAGTTCTGAATGTCTCTCTGCTATATCATCCTGGATGGACCTACGCTGCCTTAAACTTAACATGGAAAAAACAGAGCTCCTCACACTTCCTCCCAAACATGGCTATACTACCTCCTTCCACATTACTGTTGGAAGTACTATTATTCACCCAGTAGCCCAAGCACACTGCCTAGGAGTCACACTCGACTCCTTTCTCACATTCCACTCTCACATTCATAAGGTAGCTAACACCTGTTGTTTTTTCCTCTGCAATATTACAAGGATACGTCCTTTTCTCTGTTGCTTAACTTCTACAACTCTGACACAGGCCCTCATTCTCTCCCGTCTTGATTACTGTAACCTCCTGTTGTCCGGCCTTCCTGCCTCTCACCTATCTCCCCTACAATCTATCCTAAACACTACTGCCATAATCACTGTACTCCTTCCTAAATCAGTCTCAGCATCTCCCCTGCTGAAATACCTCTCCTGGCTTCCTATCAAATCCCGTATCACACACTCAATTCTCCTCCTAAATTTTAAAGCTTTACTCTCTTCTGCCCCAATTTCTCCCTATACATCATCCCGACTTATGTGTTCTGCTCAAGGTTGTCTTCTCTCTACCCCTTTTGTATGTAAATTCCTCTCCCACCTTAAACCTTTCTCACTTACTGCTCCATGCCTCTTGAATGCCCTCCCCCTCAATACCCAACTAGCACACTCTCTATCCACATTTAAGACATACCTTAAAACACACCTGCTTAAGGAAATTTATGAGTAGCTCCATGGCTGATAATTTACACCACATACATAAACCTTGGCCCCTTGCAGACACACTTACCAGAACACCCTCCTACTGTGTCTGTATGTTCTTCCTACCTACCAATTACTGTAGTGCCGATGAGTATTCTAAAACAAACCTCTGGCAATCACCAACAAGACCCAGGTACATGCTGGGTACATGCTGGGTATAGGCTGGGTACATGCTGCAACATTCCAGTGACATTTTTGCAGAGAGACAAATGGCCCATTGGCTTAATAGGGGGTGGGGTCCCTGGCAGTCCCTTTCAAACTGAATGGAACTGCCAGGGACCCCAGCTGTGTTAATCCGATGGGCCATTAGTCTCTGCAGAAATGTCACTTAAATGTTACAGCATGTACCCAGCTGATACCTGAGTGATAGCCCCAAATTTGCCCCAGATTTTCCAAGGCAAGTTTAAGGCAAGTTTTAGAATACATGTACAGCACACCTGTAGATTGTAAACTCTTCGGAGCAGGGACTCCTTTTCCTAAATATTACTTTTATGTCTGAAGCACTTCTTCCCTTTAAGAGTTATTTGTATTATTTGTTATTTATATGTTTGTCATGTTTTTACAGCTATGAAGTGCTATGTACATTAATGGTGCTATGTTATTAAAAAAAGGGTTCAGTGTTGCACACCATAAATCAGAAATAACGGGAAAAAACTTGCGTGTAATACTGGTGCACCTTGGGTCAGGGGAATACCTGTCTGGCGAGATCCTATGCATAAATATGAATGGAGAATCCAGGGCACTGCAGATTTGGAATAAGGATTTATTCTGTTAAAGGCACAACGTTTCGAACTACACAGAATTCTTTATCAAGTGACTGGCACAATAAAGTGGCAAAAAGTCCAATATTTATAGTCTCACAATCAAGTGAACAAACTAAACACTCCCCTCAATTACCCCATGTGAGTCCAATTAATTATTGAGTCCTCTTCCGCATTCCGTTGAATGACTCTGATGTATCTGGTCCTATAACGTCATCACGTCTGGGTGTTCTCTCTCCGTGGATCCTAATTGGTCCTTGATAATTATATTAAGAACCCATATGTAACATTTGAACACAATATAAAAAATAAATAAATATTATAATTGAATGTAGGGGTTGGTGTGTTAGGCACCTTATGTTGTTGCAGTGCGTGCCGGAGAGAGTGGTGTAAGGTTCCGCGGCGGGCCGACAGTATAGGGCGCCGCCATGTTTATTGCGCAACCTTCAGAGGGCACTGACATAGCAGAGAGGTCGCGCATGCGCAATGCAAGCACGCGAACGACGGGCCAATAAGGGAAAGGCTCCGTTGGTGTACTACAACTCCCATGAGCTCTAGCGCAGTCACCTGATGTCTGGGAACCAATCAGAGGTTTGGAATTGCGGGAGGAGGAAAATGAAGTGTGGGGGAGAGACCACGCTAGGCAGAGGGGAACTGGAGGGTGAAGGAAGAGGTAGTGTGGGTGCAGGGGGTCCGTGACCCACCTGCATAGGACAGATCTTCCCCGCAGGCCCCTAAGAGAATCCCTGAGCCACAGTAGAGTGAGTTGCTGCAGGGTCGCCCTATAGTGGTAGCGTTATTCCCTTACTGAGTAACAGTTAGGGACCAAGTGCAGAGTTGCGGTTGCTGCAGTCATCTGGGACCAGGTTGCTGAGCATCGCGCCATCAGAAAGCAAAGCGTTGAATCGACGGATCCTTTTTGAAGCTTGTTACCGGTCCCCGCAGTGACTGGAAGGTATTTACAACAAGTGCACCAACACCGGTCAACAGGCGCTGATCCCGCCTTAGGGAACACTCTTTGGGGACACTCGGTGAGTGAGTGGCCAAAGGACTGAGCCTAGATAACTATTTAGTATTGGACACGGTTTGGGGCACGCGGTGACGGGACAGAGACATTACTCTTTAGGAGAGCGGCCGAGCCACTAGTGTTATAGGAACAGTTCAAGTTAGCTACGTGTTACGTGTTATTGCCATGATAAAGTGATAAGTATGATATGTGTTATTGCCTCAGTTAAGCATTAAGGATATTCTAGTAAAGTCAGAACAAGCATTCATATATGTGTGTGGATATGTTTCTTGCCCAGGGGAATCTTACATGATGGGGATCCTGGGTAAGTGGAGGCGCTGCCGTTAGTATAAAGTGTTACCCCAGGCTAACAGTTAGCGGAGGCTCAGATCTCCTGTAGCCACAGGTGTGCGCAGTACCCGTAGTCTCTTTAGAGCGTCAGAAAGAGGGCTACATGTATTTAATAAAACAGTATCTTAAAAATATTTAAAACTTTAAAGAAAGGCAAGATTATGGTTATTCTAGCAAAGAGGTAAATAATTAATTAACTTGCAGGCATTATAAAATATATCTTGATGAATCAATAATCAGTGGAAGACAGATTGTAGATGAAATACAATATTTAAGTCAGGAAGGCACCTATATCAATGTCCACATTGAGATCTAGAGGTACAAGAGTTTTTACAGTGTGTATCCATCTAGTCTCAAGTTTGGAAATTGTATTGATAGTGTCACCTCCTCTCCAATTATATGGTCATTTATTTATCCCAATACAAACAATGATAAACCTTGGGGAAAGGGGGAGGAGGCACCCCTGGTCAGCTAGTGTCAAATGGGTAAGTATGTCCAAATACGGGGTCCGGTGATACATCCAGCATAATGGAATATATGGTAAACCTAAGACCCCAGATAGATTATGGTAATGTCTCGATGATATCATTTAAACTTGTAATTCTAATTCGAAGTAAAATAAGCTGCTGCATATAATGGCAAACTATTACACTAAATATTAAAAAGAGTTTATCCTCAAAGGCTAGATGCCACTGAATTAGCCGGGTAGTTTTATCTAGAAAACTGTCTATGGGGTTAAATGCCTCTCTGGGTAGTATGACAATTCGTTACAGACTACGGTTAATCCCACTCTTTTGTTGGTCCGGTAACTCTTTATTTTTACCTAGGGGTATTCAGTATGATTGTCCACATGCATATTTGTATATATACTAACCTTATTGGTCGCTTGAAAAAGCACTGGAATAAACCCCTTATTTAGGTACAATTAAAGCAAAAAGTGCTGACTATGAATGGCAAAAAGTACTGACTGCAATTACAATCTCTACATGTGAAATAGAGAAAGTGTTTTTCGGCAGTTTGGAGCAAAAGTTTCACTAATGTGAGGCCATACAGGGATTGCTTATTGGTATATAGGGAAAATGGCTAGTATATAGGAGTAATTATATTAACATACACCTTCCCATACCTCTTTGCCACTGGTCTTTGCAACTATGTAACCAACATAAGTAACTCTGTCTAAAAGAAGCGTCTGATCCTGCTCAGTATGACTAGAGACATGACAGCTACAGTAAGTTGTTACATACTGTACAGTACCATATTGTTAGTATGAAACTGGCAACTATGTAGCCAACAGGAGTAACTCTATCTAAAATGAGTGCCTGATCATGCACAGTGCTGCTGGAATCAAGACAGATAGGGTTTTACATACCATCTTCTTAGTAACAGGCTGCCTCTCTTGTATGTAGCTTTCTTGCCAGGTGATATAGAGAGGAGTCTGTATAGTCTGTGGCTAAGGTAATTATAATGTGGTGTTACAGACCACTAACCTCCTTCCACCCAACCTTAACTGAAATAGCATCCTATAGAAAGCAAAGTGATTCAAATTTGGTTGTTTAGTATAGCGTGTGGTGTCAGTATCGAGCACCAAAATACCTTAGACTAGACTGATACTATATTGTAGTATTAAGGGCCACTAGCCTCATTACATGCAACTTTAGCTGAGCTAACATCATATCAATAGCAGGTTTATGCTGGTCAGCTTACTTGTGTAGCGTGTGATGTAAAAAGTAATCACTGCTCATATTGTGTGTAGCAGAGGAATCATTACCATCCATTGATCTGAGTGATCTAATGCAAAATGTCAGATGTCGACGATCATTTTGCATGCTCGGCGTTCATTGTCAAGCCTCATATTGGTTGATGGGGTGTGTTATTCCCCTGTTGCCCTTCTTATACACAACCTGAGTGGTAAGCGGGAGGTGGAGCTACTGAATTAACCCTGTGTGACTGAAATAACCCTGTGTGTACTTTGACATACAAAGGCAGTGGCCTGTATTCGAACACTTCGCGTGGTGTGTACCTCGGAATACCTATGTGATGGCGCGCAATTTCTTCAAACCGTACCGCCTTAAGACGCATGTTGATGCGTTGATGGTTTGTATCGGGTTCAGAATTTGAATTTTAGCACGGTCTGCAATACTGTCGAGAAACTCAAGTGGGCGATCGCGAGTTGTTGTCTTAAAAATGTAATAGCAATTCAACCTGTCTTTTATTGCCGTACAGTTCTGAATGTGTGTGTGTGTGTGTGTGTGTAATTGTAATTTGAAGATTAACATTACGAGGTCATACTGTATGGTGTACATGGGAAAGAAGTATTTTGTACGAATTAAGTGTTGTGTTTGGATAATAAAGGGAAAAGGAGTAATTCAAAAATACAACGTTGCTTCTTCTTCTGAATGTTATATATTTTTTCCGGTCATGCGTGTACAGTATGTCTCTGCTAAGAAACCACCTCCCAAAAAAATTGTATATCTTTTATTCTATCTATTTTTTATTATTCAATACTTTCAACTTTTGCTACAGTAGGCTTGCTCTTCTATTAATACTTTTTTTATTTTATGCGCATGCGTGTATGTCTCAATGGAACCTTGTTAAAACGCATATACGTGTCATCACATTTATGTGCATTGCGTGTATGTCTCATTGGAACCTTGTTGAAACGCATGTGCATCATCACATTTAGGCACATGCGTGTATGTCTTTGAACTACAGGTACAGGTATAAAACCATGCACACCCGGATCAGTGTGATACTGTAAATCTTTCTTGGGGATTTGGCGAAAATTACTTTTCATTCAATGTGAAGTTCAAGTCTGAAAAATAATAGACCCCTTTTTATCATATCCTAGAGTACATGTGCGTCTGTACGATGAAAACAAACTTCTTAGGCTATGGCACTGAGCCCACCCTCTCCCTAGTTGTCCACCAATTGTATCGACTGTATTAACTGCACAGTCAATTATATTGCAGGACTACATTTTCAATAATTGTGCAAGAATTGAATTAAATTAAATAACCCTGAGCAAAGCAATTGATTACAGGAGAACGGACCGATCTGCAGCTTACTGTAGCTAATCACTTGTCTGTGTGCATATTGTATTGATGCACATACTGTAATGTATTGTTTTTAAAAAATATATATTTTTTTTAAACAGCAGCTTTAAAATAAATACTGTAGTATATTATATTTACCGTCATTATAAACGTTGCCAAATTTGTGGAGATGAGCCTCTGTCACTCCCGTAGTCTGCATTATAGTTGACAGATGATAGCTGGCCTGCTACACCTGTAGTTGATTGCTGATGAAGCTGGAAATCTTTTTGATACATGCAAGCTTGCTGGTACCTGTATGTGAAATCAGGCTCAGGCTGTTAATTTTGCAGGAATTCCAGCGGGGAAAGATAGCAAGGATTGACGTTCACCAGGTTTTCACTGACGGTTGGACTGTTATTGTAAGTCGGTGCTGGTGCCGGTGCTGGTGCCGGTGCTGGTGCTGTTGCTGGCACTGGTACATTACTGGATTGGGATTGACAAATCTTATTTGGATTAAACCCGACCTTTCTACTTTTGACGTTGCCATCATCAAACATACTGTAAAAATCTGGGAACACACCCCAATACCCTCTTGTATCTCCGGCAGGAGAGGCAAAGCAAAAAAAAAGACTGATCGCTACTTAAGGTTTTTCTTATCGAACGCTTTCACCAACGAATGTCAGGTGAAAAATTGAAAAAATAGTAGTTCAAAATGAAATATTCATATATTTCTGCTACAGTCGCAATGTTATCTGTTGAAGCATTAATTGCAGAAAATATTAAAAATGCGTAACTACAGTCAGTTTTTTTATACATGTATGGTGTACACATGATGTCCAGTCCAGTCCAGTCCGCAATTGTGCAAGGATGCTGTAGGAATGTAGAAAAAAGCACACAGCTTTAAGTTTTATACGTTTTTATTATGAAGCGTCTAAATTTGATAATGTCTTCAAGGTCGAATCACAATGGACCACTGTGGTACTGTAAACTTGGTTTTTATCTGGTGTTTAAACACCTGCAAATTGACACAGTGGCACAGACAGAACTGTACACATTACAATTCATTCATTTCTGCCACCTGGCAGATACGCGAAGAATTTCACTCAAAGAAATCCGAAACCATTAAATTAAAACAGATCAACCACGGTAAACCGTGGGTGCCTGGCGGTGTGAAGGCAGCGTGAAGGCAGCATGAAGGCGGGAATGCGGCATGAATACCTGTGGAATACAGCAGAGCACACGAAAAAGTATTCATGATTTGTCCGATTAATGGCCGCTGCATCTGTAAGGCTCACATAGTACAGATAGAGCTAAGTATGATAAGACATTGCAGTGCTGATTAATTGTTTGAGTATTAATGATAGGAATTTATGTGAATATTTATGTTCCATGTATTACTCTATATTAACTAGATAAATTACCATATAATTGGAGAGGAGGTGACATTATCAATGCCATTTCCAAACTTGAAACTAGATGGATACACAGTGTAAAACTACTGTACCTCTAGGTCTCAATGTGGACATTGATTTAGGTGCCTTCCTGACTTAAATATTGTATTAAATCACTAGTTTATCTTCCACTGATTATTGATTCAGAAAGATATATTCTATAATGCCTGCAAGTGAATTAATTACTTACCTCTTTGCTAGAATCATCATCATCATCTTGCCTTTCTTTAAATTGTTATATATTTTTAAGATAAAAAATAAAAGATGCGCATGGAGGGACACCTCAGTAACAATAATGTGATTCTTTACTTAAAAAATACTCTTCACAACACTTACATAAAAATGTATGTTCCAAATGTCCTAATAGGACTCAGTTGCTCCACTGGACCTCTGTTCTATCTGATCTTTATGAGAACTCTCATATGCTAAGGGGGTAGAGCACTGAGGAGGGGGAACACAGGGTCCAGACAGAGTCCTATTTCCTAGCAGAGAGATCGTAGAGCAGCTGTAGAAGCTGGCCATAGTGTGCTCGCTAGGGGGGCGTTGACTCCAGGCGTCCATCATCACGGCGTCTCACGTCATCCGTCACGGAACTCCAACTCAACCTAAATGCGTTTCACATTTATGACGGTTCATCAAGGGGTGAGTTATTGGCTCCCTGAGTGGCTATATTTATACAAATCCATATTAAAGACGAAACCAATAGGATGGGTACCCTATGGGTTTAGGAAATGTTTAGAGCAAGTGACAAATTATTGTTAGTAATAGTGTCCCTTCATGTGCGTCTTTTATTTTTTGTCTTAGTGTGATATTGACCCCGTTGATCACGGGAGAGGGATCAGCTGCAGGAGCGACTCTTAGAAGGGAGTGTAGATTACCTATTAGCCAAGGCGCACTTACTTCACCATATATATTTTTAAGATATTGGTTTATTAAATAAAATAATAATATATATTGTTATTATATTGTGTTTAAATTTTACAAAAGGGTTCTTAATATAATTATATTAACGTTGATTGTCTATGTCTGTCATCTGCATCAGGCTGTTGTATGATTTGGACAACTTTGTAAAACTGTAGCTTATCACAGCTTTGGTCCGTCTACTTAAGGGCTTCATGCAGGTGAAGAGACATACTGTACCCCTGAAGAAGTCTTATTAGATGAAACGCATAGGGTTAAGGTCTACTGCATGATCTTTCCATATAGTCTACCTACTGACTTTAATTTGCTTACTTTGCTATCATTGGTTGGCGACCTTTGTTTTCTTTTCTATATTCATATCTCACATTTCATGTATCTTGATACAGTAAAGGTTTCACCACTTAGGCTTCATCGGGGACTGTGATTGTCAGAGCGTTTTGGAGACTGCAGCCGTGGGCAGCAATAATGCTCACATCATTCTCCCCCCCTGCACCTCACATAATTCTCCCCCCTGCACCTCACATCACTCTCCCCCCCTGCACCTCACATCACTCTCCCCCCCTGCACCTCACATCACTCCCCCCCCACTGAACCCCTCACTCCCTCTCCCCCCCCTGCCCCTCCCACCACTCTCCCCCCTTGCACCTCACATCACTCTCCCCCCCTGCAACCTCACCCACTTCTGCCCCCTCGCACCTCCAATCATCCCCCTGCACCTCCCATCACTCTCCCCTCACCTCACTCACATCCCCCTCCTGACCTCACATCACTATCCCCCCCTGCACCTCACATCACTCTCCCCCCTGCACCTCACATCACTCTGCCCCCTCACCTCCAATCATCCCCCCTGCACCTCACATCACTTCCCCTGCACCTCACATCACTCTCCCCCCTGCACCTCACATCACTCTCCCCTCCTGACCTCACATCACTCTCCCCCCCTGTACCTCACATCACTCTCCCCCCCTGCACCTCACATAACTCTCCCCCCTGCACCTCACATCACTCCCCCCCTGCACCTCAAATCACTCTCCCCCTGCACTCACATCACTCTCCCCCCTCACTCACTCACTCTCCCCCTGCACCTCACATCACTCTCCCCCATGCACCTCACATCACTCTCCCCCCTGCACCTCACATCACTCCTCCCCCCACCCTCCCCTGCACCCTCACATCATCACCTCCCCTGCACCTCACATCAACTCTCCCCCCCTGCCACCTCACATCACTCTCCCCCCTGCACCTCACAACACTCTCACGTCACTCCCCCCTGCCCCCACACACTCTCCCCCCCAACACCTCCAATCACCCCCTGCACCTCCAATCACCCCCCTGCACCTCCAACCACTCTCCCCGGCACCTCCATTGACCCCCCCTGCACCTCCAATGACCCCCCCCACACCTCCAATGACCCTCCCCTGCACCTCCAATCACCCCTATCACCCCCCCCCCTGCACCTCCAAATACCCCCTGCACCTCCAATCACCCACCTGCACCTCACCTCAACGTCACCCGCCCCCCCACACCCCCAGAACCCCTCCATCCTCCCACGTACCCTTACCTTATCACCCCCCTGCACCTCCAATCACCCCTGCACCTCACATCACCCTTCCTGCACCTTACCTCCCCTGTTTCTCACCCCCCTGCACCTCACCCCCGTGCACCTTATCTCAATGCACCTCACCTCACCCCCAGGATGGCGGGGAATCGCCGCCATTTTTTTTTTTAAGTTTTTTTTTTAAAGTTTTTTTAATTTTTTTTAATCTTATCGCGGGCCGCACAGAGAGGCTGCGGGCCATATGTTGTGCAGGCCTGGTCTAGACATTCTGATGGAATTAAGTCCATTGTTGAGGAACCAGGGAGAGGTCGACCACATGCTGAGTGGACTTGCAGTGCAAGAAAGATGTAAGCCCTGGGGCTGTATGTGTATGGTTTACCTGTGGAAGGGGATTGTATCAGCATTGTCATTGCCCACCTTCAACCCCAATAATCTCATCAACCAGGTGTTGGGCCGTGTGCCTCAGGCTGTTCCCTCAGTTACCCCCGTTGAGTGAGTTTGTGTGCATTTTATGTACTGGAAGTTTGTGGAAATGTTTTCCATTACATTCATTTTTGTTCAGCTCTGCAGTCCTGTCTAGGGTACTGATCCCTGGTGTAATTGTCCTGGTCTCCCATGACCCACATACTGCCGCGGCCCCTTTTAACCTTCAACATCCCCGAAAAAATTCGGGGATGTTTTCCGTCTCACCCGTCTCTCACAGACTTTTCCGCGCGGCCCGAAATCACCAGATAGCGCTAATAGCGCTAGACAATGAAAGCGCTTAGCGCTAGACATTGAAAGTGCCCGCAGGCGCACAAAACTGCCGAAAACGGCCCGCATCTGCCCGCGATTTGCCCGCATCTGCCCGCGATTTTACAAATCGCGGGGAAAAGGCCGCAGGAGGTTAAAGGTGGCCGCCACTGTACTCTCGCTTCAAAAATAATAATTGAACTTATTCATTCATTCGGTCACTTTTTCACTTCCATCTATTTACTCAGTTGCTAACAGAGTTTTACAACCTGCAACAATTATATAAAAGCATCAGAGGTAGCACTTTTCAATTAACATACAAAGAGGTGATTGTAGAAATGGTTGATTGGGTCTGAGTAGGCTTCTAGTATTTACATTTATTTGACATTGTGAGTTTGATCTCTGTCTTTCCCCATGAGATGCTCTCTCGAGTTCATGTTGGGTCGGAACAATATGATGAAACATTTGGGCACAAACATGCAGACCACCAGAGCCCAGCTAGAAGACAGGATGGCAAATATCTCCATGGCCACGGTGTACTTGCCACGTGCGCTGAGGGAGGCCGGGATATAGGACACCCAGACACTGAGGAAGGCCAGCATGCTGAAGGTGATGAACTTGGCCTCGTTAAAGCAGTTGGGTAGCTGCCTGGCCAGGAAGGCAACAATGAAGCTAACAGTAGCCAGCAGACCGAGATATCCCAGCATGCCCCAGAAGATGATGGGGGAGCCCTCATTACACTCAACGATAATGACCCCAGATTTGGTCTGGGTGTTGAGTTCAAGGAAGGGAGGTGAGAATGAGAGCCAGAAGATGCAGAGAAAAGTTTGAATAAGGATGCATAAAATTACAATAATATAAGACACCCGATTGCTGGTCCACTTCCTCAGATTGCTACCAGGCTTGGTGGCCTTGAAGGCTAAGACCACCATGATAGTTTTGGCCAAGATACATGAGATACAGAGAGCAAAGACCATACCAAAAGCTACCTGGCGCAGAAGACACTTCTCAGGTTGGGGGAAACCAATGAAAGCCAAAGAGCAGAGGAAGCATAGGGACAGGGACCACAGGAGAAGACAACTGAGGGTGTAGTTATTGGCTTTGACAATGGGAGTTGTTTTGAAGTGGATAAAAAGTGCAAACATAACAACCGGGAATAAAGAGGAGGAGACACTTGTAACTGCCAAGGTGACACCCAATGGCTCTTCATAGGAGAGGAATTCTCTGGACTTTGGGAGGCATTTATCTCTTTGAAGATTGGGCCACATATCCCATGGACATTTAGAACAATAAACAGAGTCTGAAAGAGACACACAAATAATGAATGTAATAATATATCAAGTTATATTCAGACTGTATTTTGGCTTTCTATTTCTTCTAAGATCTGCTCACCTGTTTGGTTGGAGATCTCTCCTTGGGGACAGAGGACACATTGGAAGCAGCAGACAGGCTTCCCTCTCAATGTTGCCTTCCTAAAACCAGAGAGACAACTGCTGCTGCAGACGGAGAGAGGGACCTGGAGGAGAATTTGGTACGATGTGCAAAAGATAGAACAGAGATGACATTTCTTAAGTAAATGAATGAGCAGGTATTTTAATGTTGTGTTTCAACCTATTACCCAATTACATAGTTACATAGTTACATAGCAGATGAGGTTGAAAAAAGACGTACGTTCATCAAATTCAACCTATGCTAAATTTAGACAACAGATAATTTATTCTATATCTATACTTACTTATTGATCCAGAGTAAGGCATACAAAAAAACCCCATTAAGGGGAACAATTAATTCCTTCCTGACTCCAAGAATTGGCAATCGGATTAATCCCTGGATCAACATCCTTCCCATGTATACTTATTTGGTATATGCCTGTATACCTTTCCCATCTAAAAAGATGTCCAACCTTTTTATGAAAAAATCTATTGTATCTGCCATCACAGTCTCCATGGGTAATGAATTCTACATTTTAACTGCCCTTACTGTAAAGAACACTTTCCTTTGTTGCTGGTGAAATTTCCTTTCCTCCAACCTTAAGGGATGGCCCGAGTCCTTTGTACTGCCCATGGGATGAATAGTTCTTTTGAAAGCTCCTTGTATTGTCCCTGAATATATTTGTATATAGGTATCATATCCCCTCTTAGACGCCTCTTTTCTAATGTAAATAAATCTAATTTAGCTAGCCTCTCCTCATAAGTTAGAATGTCCATCCCCTTTATTAATTTGGTGGCTCTTCTCTGCACTCTCTCTCTAGTTCCATAATGTCTTTTCCTAGGATTGGTGCCCAAAATTGTACTCCATATTCAAGGTGTGGTCTTACGAATGCTTTGTAAAGGGGCATAATTATGTTTACTTCCCTTCCATCCATTGCCCGTTTGATGCAAGATAAGATCTTGTTTGCCTTTGCAGCTACTGCATGACATTGGGCACTATTGCTAAGCCTGCTGTCTACAAGCACTCCTAAATCCTTCTCCATCAAGGATTCCCTCAATATATCTCCATTTAATTTGTAAGTCGCCTTTTTATTCTTGCATCCCAAATGCATATCCTTACATTTATCTGTTTTAAACCTCATTTGCAATTTACCTGCCCACGTTTCCAATCTCTCCAAGCCCTTCTTAAGAGAAATTACATCCTGCTCTGATTCTATTACCTTATACAATTTAGTATCATCAGCAAAGATGGAGACTTTGCTCTCGATCCCAACCTCAAGGTTATTAATAAACAAGTTAATAAAGCAGGGGTCCCAGTACCGATCCTTGAGGTACTCCACTCACGACTTTAGCCCAACCTGAAAAAGTTCCATTTATGACAACCCTCTGTTGTCTGTCCTTTTACCAGTTTTCAATCCAGGTGCATATATTGTTACTGAGTCCAATTTTCTTTATTTTGTACACCAACCTCTTGTGTGAAACCGTATCAAAAGCCTTTGCAAAATCTAAGTAGACCACATCAACTGCATTACCCTGGTCTAAATTCCTACTTACCTCCTCAAAGAAACAAATAAGGTTAGTTTGGCAAGATCTATCCTTCATAAATCCATGCTGACTATTACTATTAATTTTGTTTTCCATTAGGTACTCCTGAATATTATCCCGTATTAAACCTTCAAGTAGTTTCCCTGCTATTGAAGTCAGGCTTACAGGTCTGTAATTTCCCGGTTGTGATCTAGCTCCCTTTTTAAATATAGGCACTACATCTGCTTTACGCCAATCGTGTGGTACTGAGCCTGTGGAAATGGAGTCCTTGAATATTAAATATAATGGTTTGGCTATTACTGAGCTTAACTCCTTGAGAACTCTTGGATGTATGCCATCAGGGCCAGGTGCCTTATTTACTTTAATTTTTTCAAGTCGCTTATGAACTTCTTCCTCAGTTAACCAATTGTTCATTAATATGGAGGTTGTGGCTTCCTCCTGCAGCACTACTATTGAACGTGATTCTTCCCTGGTAAACACAGAGGCAAAGAATTTGTTTAATACCTCAGCTTTTTCCTTAGCTCCAATAATCTGCCTGCCCATCTCACACTGAAAGGGTCCTATATTTTCTTTTCTCATTTTTTTGTTATTAAGGTACTTAAAGAACTTTATAGGGTTGACCTTACTTTCTATTGCAATCCTTTTTTCATTATCCATTTTTGCTAATTTGATTGCCCTTTTGCAATTTTTGTTACATTCCTTATAATTCTGATATGATGTCTCCGTCCCTTCTGTCTTAAAGAATCTAAATGCCCTCCTCTTCTTGTCCATTTCCTCCCCTACCTGTTTATTTAGCCACATTGGTTTTGACTTATTTCTTTTATACTTATTACCCAAGGGTATACACTGATAAGTGCTTTTCTATCAATGTTTTAATGACTGCCCATTTATCTTCTACATTTTCCCTGCAAAAACATCATCCCATTGTATTACTACTAGATTAAACATCAGTTTATTAAAATCTGCCATTCTAAAGTTTAAGGTCTTTGTGAACCCAATAAATATATTTTTTGATAATTTATTTCAAATGAGACCTTGCTATGATCACTGTTACCCAAATGTTCCAGGACTTGAATATTTGTTATTACTTCTACATTGTTTGATATGATCAAATCCAGTATTGCCCCTCTCCTGGTTGGTTCCTCAATAATTTGGGTCATATAATTGTCTTTAAGCACCCCCAAAAACCTGTATCCTTTTGTTGTAACGCTAATCTCATTGCCCCAGTCTATGTCTGGATAATTAAAGTCCCCCATTATGCAAATATGACCCAGTTTTGATGCCTTTTCCATTTGCAAAAGTATTTTAGCTTCCTCAATGTCACAGATATTTGGTGGTTTATAGCAGCAGCATTTGACACTGTGGACCACCCTCTTCTCCTTCACATTCTCCATACTCTTGGTATTCGGAACAAAGCACTATCCTGGATCTCATCCTACCTCTCCCGTCGTACTTTCAGTGTCTCTTCTGCTAACACCTCCTCCTCCTCTATTGATCTCTCTGTGGGGGTACCCCAGGGCTCTGTCCGGGGACCTCTTCTCTTTTCTCTGTACACACTCTCTCTAGGTGACCTAATAACATATTTTGGGTTTAATTATCACCTCTATGCTGACGACACACAAATATACTTTTCAACACCTGACCTTACACCTGCTGTACAAACCAAAGTTTCTGAATGTCTCTCTGCTATATCATCCTGGATGGCCCTCCGTTGCCTTAAACTCAACATGACTAAAACAGAGCTCCTCATACTTCCTCCCAAACCTGGCCCTACTACCTCCTTCCACATTACTGTTGGGTCTACGATCATTCACCCAGTAGCCCAAGCATCTAAAGCCCTCTCCCGCCTTAAACCTTTTTCACTGACTGCCCCACACCTCTGGAATGCCCTTCCCCTCAGTACCCGACTAGCACCCTCTCTATCCACCTTTAAGACCCACTTTAAGACACACTTGCTTAAAGAAGCATATGAATAGCACTGTGGATATTCTGAACACGATATATAAAGCTTGGCCCCCTGCAGACGCACTTACCAGAACTCTCTCCTACTGTCTCTGTACGTTCTACCTACCTAACAATTAGACTGTAAGCTCCTCGGGGCAGGGACTCTTCCTTAATGTTACTTTTATGTCTGAAGCACTTATTCCCATGACCTGTTATTTATATTATCTGTTAATTATTTGATTACGAAATACAGGGATGGGGGGAGGAGAAGGGGTGAACCCTGCTCAGCTAGTAATTATGGGAGGAGAAGCTAACAGTGGTGCTATCTGGGATAGAGGGGTACATGAATTACGGAAAGCAGAGATCCCTACTGATGCACTCACTAGATAAAAATAATAAACTTTTAATAAACACATAGAAAACAGAAAAAATCAGCTATTTGAAACCTAAAATAGCGCATGTACTATCAAACAGCGAGTAAATTCTCACTACAGGCAGAGAAAAACTGTAAGACCTGTTGCATAACAGGTAAGTATATTACAGTGTATTGCTCCAAGGTATAAGGTGGGGTAAATCCCCAACAAATAGAATGGGTCTTGGTCTGGCAGTGGGTAGGGAAATGTCAGTCTTCATTCACGGCTTGTCAGCTTTGCTCCAAGATCAGCAAAAAAGGATGTGGGCCCTGCAGGATCCCACTAGCTAGTGTTAGAAGCTATCACAGCTTGCATGGGGGGGCATTCTGGGATTTCAGTGCGGTGTGGGAGACTCTGCATGCCTGTGATACAGCTCCCAGCCATAGGACTCGGCAGTAAAAGTATCATACCCTTATTGTGGGTTACAGTACAGCCCTGCAAGGTAACATTTTGATACCAGAGTGTATCTATCTCGGCAGTATTTACCAGCACTACTGAAGTCACTTGCACCTGTCAATTAGTGTATACTTTGTATCTCCCCATCTGAGGAGAACACGTTCTGGCAAGCAGCTTATTTTGACTCAGGAGTGACTTATGCAGTGATTCTACATTTCCCTACCCACTGCCAGACCAAGACCCATTCTATTTGTTGGGGATTTACCCCACCTTATACCTTGGAGCAATACACTGTAATATACTTACCTGTTATGCAACAGGTCTTACAGTTTTTCTCTGCCTGTAGTGAGAATTTACTCACTGTTTGATAGTACATGCGCTATTTTAGGTTTTAAATAGCTGATTTTTTCTGTTTTCTATGTGTTTATTAAAACTTTATTATTTTTGATCTAGTGAGTGCATCAGTAGGGATCTCTGCTTTCCTTAATTCAATTATTTGATTACCACATGTATTACTACTGTGAAGCGCTATGTACATTAATGGCGCTATATAAAGACATACAATACAATACAATACTCCCACAAACATTTTCTTTATACTTTTACCTCCACTGCTAATTTCTATCCACAAAGTCTCTACATTTTCATCATTCCCTTCATAAACATCATCCCTTATAATAGGTTTTAGATCCGGTTTAACATATAAACATACTCCACCTCCCCTTCTATTTGTTCGATCCTTCCAAAAAAGGGAATAACCCTCTAAATTAACTGTCCAGTCATTAGTTTCATCCCACCATGTTTCAGTTATGCCTATGATATCATATTGCTCCCTTGCAGCTATTAATTCAAGCTCCCCCATTTTATCTGTCAGGCTTCTTGCATTAGCAAGCATGCATTTAAGTTTTTTTCAGCCTGTACTATTATCTTATCTGATCCTTCCTTCCTTCCACTTTCCATCCTAGTTTAAAATCTCCTCCAACCTTTTTAGCATTCTCCCCCCTAGCACAGAAGATCCCTCTTCATTGAGGTGCAATCCGTCCCAAGAATATAGATGGCACCTCTCAGAAAAGGAGTCCCAGTGCTCTAAAAACCCAAACCCCTGCTTCCTGCACCACTTTCTTAGCCATGCATTACCTCCCTGATCTGTGACTGTCTCCCTGCGGTAGTGCATGGCACTGGTAGTATTTCAGAAAATACTACCTTGGAGGTCCTTGCTTTAAGCTTTTGGCCTAGATCCCTGTAATCATTTTTTAGGACCCTCAATCTTTCTCTAACTTTGTCATTGGTGCCAACGTGTACCAAGACCGCCGGGTTAATCCCAGCCCCCTCCAACAATCTGTCTACCCGATCCGCAATGTGCCGAACCCGAGCACCTGGGAGACAACAAACTGTTCGGTTCATGCGGTCACGGCAACAGATTGCCCTATCTACCTTCCCAATAATGGAGTCCCCTACAACCACAATATAGCCGCTCCCAATACATGTACAGTAACTCCTCTCCATGACAGTACCTTACCTCCCTTCCACCTGACGCCCAGTGCACGGCACTGACATTGATGGTGAAAACCTGTCCAATTGGAGCTCCGGTATCGTAGCTGCCCACCTTGACCTGTTTTATTTCACCCTCCGGAATCCGCTGCCAGTTCACTATATCATACACCGCAGGTGGGTCCCCATTCTCGTTAAAGAAGAGCTCCCTCCCACTGCTCGTTCTCATGCGCACCTTCTTCACATAGTGCAAGAGCTGCGGAGAGAGTAGGGAGGTCCTATTATGTTACATAGGCTCATAGTTATTACAGACAATGAGGCTCGTAAAGGATTGGGAACCAGTGGAGTTATCATCATATTACCCATAAAACCCCATAAAACCCCATAAAACCCCTCCCTATAACTCCTACAGTAGCTCAGCTGTAGTTAACGCAGGGTTTAACGTAACATTAGTTACTGTAGGTCATAGCGAATAATGGCTTTACGCTTGGCCTTAACACTGAAATAGTTTGGTTACTCTATTGGGTCAAGATGAGTGTAAGACTGCAGTTATCAGTGGCAGATTTCTCATTAGCTCTGATAGGCCCGGGCCTATGGCGGCAGAATTTGGAAGCTGTATGCCAGCATGCCACTCTGCGCATGTGCGATCGGCTTCTGATCTGTGTCTCTCTCTCTCTTTCTCAGTGTGTCTCTCTCTGTGTCACTCTCTGTCTCTGTGTGTATCTCTGTCTCTGTTTGTATGTCTCTCCCTGTCTCTGTGTGTATGTCTCTCCCTTACTCTGTGTGTATGTCTCTCTCTAGGCTGAGAAGTATCAGACTAGGGTTTAAGGTCACAGGCTGGAGCCGATAGGAGGTGCAATCTCAAAAGAGAGACACGGACACTAAATACCCTATAGAACGGCGAAACGCATAGAGCGTGACCCTGCGATTGAGAGGGAGAGAGACTGCTGGGAACTCCGTGACGTCACCTTCAACCGGCCGAAACACCGGAAGTGACGTATCGGCCCCTGGCAGAGACGCAGTACTGCGGCTTGCAGCAGCAGCGATGGCGTGATGTGATTTCGAGATCACCTACCTTCTATGCTGTTATCCCATTGGGATCTTGTAAGCCTTAATTTTTATTGTTTTGGATAAATCGTGTTACTTTTTATCTTGGCTCCGTGTCTCTCCCTTTTGAGATTGCACCTCCTCCTATCGGCTCCAGCCTGTGACCTTATACCCTAATCTGATACCTCTCAGCATATTAAGTGTTCACTTGGGAGCTTCACTTGTGTCATATTGAGACTGTATTGCACTATGTAGTTTCTCCTTTTTTAAGGTACCCATCGCTCCCTTGGTTCTTCTTTGCCCGTGTTCGTTTGGACCTTGAAACAGTCCTTCTAAGGGTTTGAGTGTGTTTTTTGTACCTTTTGCACTGCACGTGATTGTATTGTTTTACCACCTTGCACTGTTATTAGTATTATTTTACACTTGTTCATTTGTTTACATCTAAGCAGTATTCACTTGCACATTTTGAGCATTAGAGTATTAGAGCGCCATCTAGTGTTGTTCGCTGTATGTCTCTCTCTGTCTGTCTTTCTCTGTCAGTGTCTCTCTCTGTGTACCCCTCTCTATCTCTGTGTGTATGTCTCTCTCTGTCTCTGTGAGTAGGTCTCTCTCTGTCTCTGTGAGTAGGTCTCTCTCTGTCTCTGTGAATATGTCTCTCTCTGTCACTGTGTGTAGGTCTCTTTCTATCTCTCTGTGTGTCTCTCTCTTTGACTCTGTGTATATCTCACTCTCTCTGTGTGCATGTCTCTGTGTGTCTCTCTGTGTGTGTCTCTCTCTCTATCTCTCTCTCTGTGTCTCTCTTTCTCTCTCTCTGTCTCTCTCTCTCTCTCTCTCTTTCTGTCTATATCTCTGTCTGTATACAGTATCTCTCTGTATCTCTCTCTGTATCTCTCTTCCTCTTTCTGTCTCTGTGTCTGTCTTTCTTTGTTTGAGCTTCCTTCCACAAGCAACATGAATACTTCATGTTCTAAAGTGGAGCTTCATCCATTTTATTCTCCTACATCATACATACGACTGTTGATTGGCTCAAAAAGTGGGTGGGGAATGATTAGGGGAGTATGTCATTTTCACATTAACTTTTCTGAAAAAAAGCGTTGCCTTACGATAGGGCAAAACCTGAATATCCTGATGTGGTGAGGAGGGACATGGCGTTGTGAGAATATATAGTATATGTTTCCTTCTATCTGTGTTGCAGCGGTACACTCAGAGAAGAAAGCTACGAAGTTTTGAAAGCTCTGTACACTATAATCTCATTGTTAATGCTGGTAGATCAAAAGGTGTCTAAAATAATTTCATTTTTACTGTTTTACGCTGTATGCTCGCTACTTTTGTGTTTGTTAAAGATCTCTACCTGCCATGGTCTGAAATTCCAAATATCTGAGCATCTTCCATGTGAGAATGGTCCTTCTCCTTCATGGCAGTCAGTCAAATCTTGCAAAGCTTTGGCTACAACACGAACTGCATTATAGACAC